>JADHKL010000032.1:0-238842 GCA_019925545.1 Ophiostoma angusticollis
TACTGGGGGCTTTGCACAATTTAGCGTCCTTTTTGACCAGGGTGCCTCTTGGCGCGTTAATGTTTGAGCGTTAAGTTTTCGTCGTTAATCCGGAGTCGTGAATCTGGGCCTTGGCAAGCGATCTGCTGCAGCAGGTTTCCCCTGGGAGCTAGGCAAATATACCGTGCGCGACTTCCTCCGCACCGTACACACCCATTCTTTGCTTTTCGACGTGGTTGCTTGTGGTTTGACGCAACGGAATGCCCAACAGTCTTGATTGCCATCTGAATAGCCGCACATGCTTCTGTGCAGGAGAAAATAGTCTGTTACAACAGTGTTCATGCATTTCTCACAAGGCTGGTTTGGCGAGCAACGCCCCGGAAACGAAACGAAACGCCCAGAGCTGGCGATACCTTACAGTCTCTGCACAGTACTCCGTACGATGTTGCTCCTCCCGTTGCCTGCAGTAGCCTGGTTCCATTGTAATATTGTAGCGAGAGATCTGTGCTTCCAGGCAGTTGCTGGCCAATTGCAAGCTTATTTCGTGGGCTCTGCCCCTATGGCTGGCTAGGACCCACCTGCTGTGTGGAGTGGTTTTTCATTGTTCTGGTGGGAGAGGGAAGCACGAACCCCCTTTTTGGCATGGTCAGGGGTGCTACTCCCGCCCAACCGTCTTTCCCACAGTGTGACTGCTCGCTGGTTGTCTTCCCCCCTAGGTTCTGTGCCTCCCCTTTTTTTGCTGCTTCCGCTCTGCGTTAGCGGCGGTCCCTTCCCCAAAGTCCACTCTGCCCCCTTTTCTTCCTGTTCGCAATTTCCCTTTCTAGACAGCCCAGCGGTTTGCCTTCTCTTGATTTTTGCCTTCTCCTCCGCTGCTTCCACCGTTTTGCACACATCTCGCGATCTATCTTCGTTTCGCCTTCTCGCCTCACCTCGAGACCTTTGCCGGCATCGCACGCGCCCTCTACTGTATTAATTAATACTCCGTTGGTAGGTGTTGATGATCCTCCCCCATCCGCCCCCTTTTCCCTTTATGCGGCAGATTCCACAGACGAGCTGCCCACGATAGACGACGCCGTCGCCAGTCTCGACAATTGACAATCCTCGCGTGGGGCAGTCTGCTCGCTCCTTCCACGTCTTGCCGTCAGCCAGTTCCTGTTGCGCGTCGCCCTTGCAAGTTTCGTGTTGTTTTCTACGCCACTGCTCTTTCCCTTCTGCCATCCTCATATTTTCCGTGGGACTGCTCCGGACATTCCTCTATTGTTCGAAGAACCTGTTTCATCACTATTTCTGTTTCACAAATCATCCGGCGATTATCTGCTTTCATTGACTCGGCTTCTCGCTCGTCGCGTCTCTGCATCGACCATATTACACACTACATTTCTTCCCAGAGACATAACAGTACTGACTGCAAATCGCAGCTCCCTTTAGCAGACCTTGATTTCTACATCTTGCGCGCCTCGAGCCTTCCGTCAAACAGAACCCGACCATCATCTGTCGTTCTTGAACGCCACAATGGGTAAGAATAAGTCAATTTTTTGCTTCCTGCGTTCTGGTCGTGCCTTCTATCCCCCGCGCTCTATCCTCCTTGTGTCGGTCGCAGCTGCCTGGAACGGCGCAAACAATCAACAACGCTGTCCGCTTCCGGGAGTTCTCGTCGACCGTTGCGTGCACTACACTTGCCCCCTTCCCCTCCGTCTGCCAGCTTCTGGCCATCTCTTCAACCCTTGGTCAACAAACAGCCCTCTGCCGACCGCTAGACAACCAGCATCAAATACTTCTCGGCTCTCTGCCTTGTGCATCGTTCTCGAGCATCTCTCGGTCGGAACGCCTGGTCTTAAAAGAAACCCCAGGACTGGACGCGCGAGCTCGGCAAGATGCATTTCGACCTCGTCAACCACACCAAGTCTCGCTCGCGTAGTGCGCAGATCGACAAATCCATCAGCAAGGCGGTTGCCATGAGCTCTATGGCCCTAGGCGACGGCAGAATGATGTCTCGTCCCCTCTCCACGACGTCGAGATCCGGCAGTGTCCCCTTCACGGAGAGCGCGAACATCAGCAACGTTCACGGCAGTGTCCGAAGCAGTGCTCCTGGGAGTGTTCCTGGTAGCTTCCGCGGCCGTGAGAGCACGATCGTTGACAGAACTTCGCAATCCCGTTCCAAGTGGTCCTCCAGCCAGTCCGGATCTTTTGAAGAGATCTACTCGAAGTTTGAGGACGAAGAGAGGAAGGCAGCTGCAGACGAGGACGCCAACCGTCCGTCGAACTTGTTTTGTTAGAGAGCCTCCCTTTTTTCGCTCCTACGCCTCGTCTCGCTTCCCCTCTTGAATCCCTGGCACAATTTCCTCTTTGTTTACAGCTACACACGCCGCTGGCTTTATTGATAGCCTCGCAGTTGCACTCGATCCATAGCTAACATCATGTTTCCCTTCCTAGCTTCAAACGGTTCTGCTCCGTCACCCCCGTCGGCTGTGGCGGCACTTGTGCCTCAAAGTGGTGAGCGACTCTTTTTTCCTTTCATTCGAGCCGTAGGTGGCTTTGGTCATACAGGGGCATACTGACACAGATTGGCGTAGCTGCGGCTGATGCCCGTAACATTGTGCGGCGGAAGCTTACGGGCTATGTCGGTTTTGCGAACCTGCCTAACCAATGGCATCGCAAGAGCGTCCGGAAAGGATTCAACTTCAATGTCATGGTCGTCGGTGAATCGGGTCTTGGCAAGTCGACCCTGGTCAACACCTTGTTCAACACGTCACTGTACCCTCCCAAGGAGCGCAAGGGCCCTAGTTTGGATATCATCCCCAAGACTGTGACCATCCAGTCAATCAGCGCCGACATCGAGGAGGCCGGTGTCCGCTTGCGGCTTACTGTTGTCGACACCCCGGGCTTTGGCGACTTCGTTAACAACGATGAGTCGTGGCGCCCGATTGTCGACAACATCGAGCAGCGCTTCGATGCTTACCTCGATGCGGAGAACAAAGTCAACCGCATGAACATTGTCGACAACCGAATTCACGCCTGCGTATTCTTCATTCAACCCACTGGCCATGCCCTGAAACCTCTGGACATCGAGGTCATGAAGCGTCTGCACACCAAGGTTAATCTGATCCCTGTCATCGCCAAATCAGACACCTTGACCGATGAAGAAATCACCGCTTTCAAGCGCCGGGTATGTTCCTCTCTGTGTGGCACCTTTTTCTCGAGGGGTTTCTTTTGCGGATACATGTTCTGACGTTCTGCAGATTCTTGCCGATATCCAACACCACAAGGTCCAGATCTTCGAGGGCCCACGCTACGAGCTCGATGATGAGGAGACCATTGCTGAGAACAACGAGATCATGTCGAAAGTTCCTTTCGCCGTTGTTGGCGCGACCAACGAGATCACCAACGCCGACGGCCGCAAGGTCCGTGGTCGTCGCTACCCGTGGGGTGTCATCGAGGTCGACAACGAGGAGCACTGCGACTTTGTCAAACTGCGCCAGATGCTCATCCGCACGCATATGGAGGAGCTCAAGGAGCATACTAACAACAACCTCTACGAGAACTACCGTACCGACAAGCTCTTGCAGATGGGCGTCTCCCAAGATCCTAGCGTGTTCAAGGAAGTCAACCCGGCTGTGAAGCAGGAGGAGGAGCGCACTCTGCACGACCAGAAGCTTGCTAAGATGGAGGCGGAGATGAAGCTTGTGTTCCAACAGAAGGTGTCCGAGAAGGAGTCCAAGCTCAAGCAGAGCGAGGAGGAACTCTACGCCCGCCATCGCGAGATGAAGGACCAGCTTGAACGCCAACGTCAGGAGCTGGAAGAGAAGAAAGCACGCCTCGAAAGTGGCCGGCCACTTGAGAAGGAGGGCAAGAGGAAGGGCTTCTCGCTTCGCTAAACCGATTTGGGTTCCGGTCTCACTGCACCTTTCTCGACGCCGCTGCATCCGACAACTGTTGCTTTGCGCTCCTCCATTTCTTTTATACGCCCTACATCCCAGTACTCGTGATGTCTATAACCAATATGACACACAACCAAGCCCTACGCCCTTCTCTCTTGTCTTTTTCTATTATGCCGCCAGATTCCCTTTATCAAGCCTCCTTGCTTATTTCTTTTGTTCTCTTTAATCGCTTTTTTTCTTAATTCTCGAGTCCAAAAAATCCACTTTGTTTTCTTACTTTGCCCGCGGGGATGTACAGCAAAAGAATTATCACTGCAAAGTCGATCGCTTTGAGGCAAAACAGTGGCTAAAAGGGTGCGGAGACTCGCGATTTGTTGCGTCTTCAGGAAATTTGGGCGTCAGGGTGACGTCCAAAGACGAAACTGGTTTTGGCAGCGTTGGTTCTCGGCTCTAGCAGCAACTGGGAGCTGGGCATCGGAGCCGGTCGTTTGAGGGTAGAAGAACTGCTCCAAGTTTAAGTAAGGGTCTGCACGACCGGTATCGGTCCTGATGTTCACAGTGCTGCTTGCGTTTCTAATATAGCTTTTAACTTCGTTTGTGTTTTTGTATTTTTTACTTTTTTGTCTTTTATTCCTGCTGTAGCTTTCGTTGATAGGAAGAGGAGTGCAAGTTTCTTATTATCCTATCCCATCCGCCGGGGTCTGTCTGTATTTGGTTATTCTGTAATAGGGACAAAATGCTGGCGATTTAAACCATCTCAATGACTGACTGCGTTTGTGAAAGGAATTATAATACAAGAGACCGAGAAGGCAAAATCACTAGCACACAGCACCCCTTCCAGATCCTTCCGTTCTTTCAAAATTGGGTATGTGAGAAGATAGGGGAAACGTGGCTTAGCTTCGCCGGAGGTAGTAGTTATGCGCCAGCTGAGAAAATTCTGGGGGAAATGGCGTCGGGACCTCTGCCTCGCCAGGGCGGGCGACGGGGTGGCGAAGATAGACGGCGGCGCAGATGTTTTGGTTGACCTCGAGATAGGCGGGGATAACGGCAAAGCACTTCATGAGCCGGCGCGGGCGCCACGGCACAGCGTACGGCTTGGTCAGATCGTAGGGGTTCTCGGCATCTAGCTGCAGCAGCCGCTTGAAGCGCTGGACCTCTTCGGGCGCCAGCACGCTGTTTTCCGGCGCGCGCATATCCTCTTTGGTCAGCGTGTCGGCGTGAGACTGCCGGGGAGGTGTCCTGGTGATGGCATTGGCGCCGACACCTTCACCTTCGGCGCCTTCCTCTGCCCCCGCCTCGGCTCTTGTCGTTTCAGTGCTGGCAACGCTGTCGTGGCCACCGTCGGCGGGCGTTTTGCCCACTTCTAGAGGTGGCAGCGTGCGGCGGCCCTCCTCGCTAGTGGATAACATCGATAGCAGGTCGGCCAGCTTGTCGACCACTGCGGCTGGGTCGCGCAGCCTGACCGGGCCAGGCGACGACGATGAGATTGACGCGATATTGACCCACCGGCGCAATTCTTTCATGAGAATGCGCAGCTCCTTTTTCCGATCAATGTTCAGCTCCCAGGGGCGGATATTTAGAAGCTGTCTGGCGCGCTCGGCCAGGAACGGCAGCTCGCGGAGAGCTCGATTTTTGATGTCAGTACGACGGGTAACCCTTGTCTCTGCTTCAGCTGCTGTTGTTGATGCTGCCGTCGCGTCGTCAACCGCCGACTCTGCCTCTGTGTCCTGCTTTCTGACGCGCCGTCTCCTTTCGGGAAGTCCGGTCTTTTTGCCATATGACTTTTTGGCGCCAGTAGCGTACAGGACGCGGTCGACGTCGACCTGGAACATGTCGCCAGGATTGAGGAGGTAGCTGGGGTAGATCATCTAGTAGGAGTCAGCAACTTCCACACCGTAAAGACTGAAGAACTGGGAACAAGTCGATGGTTCTTTCTTCATTCTCTCCTCACCTTTTTGCCGTTGACGGTCACAGCACCGTGGATAACAAACTGGCGGGCCTGGCGCGTGCTGCTGGCAAACATGGCGCGGAACACAGCCGTGTCCAAGCGTCGCTCGAGGGGCGCATATGTCATTTGCATGTAGGGGGTGACCTTGTCCGAGGAGGCGTTTGTGCCAGCCTCGGGGTTGAAAGACTGGCTGTTCGGGCGCGTGGCGACAGCGCGGCCGCTGCCACGGCCGGCGGCCTGCTCGGAGCCATCAAAAGCAGCCAGGTACCGGGGGTTCATGCCGACAACGGAGGCCATGTGGCGGCTAAACATGCGTTCCCACTGGCGCTCGCCGATGCGCTCGCCATGATACGCGCGGGTAACGGCCTTGGCCATCCATTTCTGCTGGAAAAAGGTGCGGGATACGAAGCGAGGAAGTTTAAAGTTCACGAGGATGTTGAAGAGGTTGTACTTGTTCCATGATTGCCGAATGCGCTGGGAAAGAAAGAGGAACACAGTCAGCGACACATCTCCGGAGACCAGACACGAAGAAGATGGGAACTCACGGGATGCCGAAGCGAGTGGAAGCGGTATTTGAGCCGCATTATGAAAAGGGAAAGTTGCCAATCGGCCAAGACGAGGGGCGGATGGTTATGAGGTCACTGGAGCACGTATGGCGGACAGCATTTGATTGCCTCGGTCGTCGTGGTCGTGGTCGTGGTCGTGGTCGTGTGGCTCTCCTTATTATGGGAACAAGAGCTCGGAAAAAAATGATTTAGAGTCACGTGTAACACTTCACCGCTTTCGAGACCCCTTTCTGCCTTGTCATGGTCCCCACTATTCAGGTGAAGCTATTCGGGGGCGCCCCGCAGAAAAAACCAGCCGCTAAGTTTTTTTTACGACTCGTACTCTGTATGCTGACTCTGAACATACACTTCATCATTTGCGACGAACACAAGACCATACCTAGCCATAGATCGGTCCCCTTTCCATTTCCCTTTTTACATTCCTCTCCAAGAACCAATCCTTGAAGCAACAGTCCTTACGGTTGTTTGAGAGACGGAGTACACGGTCCATTACTCATCACCAGAAGAGACACTTTCGACAGCATGAGCGACGCTTCAGCAGCAGCCGTCAAGGCGCCTCAGACGGGCAGTGGCGGTGCTGCTAAGAAGTCTGTTGAGCACCCCGTGATCAAGTCGGAGAGCGACTCGGAGATCATGCCAAAGGCTGTGCCGAAGACTACGACGAAGATCAAGCTGGAGGACGAGCAGGATATCAAGCCAGAGAGAAAGCCGACGCAGGGCAGCACGGCCACAACCACGGGCTCGGGCTCGGGCAACAGGAACGACAACAGGAACGACAACAACACCAACAATGCCAAGAGCAGCCGCAAGTTCGATCCCAGCGTGCTGCCCGAGTCGGAGGACCACTCGGCCATTCAGACGCAGGTAAGAGATTGGCGGGCGGTGGTGTGTCTGTTCCAGACTTGGCCGGCTTTTTGACTGACGCGTTCGCTACTAGGTCCACTTCTACTTCAGCGACAGTAACTTGCCAACGGATAAGTACCTTTGGGAGCTGACGGGCGGAGCGGAGAACAAGGCGGTGGAGCTGAAGAAGATCTGCCAGTTCGGGCGCATGCGGCGCTTCAAGAATTACGAAACGGTGGTGGCGGCGCTGCGGGAGAGCAAGTTCTTGACGCTCAGCGGCGCGCCGGGGGCGGAGGTGGTGGTGCGCAAAAACGCGTACAACCCGGACCGGCCGCGCAGCAAGATCGACGCGGCGACGGTGTACGCCAAGGGCTTTGGCGAGGAGGAGCCGTCGACGCAATTTGACCTGGAAGCCTTTTTCACACAGTTTGGCAGTGTCAATGCGGTGCGGCTGCGGCGCACGGGAGACAACACGTTCAAGGGGTCGGTGTTTGTGGAGTTCCAGGACCCGGAGCAGGCGGAGGCGTTCCTCAAGCTGGACCCGCCGCCGCGGTGGAAGGACCAGGCGCTCAAGATCATGTCGAAGCCTGCGTACGTGGCGGAGAAGTCGCAGCTGATACGCGAGGGCAAGATCGAGCCCAACACCAACACCGCGCCGCGCTTCTACGAAGGCCGCACGCTGGGTGGCAAGGGCAACCATCACCGTCATAATAAGAATGGCAACAACGGCAACTCGCGCGGACGCGGTGGGCACGGCAAAGGGCCGGACAAGAACGACTGGAAGAAGCGCCGGGACGACGACCGCAAAAACGGCTTCCGGGGAGGAGGGAACTGGAAGAACAACAAGGGCCGCAACAACCAAAACGGCGGCAAGCCAACCATCCAGGCAACCAACGAAAACGGCGAACCCGTCGCGGCAACGAGCAAGGCCAAGCGCAGCCTCGAGGAGGGCAGCGGTGCAGAGCCGCCGGCAAAGAAGGTTGACACCAAGGAGGTCGCGGCTGGAGCGGCTTGAGGGGTGTAGTCGTCTTGACTCGTTTTTTTGCTTGTGTGCATCTAAGACTTGTGTTGCCATGCATTCAGGACATGTAGCTGTTTGTCTTTCTGTTTATGTTTGCTTTCTTTTACTACTTTTCCTTTTTTTTCCGGTTGTACTTTTTGGCGTTTTGTTCAGGGTCGGCAAATTCGACAGATAACGGAGCAAGAAAAGCAGAAATGACATTTCAAAGACTTGCGGTGCCTGTCCAAGCAATAAAAGTACGGTGACCCTTTCAAGCCGCAAGGTGCTGTTGTATACAAGGTGCTGTGGTATATCTCTTCACAACAGCAGTAAAATCCTGTTCAGTCATAACCCGTAGCGGCCCCGTTGCTGTTTTTTGCTTTTCTTTTCTTCTGTCCTAGCCCACTTGCTCGTCACTTCGACCAGGTTGAGAGGCTCTGAGAGATGGCGTATTTGGAACGCGATCTACTCTCCTCGAACGAGGCCACTCATAAAATCTTGGTAGAGGAGGCGACTGTGTCCTTTTCCAAAGGACTGTGTGGCTACTAAATCACTGTCCAGATATTGGAAAATACATCTGACGAGCCACCGGCCGGGCCTTTCTCTTGCAGCTGTCTTCTGCCATAGACAATGTCTTGGATGGACAGGTCACATCACTCCAGTCTCCAGCTGCTTCTTATTTTGGCAGTCACATGACATCACTCTGCCCACCCCGGATACCCCAGACCGGGGAGCTATCGCAGGTTTATTCCGTCTACTCCGTAGGTAGTCGTCTCCTCTTTTCTCCTCAGTTGGGAAGCGCCAGTTCAATGCTAGATATGCTATCTGCTACTGGATAAGAACTGACCTTCGTGCTCTCGTCCTAGCTCGGCCCGATGATGGTCGGGCCGACGCAAAGCTTTCACAATCCATCTACCCTCCTGTCTGCCCTCTCGTCCCTCACTCCTCTCTGTCCCACTGCGGATATAAGCATAGCTTGCTCCTCCCCATGTCAAAGCAGCTTAAAACAGCTCGGTCTTTTCGGCGTCTTGGCCGAAGCAGAATGTAGTTCTGGCGGCGCAAGCGGAGGAGGACGCCGCGGTGTCATGCTTCTTTTCTATTTCTGGTGATTCTATCCTTCTCCTTCGTTTCCAGGGTGAACAGTCAATGAGACATTCTGCCTGGAAGACAATTTACAATGGTCTACAACAGCGGCCCTCTCGAGCCGGGTACGTCTTTTATTTCTTCTTTTACGTTCCTTCCTCTCTTTCTCTCGTCTTTTCTCTTTTCTTTGTCATTCTCCCCTCTTCCTCTCTTCTCTTTCTCTCCTCTTTTCTCTTTCCTTTGTCATTCTCCCCTCTTCCTCTCTTCTCTTTCTCTCCTCTTTTTTCTTTCCCTTGTCATTCTCCCCTCCTTCTCTATTTGCCTTCGCTGACACCTACAGCCCCCGAGGACATCTCCGTCTGGTCGTGGATGTTCGGCGGCCGCGGCGCCAAGTATGGCACGCCCATCGCACAGTCGCATAACGGCCTCCGCGATGGCGCCTCGGGCGACTGGCTGTCCTACCGCGACCTCGAGACCCAGGCCATTGCGCTGTCCACGGCCCTGAGCACGCTGCACGGCCTCTCCGCAGGCCAGACTGTGGCCATCATCGCCCGCAACGCCATCAACTACCATGTAGCTACATTTGCCGCCATGCGCCTCGGCGCTGTCGTGGCCGTGCTGCCGCCGACGGCCATGGCCCAGGACGTTACGTACTACGTCGAGGCGTCGGGCGCGAGCATGGTGCTCTACGACCACGCTACCTACGCCGAGGTGGTCAAGTCCGGCTGGAACGGTGGCCCGCTCTTCTCTCTCGACGGCAAGGCTGCCATCGATGAGCCCAAGCACTACACCGTCGAGCGACTGTTGCGCGAGGGCGCCGCGCGTGCACCCGTGCCGGCCTGGAAGGTGCCGCCAGGGGTGTCCACGAAAAAGATCTGTGCCATTCTGGCCTTTAGCTCGGGCACGACGGGCAAGCCGAAGGCGGTAAGCAGTTGCAGGCGAGCGAGCACGACGGAGAGGGACGGGGCAGCGTACACGAAGCTAACTCTTCAGGTCATGATTTCAAACCACAACGTCATCGCGCAGCTGCATCAGGTGCGCAAGCTGGTTCCGGAGCGGTCGAATCCCATGCTTGGCGTCCTCCCTTTCTACCACAGTCGGTCACCCCCCCCCTTACTGTAGGCGCTTATCACCTAACACGTCAAGTCACTGGCCTCATCCATCTGCTGCACCTGCCCGTCATGATGGACCAGGAGCTTGTTCTCCTAGGGGCTTTTGACATGAAGAGCATGCTCGACACCATTGTCAAGTACAAGGTGGCTGAGCTGTGGCTCGTTCCGCGTGAGTGTCCCCCTCCTGGCTCTTGATTTTCTGTTCTGGCTTCGTCTTGCTGGCCGGCAGAAGTAGTTTGTCCTAACACGAACCTCACCAGCTCTCCTGATTCGCCTCGTGACGGACAAGATCGTCGATAACTACAACCTTGACTGCGTGGAGCAGTTCAACACAGGCGCGGCGCCGCTGCCGCCGCAGATCATCGAGAAGCTGGCGGCCACGTACCCCAAGGTAGCGATGCGGCAGGCATACGGCATGACGGAGAGCTGCAGCTGCATCACGTGTACGCCGCCGGGACTGCAGACATATGCCAACGCGGCCAAGGTCGGCAAGGTGGTGGCGGGCACGGAGGTCAAGATTGTGGACCCGGAGACGCTCAAGGAGCTGGAGCTGGGGCAGATTGGCGAGCTGTGGGTGCGGGGGCCGCAGATCACCATGGGCTACCTGCACAACGAGGCCGAGACGGCCAAAACGTACACGCCTGACGGCTATCTGCGCACGGGCGACCTGGGCACGGTCGAGCCGGACGGTTTCGTCGTCATCCACGACCGCATCAAGGAGATGATCAAGGTGCGCGGGCACGGCGTGGCGCCGGCCGAGCTCGAGGACGCGCTGCTGGGCCACCCCAAGGTAGCTGACAGCGCGGTCATCGGGGTGCCGCACCATTACTCGGGCGAGGTGCCCAAGGCTTACGTTGTGCCGGCGGCCGGCGTGCCAGCCAACGACGAGACCGCGGCCGAGCTGCACCAGCACGTTGAGAAGCTCAAGGCTCGCTACATGCGACTGGCCGGCGGCATTGAGTTCCTAGACGAGATCCCCAAGAGCGCGGCCGGCAAGATCCTGCGCAAGACCCTACGCGCGCGGCACGTTGCCGATGAAGAGGCAAAGAAGAAGGCGGAGGCGGGCGGCAAAGCAAAACTATAGAAAATGAGATGTTCGTGATGATCACGTGCGTTTACGATGCAGGAAGCTTTGCGGAGTACAACGGGCAACCCTCGCTATTCAAGGCCGGCAGCCGGCTATCCATTCTCGGCTTCGCTGTTGGACACTAGCTCCTGGCTAGTGCTTGTTTAGCGGGGAGACAATTCCACCAGGGCTGTGTTGATCCACTGGCCCTGAACTGGGGCCTGGAGCGACTTGAATGACTCTATCTGCGCATGTCATGTAGAAAAAGACAAGCTTATGACAATCCAGGTCCACGCAGTTGGTACTCGTCCTGAATCTTCTCTCTCAATCTTGAACAGCCAAATTCCACGTATCCTTCCGGTGCTGGTCATGTTCTGGCTGGTGCCCGGTCCGCTCTAGTGTCCTGCGGAGCTGCTTTTCCTACAGGACAAGGGGAGGGATGGCCCTGTAACAACCAGGAAAAGCTCTGTCCGTCTGCGAGTGGCTCCGCTGGCCCCCCTTCTCGTCGTGGCACTCCCAAAGGCCAGGGAGTAGGGACAACACCGCCGTCGCCGCAGGAGGGGCCGTGACCGGCTCGGCACTTTTTTGCCGTTCTGTGCTGCGCAGGTCCCATGGCTCGCATCGGGAGAGCTAGACCAGTTGGCTGCCAAGTTGGGGAACATTGGCGGCGATCCTCCTCCAGGTCTTAGTCTGCCCGTCTGCTTTAGTCTCTGCCGTACTTGCTGTGTTCGTTGCTTGCCGCCTATCCGTTCCTTTACGTTCTTGCCTTTCTTTCAGCAGACGTTCTCCTTCTCTCCCTTTGCCATTCATATGCTTCTACCGGCCAACAGCCAGATGACAAGGGCACTTCACAGCCTTGTGAATCCCACCCCAGCCAAGGCGGCTGTATCCTGAGCCTGGCTGCGCCATAGCATACGTTCGAGGACAAGCAGCCCGCGCAAAGAGGCGCCTCCGCACATGGCATCGTCACGACGGGCCTCGGCGGCAGCGGACCAGCCGAGTGCACAGTCCGCGACGACATCTTCAGCTGCCTCCCCGTCCACGACCGACAGCGATGTTGCGAAAAGAGGAGAGGATGTCGAGCTGGAAGAGGGCAACGTCTCCCTGCACGAGGTCGTTAGCAGCAGCAGCAGGAGCAGCAGCAGTAGCAGCAACGACGACGGTGACGACAGTACCAGCCAGGAGCGCAGCAAAGAGAGAAGAAGGAGCGAAAACCAGTCGCGGTCACAATCTCGAACGCGGTCTTTCCTCTCGCGGTCTCGGTCGCAAGGCCAGTCGCGGTCACAATCTCAAACGCGGTCTTTCCTCTCGCGGTCTCGGTCGCAGGGCCAGTCACGAACACGCTCACGGCCGCAGTCGTTGGTAGACACAAGCCTGCAAGTCTCGCGGACGGTGTCCGAAGTGCGCGACGGCGTGCATTACCGGCGGGACGTTGAGATTGCCGGCATCGACCGCGAAGAGAAGGGCGAGCGTGCCGGCGTGGCCGCATCGAACCTCGCGCGCATCGTTGACCCGGAAAAGGCGTTGACAGACAGAGCAGTAGAGCCTGGCGACGCGGCTGCAGCAAGCGACAACGCCGAGGCCGATCCGGACCCCAACCTGGTCAAATGGGAGGGCCCAGACGACCCGGAGAACCCCAAGAACTGGACAATGGGCCGGAAATGGGTGACCGTCTTCATTGTCAGCCTCTTCACCCTCATCGCGCCCGTGTCGTCGACCATGATCGCGCCGTCGGTGGCGGACATTGGCCGCGACCTCGACATCCCCAACCCGGTCGAACAGTACCTGACCATGTCCATCTTCTTGCTTGCCTTTTCCGTCGCGCCGCTCTTTGTCGGGCCGCTGAGCGAGCTGTACGGCCGCGTCATTGTGCTGCAGCTCAGCAACCTGGTGTACATGGTCTTCAATCTGGGCGGCGGCCTTGCCAGGACGCGCGGCCAGATGATCGCCTTCCGCTTCATGTCCGGCCTGGGGGGTGCGGCTCCGCTGGCGGTTGGCGGCGGCCTCCTGGCGGACCTGTTCAACGCCGAGCAGCGTGGCCGTGCCCTGTCGATGTACTCGCTGGCTCCGCTGTTGGGGCCGGCCATCGGGCCGCTCGCGGGCTCGTTCATTGATGAGTACGCGTCGTGGCGCTGGGCCTTTTATGCGACCACCATCGCCGACGCCGGCATCCAGATCACCGCTCTGCTCTACCTGCGCGAGACGTATGCGCCTGTCCTGCTCCGCAAGAAACGGGACCTCCTCCGCCAGGAGACGGGCAACGACGCGCTGTACACGGCCTTTGACAAGGAGCTGCAGGGTGGCATTTGGCGGCGCCTGCGGTTGGCATTCAGCCGCCCCTTTGTCCTGCTCGGCACGCAGCTCATCGTCCAGGTGCTGGCCCTGTACATCACGTACCTGTACGGCCTCATGTACCTGCAGCTGGCGGCGTTCCCGGCGCTGTGGACAAAAGTGTACCACGAGCGCAAGGGCATTGCCGGCCTCAACTATATTGCCATCGGCGTCGGCTTCACCCTGGGCGCCCAGTGCCTGGCCCCGCTGCAAGACCGGCTGTATGCCCACCTCAAGCGGCGCTACAACGTGTCCGTCGGCCGGCCCGAGTTCCGCGTTCCGATCATGGTGCCGGGGGCCATTCTGGTTCCGACCGGCCTGCTGATCTATGGCTGGTGTGCAGAGTATCGCACGCACTGGATCGGCCCCGACATTGGCGTCATGTTGATGGCGATGGGCATGATTGTCGGGTTCCAGTGTATCCAGGGGTATCTCGTCGACACGTACACCATGTACGCGGCCAGTGCTGTGGCTGCCACGACGGTGATGCGCTCCCTGGCAGGGTTTGCGTTTCCCCTGTTTGCCTCTCGCATCTACGACAGCCTCGGGTACGGAAAAGGAAATACTGTGCTAGCCGTTTGCGGCATTGTTCTTGGGTGGCCGGCGCCGGTTTTGCTGTGGAAGTATGGGCCATATCTGCGGGCAAAGGGGACGGCATTCCAGGGATGAGCTGTGTAACCGGTGTAACGTGCGTCAATGTGATTGTGTGGACCATGCAATTGCATCCGGGCGGCCTGTAACGCCCTGGGATTAGTGTCTTTCTCACAATGAGGTTTGTTGAGCAGGATTTGGAAGGCACGGCCATAGCGTCGCCATGATCCTGCGGTCTCCGGCCCTCCGGGTCTCTCAGCGCACGTGGTCTCGAACGCCAAGAGCCTTCCTAAAGTCGACGGCGGTTGATATCGGTTCACGGATGCCGAATCTGCTGCCTGATGCCTGACCGGGACTAACTCGGAGCTTCCGGCCTCTAACACGGAATCCTTCCGAGGGATTGCCGTCGAAGCCGAGCCGTCTTGATAGGACCTCCCATGTCGGCCAATAAAAAGTGCCAGCTCAGCCTCCGTGCGTGCACGCTGCATCCGGAGATGCAGCTTTCGTCAGCGCAGCGCGATTTAACTCTGCTCTAGCGTACTCGTATTATCGCCTTAAAGTACATGTACGGAGTAGCGCTGGAACGTTTGTCAGCGACGTTTGCTGCCCAAATCTTCTTCAGTGGGGCTCTTCCTTCGCCCTAGCAGGGCTAGCTAGACCCCTCCCTCCCTTTAGTGACAGCCACGAATGCGGCTGGTGAATCCGGGCGATGAAGTTATCTGCCGGCGACTGCCGCCTTCGTCACAGACGGAACTCTGGCCAGCTCTTCGAGAAACGACACAGGCGACATGGACGGTGAAGACCACCGACGCGCATTCGCAGACCGGCGAGAATTGAACTCGGCCTCGAGCCAGAGCACGCCCAGTGGACAGGCGGCCCCTGCTGCCACGGCAGCCTCAGGCAAGAAGAAATCGCGGCGTAATGCGGATACCTCCGGACAGAAGCGGCGGTGCGTCAGTACGGCCTGCGTGGCGTGTCGCAAACGCAAGTCCAAGTGCGACGGCGCACTCCCCAGCTGCGCCGCCTGTGCGAGCGTCTACTACACAGAGTGTGTGTACGACCCCAACTCGGACCACCGCCGCCGGGGCGTCTACCGCGGAAAGGCCGACAGCGTGAAGGCCCAGACCTCGACCCTGCGCGTCCTGATCGAGGCCATCCTCAATGCCGACGAGGAGGACGTCCCGGCGATTGTCAACCGGATCCGCACCTGCAACAGCCTCGACGCCGTTGCGGAAGCGATCGTCAAGGACGCTGCTCACGACGAGTCGGACGGCCGCGCTGACGGCAACGGCAGCGCGACGCTGGAGGACGGCCAGTCGGAACCCGAAGTGTCTGCCGAGGGCGAGGTTGAGCTGGCGCGGAAGATGGGCGAGCTGCGGTTGGAGGGCGGCGCCATCCGCTTTATTGGCGGCACGTCGCACCTCATCTACACTGGCGACACGCTGAACGGCAGCAGCACCGACCCGGCGGCCGCCCTCGAGCTGGCTTCCTTGACCGGCCGTGGCAAGTCGCTGGTCGAGACGCCGTACGCGACCACCGAGGAGGCCGTCAAAAGTTGGACCACGGTCACCAGCGACACGTCGCTGATCATCCACGTGCTGAACATGTATTTCACCTGGCACTACACCTACTTCACGACGCTGTCCAAGAGCCTCTTCTACCGCGACTTCTTGCGCGGCCGCCCGCTGGCCCAGCCACAACGCACCGTCTATGCCACGCCGCTGCTGGTCAACGCCATGCTGGCGCTGGGCTGCCACTTTACGGCGGTGCCGGGGGCCTTTGCGGTGCCGGGAGACAGCCGCACCAAGGGCGACCATTTCTTTGCCGAGGCCAAGCGCCTGATTGTCGAGAAGGACGGGTACGAGAAGCCCCAGCTGGCTACCGTCCAGGCACTGGCGATCATGTCCGTGCGGGAGGCCGGCTGCGCGCGCGAGGCCACGGGCTGGGTCTACAGCGGCATGAGCTTCCGAATGGCGCAGGAGATTGGCCTGACCTTTGACGAGAACAACGGCGGCGGCGGCGGCCATGGCTCCGGCAGCGCCTCGGCGGATGGCGACCTGCTCCGCCAACAGATATGCGACAGCGAAGTGGACGCGCGTCGCATCACTTTCTGGGGCTGTTTCCTGTTTGACAAGGCCTGGTCCAACTACCTCGGCCGCCTGCCGCAGCTGCCCAGGAACTCGTTTAGCGTGCCCAAGTACGACGTCTTCCCCGACGAGGATGCCGAGCTGTGGTCGCCCTTTACCGACGCCGGCTACGACGTGTCGCAGCGCCAGCCGTCGCGGACGCGCGCCATCGGCCTGCAGCTGGTGAAGCTCGGCGAAATCAGCAGCGACCTGCTGCTGTTCTTCTACCACCCGAACCACATTGGCCGCGCCAACAGCAAAGCTCTCGAGCTGAAGAAGCTGAGCGAGCTGCACCGTCGCCTGGAAGACTGGCGCCAGGAGCTGCCAAAGGAGTTTGAGCCCAAGGAGGGCCAACTTCCCAACGTGATCTTGACACAGTAAGACATCTTTTTTTCCCCTTTCCCCTTCTCCTTCTCCGTTCCTTGTCATACTCACCTGTCTTTGTAGCATGTTTTTCCACCTGCAATACATCCACCTCTTCCGTCCATTTTTAATCTATACACCCAAATCGTCGCCGCTTCCAGCACACGTCTCGCCGCGCCGCATCTGCACGACAAATGCCGATGCGATCTCGAAGCTGATGCGTCTGTACAAGAAGACGTACAACCTGCGCCAGATATGCAACATTGCCGTCTACATCGTCCAGTCGGCGTGCACCATCCACCTCCTGAGCCTGCCGGATAAGACAGCCAGGCGCAACATTATCCACGGCGTCAAGCACCTCGAGGAGATTGGGGCCGACTGGCTCAGCGCACGGCGCAGCCTCAGCATCCTCAGCGTCTTGGCCCGCAAATGGGGCGTTGACCTGCCGCCTGAAGCGTCGCAGGTGTTGCAGCGCTCAGACGCCGAGCATGGCTTCTTCAACACTGCCGATGTTCCGTCGCCAGACCGGCCGCTGGCCATGGCCTCTGCGCCCGGAGAGCCTGCAGCGATGATGTCGGCGACGGCGCAAGCACCTGCGAGCTTCGCGCCGTCCTTTGACACTGCATCGTCGCCGTCGTCCGCGCTGTCTGGGACCGCCAAATCTGAGGATCTCGGCCTCGACAACTTGGCCAGCACCGTGCCGCTAGCACCGGCGTCGACCTTTGACAACCAGCAGTACGCCTATCCGTACGACCGCCAGTCGCCGTCCTTACAAGACCTGACGACGCCTGGTCCGTCGCCCGCGTACCTCGGGAGCATGGCAACAAACATGCCGTGGCATCTGGCGTCTGACGCGACGGCCCAGCAGCAGCAGCAGCAGCCGCCGCCAGAGAACTACTATGCGTCGTCCATGGTGTATGCGCCGGCAGATGTCGAACAGCATATACTACCGGACCTGTTCGGCGTGGACTCGCAGGACTGGTTCCTCAAGGACGGGGCGAGCTGGCAGGTCGACTTTGAGCCGTGGGCATTTGGCCCGCCGCATCCTTCAGAGTCGCCAGCGACGCTGACGGCCTCGCCAGGCGACCAGCAGCAGCAGCAGCCGCAACAGCAGGATAGTGAGGTCTACATGTTCCAAGGACAATCTGGCGTTGGGTTTGACGACAAGGCGTTTGGTCTAGACAGGATGCCGTTTTTGTAGTTTCTTTTATCTTACAGAATTTGTATGCTCAACGCACGTCGTTTCCATTGCACATCTTTCGCACATCTTGACCTCCTCGCCTTCACTGCCTTTCATCTACCCGCCGTCGCCTGCTTGATGCCCAGCTCCGCCAGCACGCGCCGGAACTCCGCCGCCTCCGCCTCCATGGCGGCCATTGTGCGCGCTGCCCGGCTGCTGTCCTCGATGCGCGGGAAGCGCCCGCCCGGGCGCGGCCGCTCGCGGACAGCAGCATCCCACTGCGCGCCGCCGACGTTGCCCGGCTCGTCGGCCATGGCCTCGTACAGCGCGTCGCCCTCGGTGGCGGCATCCTTGGCGGTGGCGCCGCGGATGCGCGGCAGCACGTGCACGTGCACATGGGCGACGGTCTGGCCGGCCTCGGGGCCGTCCTGGATGGCGAGGTTGAAGCTGCCGGCAAGCAGGGGGGAGGTGGGGGTGGGGGTGGGGGTGGAGGTGGAGGCGGTGGTGGAGGTGGCGGAGGTGGAGGCGGTGGTGTCGCCGGAGGTGGTGTCGGTGGTGTTGGCGTGCTCTGCTGACTTGAAATAGTGCTCGGCCAGCATCCGCTGGACCACCTGCACGGCACAGAATAGGTCGGCCAGCTCGTCGGTGCCGAGGTCGGTCAGACGACGGTGTGGTCGCCGCGGACAGACAAGCACATGGCCGGGCAGCAGGGGCCTCAGGTTGACGAGGGCAAAGGAGCACGGCGTGGTGTAAAAGACCTGGGTCGAGACGTCAAAGGGGCCGAAAAAGATCTTTTCTCCGTCTGGCCGGGCAGGCGGCGCGTCTGGCGGTGGTGGTGGCGGCGACGAGGACGAGGAGGCCATGGTGCGTGGTCGTGGTTGTCGAGCAGGCGAGAAACGAGGCGAGGCAGGAGCGGACAGGGCTTGACTCGGGCGCCAGGAGGAGCAGTAGCGGGGGAAGTCGTCTGTCGGTGGGCGGAGCGCAGCTCTGGGAGAAGTGCTGTGAATTGTCGCGTGAGAGGAAGAAGCGGCAGCGGCAGTGGCAGCGGCAGTTCTGGGGACAAGAGAAGTGGCGGGTAGGCGGATGAACTGCATGGCTTTCTCTGTGCCTGGGTCTGGCCCACCATGAAGGGCGTCACTGGTGCTGGCTTGGAGATGTAGGAAGTGGTGGCACTCTATGAAGTCATGGCGCTAATAAACAGGACGTAGAGAGCTAAATTCAGCGATCAGCAGTCTCAACCAAATGGTCAATCGATCCTCGTCTAAGCGACTTCTTTCATTTCAACCAAACGATTATCAATCCTCATCCGTGAGCTTCTTGTCAACCAAAACGATAAATCTCATCCCGTGCGTCAACCAGAACGATCCCGTGCGTCAACCAAACGATAAATCTCATCCCGTGAGCGTCACGACCGTCGTAAAAACCATGGCCACCGCGCCGACGACCATCAGACCAATGTCGGTCGCCTTGGCAAGCGTCGACGACTCGGCCGCCATGCCGCGCCAGTGCAGGTACGGCGGGTAGATGAACAGCAGCGGCACGCACGCCAGCGACCCGATCAGCGCCACGAACTGGTCCAGCCGGCCGGCACCCAGCACGGCCACGGCGCCGCAGAACACCACCATGGCCGAGCGAAGGCCGTTCTTGGCCCACTTGACGCGCGGGTTGCGCTTGCCGGACCGGTAGTAGTAGACGTGGTGTCCGGCAGCGGCATCGCCCACGCGCACCTGGCCCTTGCTTCCAAACAGCCTGCCCTCGACGATGCGCACGGCCGGAAACAACTGCACGGGCAGGCCCGCCAGCACGGCCAGCGAGTACAGACACTGCACGGCCTGCACGAGGGCGCTGCCGCGCGGGTAGTTATCAATGACCTCGGTGCGCGTGTCGACGCCAAAGGTGGCGTAGCCGAGCGCGCCGACGGAGATGTAGGCCACGGTGATGATGGCCATGACGATGGCCAGCAGCCGGCCAAAGCGCTGCGGCTGCGCCATGGACGACTGGATCGGCAGGATCAGGCCGATGCCCTCAAAGGTGAAGATGGCGGCGCCGATTGTCAGCGCATAGCCGGCCGGGTTGAGCCACAGCTGCGCCGTGTCGTGCATGTGCCAGCCGCGCGCGGCAATGGCCGTCACGTCGTACACGTACATGTAGACCACGCCAATGGCAATGCACACGTCGCCCAGCAGCGCTGCCGGGCCCAGACGCGCAATGTCGCGAACGAATCCCAGCGGCACCAGCACGCCCACCTCCATGGCGATGATGGCCTTGGGCGAGATGACCAGGTCGTCCACGCCGCCATCACGGCTAGGGCGCGTCGACTGTGCCACGGCCGAGGCAAACGACGCCAGGTTCTCCGCCGCAAACACGAGGCCCGCGCACACAAAGCCTAGCTGCGACACCGTGATCGACGCCAGCACCAGCGTGCGCATGCGTGGGCCCGCAATGGCCATGCCAATGTCGCCGTAGCCGCCGCCGTAGCGCTGGCGGCACTGCAGCAGCAGCTGGAAGCCGGCCATGGAGAGCATGGAGACCACGAGCAGCGTGGCCGTCGAAAAGACCATGCCGCCGTTGTTGTAGGCCTTGGGCAGGAACATGATGCCCGTGCCGACAAAGGCCTTGAAGAGCGTGAAGAAGGACTGCGTCATGCCGGCCTTGGCCTTGCCGCTGTCCCCTGCTGACAGTCTCGCCAAGAGCGGCTGCCGCTCTGCGTCTGCGTCTGCGTCTTCGTCTTCGTCTTCGCCTTCGCCCTCGCCATCGTCTCCCCCTTCAATCTCCCCCGACCCCCCCTCGTCGTCGGTCGTCTCCAGATCCTCGTCCGCAAAGTGGCCGTACAGCTCCAGAAACTCGACAAAGTTGCGCGCAATCGGCATGCGCACCGCCCCAAAAGCAAGAGCGCGCCGCTCGCGCAGATGGCTGCGGCGCCGCTGCATCGTGGCCTCGCGCTCACGCAGCTGCCGCTGGCGCGTTGTCCGCTGCAGCACAAAGTCTCGCCGGAAGCCTTGCGGCGCCAGCATGTCGCGCACATGCATCGGGGGGGTGCCTTGCCCGCCGTCGCCAGCGCCATTGGAACTGCCGTCTTCGTCACCAAGCAGACTGCTTGCCGCACTGGTTGTGTATTGGTCATGGAACGTCGCGGCCCGTCGGTGATGCGGTTTCTGCCGTTGAGTGGCCAGGTTGTGCTGCTGCTGCTGCTGGTTCCGACTCTGCTCCGACGCCGAGGTCTCGACCGATTCCTGCGACGACGGACGCGGCTGGCTCTGCAGGATCTGTATCCGCTGCGGCGCCTCGGCCATGCGGAAGAGAGTCCGGTGCACATCACCGCCCTGCAGCTGCAGCGACGACGACACCTCCCCCGATGACTCGGGCGGTGCCGCCGTGGAGGAAGCTGCCGACCCGCCTCGCGTCCGACTTCCTCCACTGGCAATGCTCGAGCCGCGGTCGGTGCTTGGCTGACCATCCTCGGGCCTCAGCGCTTCCGCCAATGTCCTGCCGCTGCCCTCATGACTTTGTTCCGCTGAGATGAGATCGGCCGTGTAACCCTGAGGTAGATGCTCTGCAAGCGTGCGAGCCGCTTGCCTTTCTTGCTCCGACAAACCGGTCGAGTCCGGCGGAGGCGACGCTGTCATGGTGATCCATGTGATGAAGTGGACGGGGTAGGTTGTGGATGATTCTTTCTTTGTAGGTATTACGAGTATTACTAAAGTTGTGCAGCAAGAACTCAGAACTGACATCACTGCACGTCAAGCGTTCCCCACATTCCGAAGCTACCAATTACGGAGTACTCCGTTGGTACAAAGAGAAGCTTGACAGATACAAGATGAAGCGCATTAAATTGTAGCAAAATTCTGCAGCAGTTGGAGCGCAGTATGTTCATATCTATCCGTCTTAACGTGTCGTGACAAGAAAGCAAGCTTAACAAAGAAATCAAATCGCCAAATGGGGTAAAGGGAAGACACATGTACTGAAAAGAACGAAGACGGCCAAAAGTGTGTCAGGTCGTTAAAAGGCCAAAAAGGGAAAGAGCAATCAAATCTGTGGCACAATGTCGTCCTCGAGGATGTCGTTGTGTTGGTCGGCATTGCGGCGTAAAGGCTCGACAGTCTCGTCTTGGTTGCTTGGCAGGAAAACTGACTTGTTAGCAAGAGGAAACAACGTCGAGAAGAACAGACATACCATAAGGCCGGATGAAGAACGACAGCAAGAGCACAAAGCCAAAGACACTGGCAATGAGGACAAATATAGCCTGCGGGAAGCTGGCGATCGTTGCGGCATACAGCCCGTTGAAGAGCAAGGGGGCAAAGATGCGCGAGATGGAGTGCAGCAGGCCAATCGCACCGAGCAGCTGGCCGACTCTGTCCGCCGGGACGTGCTTGGTGAGAGACGACTGGATGGTGGCGGATCCAAGGCCACCAAACGCTGTCACCACGCCGCACAGCACAAAGACGGCCGGCGCGCGGGCAAAGATGTAGCCCGTCACGCCAAGGACGTCGGAGAAGATGGCCACGCGGATCAGCCAGACGTCGAGCTTGTCGGCGCCGTTGTTGGCCTCGCTCGGTTCTTCGCCGGAGATGCGCCGCCGCCGCGCCGCCGGGCGGGTGCGGAAGACGTAGTTGATGACGGGGAAGACGCCCACGAGCACAAACACGCGCACCATCGACAGCAGCGAGACATAGGCCGACGTCTCAAAGTTGCCCCAGTGGAAGATGAACTCGCTGTAGAGCAGCATCACGGAGCCCATGCTCATCGACGCCGAAATGAGCAGCGTATCGACGGCCGCCAAGACGACCAGGTTGCGACGCACGCGCGCGTAGGCCGCGCCCTTGGGCGCCAGAACCTCGAGCGGAGCCAGCGGATTCGAGCGCCGCACGCGCGTAATGGCCGTCTGCACCGCACCCACGAGGCCCTTTTTGCGCACCGCCCGACGTCGTCCGTCGGCCTCGGCCAGCGCCTCGTCTTGGCGGATCTTGGCGTGCCAGGCTTCCTGCTCCTTTGCGTGGTTGGCGCGGGCCATCTGCTGCCGCCGTGACGAGAGCGACTCTGGCAGGATGCAGAGGATGTAGAGGATGAAGACGATGTGGCAGCCCAGCGTCACGTAGAAAATGGACAGCAAGGAGCCCGTGTACTCGACAAAGTAGCCCGCAAGCAGCGGGCCGAACGCCATGCCGGTAAAGAGACAGGCGTGCATGTAGCCAAACGACACGGCGCGCTTCGACGGCGGCGTGCAGTCGCTTGCGTACGAGTTGCTGACCACGCTGCCGGCCGTGAAGGAGCCGCAGAGACCGTCGATGACCGACGCCGCCACCAGCCACTTGTAGTGCACCACGTCGGGGTACTTGGCCGCAAAGATCGTGATCACTTCACCCACAAGGCCGCCGCTCGACGAGATCACCATGATGCCTTTGCGCCCGTAGCGGTCCGACAGGGCGCCCAGGCGCGGCGCCGTGAGCGCACTCAGGAACCCGACAATCACGCTGATGACGAGCGAGAACGTGGCCACCCTGCGCTGCACCTCGGGGATCTGGCACTGCGGGTTGTCGGCCCCGAGCACGACCGGCAGCACATGCAGCCCGGCATGGTCTCGGTCCGAAAAGTACTGCCGGCAGATCAGGTCAATGATCAGGTTCAGCTTCGGCACCATGACGCCGCCGAACGCGAGGGTGAAGATCGCGTACGGAGCCATCAGCCAGTACACCTAGAGCGACGCGTCAGTCAAGCATATCCAGCGCGCATTTCTCCGTCATCCTCGGGACGGGACCTGATGTCCTGCCTCCAAGTCGACGTACAGATGGCGCGCGCCACCAGGGCAGGCCGTCGAAATCCTCGTTTCCACTCCAGCTGTCTTCACGCGGCCTGGCAGCCAGCAAGGCGCCCGACTCTGGGCTGTCCGCCAGGAGCGCCACGTTCTCGGAGGGCTCATCGGCGGGCGATGGCTCCACGGATGGCGACGACGGCCCTCGGTATCGGCTGGAGGACGCCATGTTGGTGAGTGTTGGTATGTCGAGAGAGAAACTCTGAGATGCGCCGCTCTTGAGAACAACGCTGCACAAGATCACATCTATCTGCCTTGGCGCTGGCGGACTCGCGTGACGGTCTTGTCCACCGAACAAGCGGTGTTCAGCTGGGGTGTGTTACAGTCTTGGTGTGTCTCGAAAGGGGTGCTTTCAGCCTGCGCCGGGCAGATTGAATTGCGAGATGGGATGAGATGACGGCTTTTGGTGTGACATGAAAGCTGTGCGCGTCCTTTTGCGCTCTCGCCGTCCTCGAGCAGGACGCAATTGCGGTTTCCTGGCCTGTTTCAGGCCAAGAGCCGGACAGCCAAACGTTTTAAGAACAGAACAGGGGTCAGCACTGCCTTGGCACGACCGCTGGCGCATAGGACAACAGCCCAGACAGCCACAGATAGGAACGGGTGCGCTGTCAAAGACAACTGGCGAAACAGGGAAACGCGGCAGAAGGGGAGCGGCTGGCCTGGGCCGTGGGACAGACGAGATATAGTCAATGGGTAAAGCAAGGGAAGGTTGGGCGATCGGCAGCGAAGACGGGAGAAACGGAACGTATGATGGCAGCTGATAAGCAACAGAGGAACTGCTTGTTGGAAGGGCAGACAAACAACAGCTCGCCGGTGCAGATAACCCGGCAAAAGAGCAGACGATATTGGCGGAGGATTTTCCCGTAGAGAATGGCGATAGTCAAAGGGTGAGGTGAAATGGCGCAACGATTGACTGCAAAGGTGGCAGCCAAAGCTCACATTTAGTACTCCGTACTCTGTTCAATTACGGCATAACGCGCCTAGACCTGGGCGCCAGCTGAACAGAACAGTGTGAACACGCTACCCAAAACCATCAAGATACTCTCCGCCAGCCAGTACTCGTATCTTGCTCTCTGCTTGGGTCGCAACCCCTTTTACAGGCACGAGCGGCTCGTAGCGTTTCCAAAGAGGTGAGCAAACATACCGCCATCGGACCTTCGGCACTTGAGAACCTGGGACTCTTATGTGCTTCCGTAGAATGACGTAAGATACTCGCTCATGCGTTGGCCAAAGTACCAACTGGCCTGTCTCAGCGCGCACCGTCGCCCTTCGCAGCCGCTGCTACACTGCCGGAAGCATTTGTCGGGCACGCTCAGAAGTATCGAAGAGCCCCTGGAGATAGCCACCCGAGGCCGGGGACTTTTGGCTGCTTCCTTGGGCCGACGAGAACATGCCTGGACCGTCACTATCTCTCCGAGCGGCCTCGGACCATCCCGCCGCACGGGCCACCTGACGTAAGCACGAATGTTGTGCCTTTTTGCTGGGGTTGATCCCATAACAAAACAGGTGTTGGCGAACTGTACTGGGCCAAATCGAGGTCGGGAGAGGGCTTCACTTAGAAGGTATCCTTCTGCGTCGAGTTCAACAGGAAAGACCTGCCGACCTGCTGCCAAAACACCCATCTACGCGAGCTGCACGCATCTCTTTGCAAATAGGTCAAGCATTTTTGCAGAATTTAAAATCAATCCCTGTACATTGGTCCTCGTCTAGAGAATTTTCCCTGCGCCTTTTACCATGTATACCATCCCATATGCAAACGCAGAAGTACCAGTCTCTATAAATGGATCAAGGAGAATCGGCACCGCAGAATCGACTGTCTGCACGTGCTTCGTCGTCGGCTGTCTCCTCGCCCGGTGAAGAGCCTCGCCCGGGGAAGAGCCTCGTGTCTCGTCCAACGCTACTCTCTACTCGTCCTGCTGCTGCTGCCGGCGCCGATCCTTCTCGCGGTGCAGCTTTCGGAAAAAGGCATTGCTCTCTGCTTTCTTGCCTGCCTTCTTGAGCATCTTGTTGACCGACTTGTTCTGTTCAATGTAGGCCATGTCCTGGCCGCCGCTCAGCTCGCCGAGCGTGCCGGCTGTGCGACGGGCCCGCGGCATGCGCTTCATCGACCGGCCCTTGGTCTTCTCCCACAGGTCGTCGTCGTCGATCTTGTCCTCCATGAGCTTCTCGCGCTCCACGAGCACTTCTTGCAGCAGCTCGCGTCGCTCCCGTGCCGTGGCAAAGGCGAGCCCCGGCGTCTTGTCAATGTCCTGGAGCTGCGTAATGACCTTGAAGGCGTAGCCCTGGTCGACGAGGAACGCCTGCCTCTTGGACGAGTAGAACATTTCTTGCGTGTCCTTGGAGACGAGCGAATAGAAAAAAGCATTGAATCCTTCGTCGTTGCGCCGCTTCGCCCGCAGAATGCGACCCAGCCGCTGCGCTTCTTGTCGACGTGATCCGTAATGCGACGAGATCTGGATCAAGCACGTCGCCTCTGGCAGGTCCAAAGACGTGTCGCCAATCTTGGAAAGGAAGAGCGTGTTGATGCTTGCATTGTGCTGAAAGTTTTCCAGAATCCGCAGCCGCTCGCTCTGGCTTGTTGCGCCGTAGATGCAGGCCTTGCCCAGCTTTGTGGCGTACTTTGTCAGGGCAAACACGTCGTCCGAAAACACAATAATCTTGTCGCCCCGGGCCTCGTGGTAGTTAATCAGGTACTGGCATGCCTGAAACTTGCGCGGGTTCATCACATAAAGCGCTTGCTTCGTCCGGCTCGACGACTTGAGGTACTCCTCGAAGAACTCGGTCGTCATGGGACACCACACCTCGGCACACTGCACACGTGCAATATGGCCCTGCTCCGACAGCTCCATCCAGTTGGCCTCGTACAGCTTTGGGCCAATCAGAAAGTTCAGGTCGGAAATCTTGTCGTCTTCACGAAGCAGCGTTGCCGTCAGTCCTAGTTTCGAGTGCGTCTTGATGTTCGAGGTGACCTTGCGAAAAATGTTGGCAGGAACGACGTGGACCTCGTCCAGCAACATCAGACCCCACTCGCGGCTTTGTAGAAAGTCCATCATCTTTTTCGCATCATGCGACCGTTCGCGAGTCTGCGTGACCATGGAGTACGTCGTGACGATGATGCCGGTGTTGCCCGTAAACATGGACTTGTTGTCTGAGGTGAACACGGCAATGTCGTCCGGGTTGATGTTGGACCACTTCAGAAACTCCTGGCGCCATTGCACGACAGACATGGAGCTTGTGCAGAGGACAATGACGCCCTTCTTCACCGTACATGCTGCCGTGATGCCTACAAGTGTCTTGCCGGCACCGCAGGGAAGCACGATGATGCCGCTCTTTGCCCGGCCATTGCCAAACATTTTGCTGAGACTTTTCTCCTGGTACGGCCGGATTTGCGCGTTGGGCCGCAGGTCGATGTCGAGATTTGCATTCACCTCGTCATTGCGGAAATCGTACTCTTCGAGCACAGGGTAGCCGAGCTCCAGACAGCGCCGCTGTACAAGCTCGATGCCGTGGTCAGCAACTTCAAAGGAGTGGACGGCTTCCTTATCGTCGTCGACATCCTCTTCCTCGTTCAGCACTGTGTTGAGAACCTCGTCTGAAACAACCGTGCTCTCTCCGGCGCCGCCAGCGGCACCGTTCGACTCGCCGCCATTCGGCCCACTGGAATTGCCGTTGCTCCCGGTCCCGCCCTTGCCCAGTCCCTTCGCTTGACGCACACCGGCGGCGTTTTGGGTGCCTGGGATCACAAGGCCGTTCATGCTTGGTGCTACTGTCGTCGAAATGCCCTCGCTTTCATGCACACGCAAGGGCCCGATCACGGAATCTTTGAGCAGTTTTTGTAGGATGGCCGGGTCGTTGCTCTCGAGAAAGTATTTCGTGTTCTTCAGCACGAGCTTGACTTTGCCAAAGCTGTCGGTTGTTCTGATGATAAAGTCCCGGATGACGGCGGGCACGTCTGTTTTGAGGAAGCGGTTGAGTGTGTTGATAATGTCGTGTGGGTTGAGGCCCACTGACACGGCTGCGTACAGACTGTGCGTCGTGAGGTGGTACTCGTGTATAAAAGTTGGGCGCGAGATGGGCTCGGCGATGGTAATCAGAAAGTCCTGCGCGGGCTTGGCGAGCGGATGGAAGCTCTCGAAGATGATAAAGCCACGTTCGGGGTCGATGTACATTGGCCGGTTCTGGTGGTCAGGCTTGAGCTCGAGGAAAGAAAAGTCCCGCCGACCAAAAAAGCGAGACGCCGCATCGACGTGGCTCGATCCGAAGCGGCCCTTTGGCAGTCCATCGAGGGTGAACTTTTCGACGGCCTTGTCGATGTTCTCCTCTTCTGTCTCGCTGAGCGGGTCGTCGTCAGAGTACTGGTCGTTGTCGGTGCTGACTGGGCTTCGCGGCGTGCCCGGCCCTGGTGTCGATGTGCTCGAGACCTTGCCGGCCTTTAGAGCGCCGGCCGCCGCCGCTGATCCCGAAGGTGCTTTCCGCTTCGGCGCCATTGTTATCGACAGACGACGAGCGTCAAGTCGTCTTGGCCGTTGCGATGTTCCCTCAAAATCCGGTCGAAGGGGACGGTGATGGATGAAGGACAGAAAAGATTCGGATTCTGAGCCGCTGCCTTGTCCTCTTTGTCGCGTTTTCCACATGCAACAGCTTACCAAGCTTTTGCCTCCGCGAACTCACGTGACTCCGCACCAAGTTAAATAGGGGATCACGCAGCAGGCAAAGCTGCCATCGTGATGTCTGAGTCTGTCTGACTGCGGCTGTTTGACAGAACGCGGCTCTGGATAACCGCTCGCCGACTTACAAGATGTGGTACGTGGTGGCCCTATCTGACCTTCTTCGCAGTCTGTATGGCCTTTCTCTGCCTAACACGCCGTCCTCCCTCGACTCTAGCAAACACGTTCTCAACGCGCAAGTCTCTGTGCGGTCGCCATGCTGTTCGTAATGATCCCTCTGTTGTCTGCACCTACCATACGAACTGGGAACTGATGCTGACTGCCGCGTTAGGCCGGAAGTGGTTTGACTGCCCCGAGTGCCACCAGGAGCAGGAGGATCACCCCTTGCTGCAACGATTCGAGATGATCTTTGCCTGCAAGAAGTGCAAGAAGTGCTTCCGCAAAGACGCGCGCGAGTTCGAGGATTCGGACGAGTACTGCCCACACTGCGACAACCACTTTATCCTTGACGCCAAGACACCCAAGCAGGCGATCACGATCGAGAGCGAAGATGTGCGTGTTGACAACCGCATGATCAAGGACGACCGCGTCCGCGCGCAAACGACGACGACGATCTTCGACCCCGACCTAGATGCGGACAAGCTGGGATAGCGTGGTCTTGGGGATGCGAGGCGGCGGAAGAGCAATACATATGCCGGTCGACCTCTGGCTGCATGATTCCAGCGAGCGCAGTGGCGGTGAAAGGGCAGTCTTGGGATGGCATACATGGCGTTTCAATTTTCAGATCTCATTGGTAGTATTGGTTTGGTGGCAATACGTTGAATCAAAGAAACTACAGCATACAGACGCAGAAGGTGTAATTTTATATGATGACATCCTGGCGATGGCAGATCGTTTCTCCCGCAAAGAGGCGCGGTGTTTGCCGACTCTTCGTACCCTGAGCCGGCGTGACGGCCCTGAGCCGGCGTGACGGAAGAAACAAAACAAAATTCGCTGGCGCTTCCATGCCTACTCGCCTGTTTCAGCTTGGGCAGCGCCTGCTCCCCGTGTAGGGATGGACGAGCTGCCTGCGCCGCCGGCACCGCCGGACCGGCCGCCCTTCTTCTTGGCTGCCTCCTCCTGCTTCTCCTGTTCGATGCTCTTGACAAAGTTCTCAATGTCCTCAACCGGCAGCAGCTCCATCGGCTTGCCGGGCGCCATGATGGCAATCTCAATGTTCTTCGCGCCAGTCTGCACGACCTCTAGCAGGGACTTGATGGCCAGCTGAATCGTCTGGTCGCGATCCATACTTTCCTTGTAGTTGCGCTCGAGGAACTCGCGGACTGTTTTGCTTGACCGGCCAATGGCATTTGCGCGCCTAATATGTCAGAGGCCGACCCAGCGAGAGAAAGGACGGCAGAGAGAAAACATACCATGCAGAGTAGATCCCGGACGGCTCGGTCTGGTAGAGACGCGGTACCTTGCTGCCCTTGTCGAAGCCCACAATCAATGTGCTGAGGCCAAACGGCCGCACGCCTCCGCTCTGAGTGTACCGCTGCTGCACACCAGCGACGTATTTGGTAATGTACTCGATGGTGACGGGGTCCTCGACGGTCAGGCGGTGCGACTGGGCCTCTAACCGGGCCTTGTCGAGCAGGATGCGAGCGTCGGCGTTCAGACCTGCAAAAGCCAGGCAGGCGTGGCTGTCAAGCAGGCCGATCTTGGATGGCGTGATGCGGGTGTCCTGCAGCTTCATGGCAGACCGCTTCTCGCAGCCGAGCACAACAACGTCGCTGCCCTTGACGCCGACGGCACACGTTCCTGTTGTTCATCGACAGCGTTAGCCGCAAGCTCTTGTGACGTACGTAGTGTGCTACGCCCGTACCTCTCTTTACTGCCTCGCCGGCATATTCGACCTGGAACACGTGTCCATCGGGGCTGCAGAGAGCGGTCAGCGTTTTTGATCAGGAGGCGTCCAAGTCGCGCGAGGCATGTGCTCAAAGCACGCGTCGGAAAACAAACCTGAAGACTATCGCGGACAAATAGCAGTCAGTATAAGGTAGGAAAGCATAATGTATCTTCTTGGAAAGGGTCATCTAGCTAGAACATACCGGAAAGAGCTCTGTCGTAACCCGAAGCCATGATGGTCTGTATTCAGGCGATGTTTAAATGGACGGTGATGCGGGCAATGCGAGTGCCGTGTTCTCAAATGGACAGCGTCCAGTTGCTGCTGTCGACGGGCGAGATGGGTGTGGTGATGGGAGACTGGTGAGGTTGATGCAGCTCAACGTTGCAGGCGTCAACAGTTTGAAAGGAGGCTGCTTGCTGCGACGCGGCCAGCCAAATGCACACCAGGCTCCAAAAGCTCTGACGAAGCGGGAGCAGCCTGAGGTACCCGAAATTCTGCTCTCTCATTGGCCAGCCGCATCTCCCACGTCTTGGTCCTTGCTTAGAATAGAGGTCACGTGAAGCTGGCTACGGCTGTCCTCTTACGGGGCCTTACGCCTGCCCATGTTTGATATGAATGATAGCCTTTAGGTTTTGCAGCGGTAGGGACGATATCTTGCAGCTGGCTTGTCCGTCTCAATAGAGGCAACGGGCGACAGGTGGGCTGCGGGTGGTGGACGTCGCAACATGAGGTGCAGTTCTTACTCTGGGCGCCAAAAAATTCACTTGCAGAAGACGAAGTCGTCAGTTTCAAAACTGGGCTGGCAGGTTCATAGCAGACTGAGATACAGGAAGGACGTTGAATAGGAGCGGGCGAGAATGTCAGGTTGTTGGACAAGGGAACGCGACGGGACAAGGCTGGAGGAATTTTTAGACTTCTAGGCTTGCAACTGTCTGAACGCTTTCTGGCTGCTGGCCGCTTTGTGTGCGTGTTTTCCGGACCTCACTGAGGGCGCGCGATAAAAAAGAGAACGAAAGGAAGGAAGGAGCACCTGTGCCACGCCACAAATTAGATATCTACGTGTACCTACCTTCAGAATTGCCTCTACACACTCCGTAGGTGCCTCACGACGAGGCTCACGTATTGGTGCACCTACTGTAGCAGTGGGTTCCCGTCTCACGAATGGCGAACTAAGAACGCCGAAAACCGGTCCGACAAAATTTATCCTTCAACAACAAGAGTGGGGGATGCGATCTGGTCGGCAACCCCCTTCGGGCCCATCCTAACACCACCAAATAACGGATGGGATAGAGCACGTTGAAGCGCCTTTCTTCTCGAACTTTAGGCGGCGACTCTTTCTGACGTTTCTTTGGTCTTGGTTTTCAGACAGTAACCACGACAATGGCTTTCAAGACCCCTCCCACGTCGATTCTTCGGAACTTGGCCAAGGCCGCCCCCACCGGAAGCCGGGCGGCGTTGCGACCGGCACGCATGGCACGAGTCCCGAGCCATGTTTCTGCCTCGACGCGGACCGCGGAGACTGTCCGGTGCTTCTCCGACACCTCTGCTCGGGCATGGCGACCAACGGCGGCGCGACGGGCCGACATCACGCGCACGTCGGAGCGCTACCCGGAGCTGAAGCGCGACAGCCGGTTCGCACCGCTGACGCGGGAGCACGTTGCGTACTTCAAGGAGCTGCTGGGCGAAAACGGGGTGATTGACGCGGTGACGGACCCGGCGTCCCAAGACGACGTGGAGCCCTTCAACGGCGACTGGATGCGCAAGTACCGCGGGCACGGGCAGCTGGTGCTGCGGCCCGGGTCGACGGAGGAGGTCAGCAAGGTGCTGCGGTACTGCAACGAGCAGCGGCTGGCGGTGGTGCCGCAAGGCGGCAACACGGGCCTCGTGGGCGGCTCGGTGCCGGTGTTTGACGAGATTGTCATCAGCATGGGCCGCATGCAGACGATCCGCTCGTTTGACGAGACCAGCGGCACGCTGGTGGCGGACGCCGGCGTGGTGCTGGAGGCGGCCGACACGTACCTGGCGGAGCGCGGCTACCTGTTCCCGCTGGACCTGGGCGCCAAGGGCTCGTGCCACATTGGCGGCAACGTGTCGACCAACGCGGGAGGCCTGCGGCTGCTGCGCTACGGCAGCCTGCACGGGACGGTGCTGGGCCTAGAGGTGGTGCTGCCAGACGGCACGGTGCTCGACGACCTGAGCAAGCTGCGCAAGAACAACACGGGCTACGACCTCAAGCAGCTCTTCATCGGCGCCGAGGGCACGCTGGGCATTGTGACGGGCGTGTCGATCCAGTGCCCGCAGCGGCCGGCTGCCGTCAACGTGGCGTTCCTGGGCGTGTCGTCGTACGACAAGCTGCTGCGGGCGTTCCGCGAGGCCAAGAGCCAGCTGTCGGAGATCCTGTCGGCGTTTGAGCTCATGGACGCCGGCAGCCAGCAGATTGTGCGTACGGTGCGGCCAGACGTGCGGCGGCCGCTCGAGGGCGACCACCCGTTCTTCTGCCTGATCGAGACGAGCGGGTCGAATGCGGAGCACGACACGGCCAAGCTAGAAGCGTTCCTCGAGGACGTGCTGAGCCGGGAGATTGTGGACGACGGCGTGGTGGCGCAGGACGAGACGCAGGTCAGGGAGCTGTGGACGTGGCGCGAGGGCATCACGGAGTGCCTGGGCCACCTGGGTGGCGTGTACAAGTACGACGTGTCGATCCCGCTGCCGGAGCTGTACCAGCTGGTGGACGACACGCGGGCGCAGCTGGCGTCCCAGGGCCTGATTGGCGACACGGACGCGTTCCCGGCGGCACAGGTCGTGGGCTACGGCCACATGGGCGACGCGAACCTGCACCTCAACATTGCCGTGCGGCGGTACGAGCCGGCCGTGGAAAAGGCGCTGGAGCCGTTTGTCTACGAGTGGATTGCGGCGCGGCAGGGCAGCATCAGCGCCGAGCACGGCTTGGGCCTGGCCAAGAAGAAGTACATTGGGTACAGCCGGAACGAGGCGGCGATTGGCCTGATGAAGCAGATCAAGAAGACGTTTGATCCTGTGAGTTTTCCTTCTTTCCCATTGTTTGGCTCGAGTCGTCCTTATTGCTGTCGGTTGTTCTGATATTGCCGTGCTATTCTGTGCTGACCGGTTTAGAACGGCATCATGAACCCGTACAAGTACATCTAGGCCGAGGCGGATCAAGACGAGCGGCCAGCGGCGAACGAGTTGGGCTCTGTCGTGTCAAAGAAAAGCTGTGTGCAGCCGTGGTGACGGAGAAGAAGCAGGAGGCCTCTCGACCAAGAACTGGCTGCATTTGCGTATCAAAAGTAGTGCTCTGTAGCATCAGCGATCCAGTGAAGTGCATACGGTTGCTTGGGCTTATATAAAGCCGGGTTGTATCTAGCGAGAATGCAATCAATAGTCTGGAACGGAAACAGAATATGGTTGGTCCAGGGGATGGGATGCAGAGGGGAGTACAGGTTGCATGCATACGGTGTACAAGTACATGTAGTGAGTGATAGTGCATTGAAAGAGAGCATGGTGGGCCAATATGTTCCCCTTCTGGGTAAGCTGGCTCTTGAGGAACGGCTCGTGTTAAAGTGAGTTGAGCATCGTTCGAGGCTGCTATTTGTCCTTCTTCTCCTGCAGCTTTCACCTACTCCTCGTTTCTTTGAGGGATACTCGCTGACACCTATGTAACGCTTCTGTCGTCTTTCAGCTCGGCGAAGCGGAGCTTCTCGACATCGTAAGAAGGCCAATAACCAGCGTAAGCGTACTCCGTAATCCGTATAAACTCCGTAACTCCGTACGCGATGAAGGCGACCCCCATTCGCCTTGGTTATTACGACAGGTGTCTCCTTGGCGGTGAACGCGCCAAGTCCAGCCACAGAGCGGGCGACTATCCTTGCCAGGCCAGGCCGTGGATGTAACATTGTCTGGATGCGCCGACGCGCCGACGTGGGCGTCCGAGAGAACGGCACTGGTAAGACGATGCTACGGAGTACTCGCCAAGCAATTGCGTCCTCACCCCTGTCCACATGCAGCCCTACGGCGGCGACTTCCTCTTGCTGTTCTTGGCTGTGCAGCGCGGCTTCCTAATAAGCTGTTGGACAACATCCCAAGGAATACATGTACATGTACGGAGTATATGCATTCTACTTCCGGCTGTGACGGCCGCCTTGCAGGGCGTACCACAGCTGCCATTGGCTAGACCATTCTTCGTGATGCTTCTGCCCCCACAGTCGTCGACTCTTTCCTGCCGGGGGTTTCTTCCTGTTGCATACCAAGCGTTTCTCTTTCGGTAGGTGCAAGTATTGGAAATTGCTGACAAAAAGCTGCTCCCATTCTGTAGGCCTCTTTCTTTCTAGCCTGACAAGGCTGACAGTTTCTTCTCATCAAGCCTGTTTGTTTCTGTTCGGCCTGTTTCTTTCGGCCTGTTTCTTTCGGCCTGTTTCTGTTCGGCCTGTTTCTGTTCGGCCTGTTTCTGTTCGTCACTGACGTCTAGCCGCCCCGACGCTTGCAATAACCACCTTGGGCCTGACGACCTCTCCGGTCAAGACCGTGCCTATGTCTTCTAGCGGTCCACCATTCAATATATGTACTATCGATACTACCCACCTCCTACATGTAGACATCGATGCCTCACAGCTAGGAACATTTCGGCTAGACTGTGCATCATTTACCATGCAGAACCCTCATCGCACCTCTTCTTTCGTCTTGAGCCTGAGCATAAGTGCGCTTGCGAAAAGGAGGGCGCCCCGGGCGAGAAAAAGAATCACTTCTAGCCCGACAAACTATTTGCAGAGCTGCAGGCGAGATTACCGTCAAGTTTAGCGGGCGCCATGTCTTTGTGCAGCATGCCATCCAAGTGAAGATGGGCCCAATAAGGGAGTACCTCACCGCGGGCGGCAACTTCTCTTCAATATTGGGTTCTGGTTCAGCCCCATCTCAGCCCTAACCCCGGACAAAACATATCATTCTTTCTCATTTATCGAGTGGTCTCTGCTGTAGCCTGTGCCCTGTGCCCTGCCCATTGCCCTGAGATGGGGATACGGAGTAGAGAACGGTCCCTCCAACAGGGGGCACAGCGGAAGAGCCTCACATCCAATCGCATGGGACATGTTCCATGGTCATCGGCCTCTCAGCCTTCATCTTGTCTTGGTGCTCAGAATCCTTTCGCTCCTCAGATCGACTGCCGGACTCTCGGTTATTACCCAGGACGATAGCAGTCAGATGGGCCTGTCTGGACGCAGACGAACCCTCGCCTTCTGTGCTTTGCAGAGGAGTATGTAAGATACGGAGTACGAAGTACATGTAAGGAGTACGTCTCTGTGTTTGTTTTCCTTTAGCGTCCACGCGGCTGACCACTGCCGTCCCCATCCTGTTCTCTTCCGCCGATGAATAGTTCTCCCTGGTGCTTCCTTTGATTTTATTCTGTAGGTATTCTTTCTCCACATCTCAGCTACTCCTGTGCGAGTCTGATGGTCTGTAGCTCTCGCCACTTCACCCCCTCTGGCGATGACAGCAGGGAAGCAGGGAAACTCATATTTCTCAGACCAACAAAGCCAGAGAAAGCCACGCAGGCTTATCCCCAGCTTAGATCGACTGGAATTCCCGTTCTCAACTAGCCAGCCTCTATGTTGTCCCTTCTGTTTCCTCTCCATGCATGAGGTGCTTGCTGCCCATGCCCATGCCCATGCCCACGCTCACGCCGCCCCTCTCTTGTCTCGCTGACCCGTCGTCCCGCCATGTTCTGGCTGTGGTAGTCCTCCGCGTCTCCCTGCGGCATGGTCGCTGTAGCTGTTCCCTACCAGTCGTCCCCATCCATTATCCGGCGGCAAGAATTTCGGTAGGCCCCAAATTCGCCCAGCATATATACACACAACACACGCCCTGTCTACAGACGTCCCCTACGTGCTTTTCACAACAAGCAAACAAAAATGGTTGGCGTCCCAGGCAAGTTCAAAGGCTGCGAGACATGCAGGTTGCGCAGAGTCAAGGTAAGACCAGACCGGATCTTCCATTTTCCTTTTTCTTTTTCCTCCTCCTTTCCAAACGGAGAGAAGGAGACGACACAGCAAGACAGCCTGCTTATCCCTTCCCCTGTCTCGCTTCTAGTGTGACAATGCACGACCCCATTGCCGAAAATGCCAAGACACCGGCCGCGAGTGTGCCGGATACGAGCGGGAGACGGTCTTTATCGTTGGCACGGTCGAAGGCGGCGGCCGATGTTCATCGCATCCACCACGGGTGATCAAGGCCAAGAAGTCGTCGGCCGGTGGCGGCAGCAGCAGCAGCAGCGGCAGCGGTGCCGGAAAGAAGAAACAGAGTCCCCAGATCTCGCAGTCGTCCGCGGCATCCAGAACCTTGCCAGCAACATTCTCGCCAATCCTGACCCAGGCCGTCGCCGAACAGCCGTTTGCGTCGTCCTCGGGCATGCAAGCAGTCCCTTTCACCCCATCGGTTCCTTCGTTCACTTTGGCATCCTCGCTTACCCTTCCTTCCAACGCTCCTCTGGCCGTCCAGGGGACAATGGCTCCCGAGAGCGCTGGCGGTGGCAACCAAGGTCCTGTGGCTATCCAGCCCTTCCAGCCTGCCTGGAACGATGTCGTCTCCGTGTCCAGCAGGGGCATTGTCTATCAGGCGCGGATCGCCGGCCTCTCGACGCGGCTACAGTCCATCACCCGACAGAGCGACAGCAGTCGCAACCTTGCGGCCCTGGACACGTTTGTCCTCGCGTCGTTCCCTGCCTATTCTCCCGCAGGCGACCTCCGGCTGGGCAGCGACGTCAGCAGTGACGACTTCCAGCTGTCTTCACAGTGCTGGGTGCATTGGGCACCCCCTGGTGGCCACCCGAGCATCGGCAGCGCACCGCAGATTCCCAGCATCTGTCTGTTTCTCTACGAGGTAGGCGTGATGAGGTAGTTGGGAGACGAGACAGGCGTGGAGCGAAACGTTCCAAAAGTCACGAGACTGACGGCCCGGACTAGCATAACACGCCGTTCTTGGAAGGTGCCCTGCCGTCGTGGAAGGAACCAGCTGTGCAGAACAGTCTCCTTCGTCAGGCCGGGCCGAGTCGGTTTACCACCTTTCCAGCCCACCACTTTTACGCCCGGGTCTACAGACCCCATGCGGTAAGCTGGGGGAGAGAGCAGACCACAGATAGGGAATGACTAACAAATATAGATCTGGACAGCGCTCATCCATCGAAAAACCACCTTCCTGTCCGATCCCGAATGGACCTCCGTCCCGTGGAAAGTCCATCCAAAATGCGGTCTCGACCGGCTCCTGGACATTGCCGTGCTGCTACCCGTGGTCTTTAGCCGCGTCGACGCCATTGTGCCTCTCGAACCGACCATGGCACGGCGCATGACAGCCCAGGACCTGTTGGCCAACTGCGTGTACGTCGATCGCATTCTCGCTCAGTGGCACAGCAGCATCCAGGACATGGGCAGCACTCAGCCCGGCGTCAGCGGGGCGTCCGCCATGGGCACCACGACGGTCGGGAGCAGTTTTGGTGGAGGTGGTGGAAGCGGTGGCATAAGCGGCAGTGACGGTGGAAGCGGCGCCGGCTACTGGTACTGGATAGCCGACCCGGCCATGGACGGCTCTGGCCCTGGCGGCCAGCTGCCCTTTATGTCGGTGTTTGCCTTTCGCGACTCGGTGGCCGCCGTCGTGTTCATCTACTACTGGACGCTACTGATGCTTCTACGGCCCTGCATCGAGAGCCTTTACGGCGCCATCTTCCAACCGGTGCTCGACGTCTTCCCGTCGCCCTTCCCGCGGCTGCCATCCAGCCTCCAAATTGCAGGCGACGAAGACGCGGGTCTGCAGCAGTACGCCGCCAAGAGCGTGCGCGCGCTGGCCGCCAACGTGTGCTGCAGCCTCGACTTTGCCCTGGCCACGACGGTGCAGCCCGACTTGCTGACGGCGCCGTTGGCCGTGGTCGAGGCCTTTTACCGACGCATCAACGCCGTCTCGGGCGGCGACAACGCCACGCTCGAGCTGCTGTGGTGCGAGGCCTTCCGCGGCCGGCTGACGGCTCGGGGGCAGTACCTGGCCGAGGTCATCCAGAGCCAGGAGTGGACGGATGTGGCCAGGTTCTAACGGCAGTGCCTGACGATGCCCTTATGAATGAACAATTCATTCGACAGCCGGCAGTTGGTCCGCTGGCAACGGACCGGCACCGACTAAGAGTTGTCCCTTGTCCATGTGTCATGTGTTGTTGGTGCCCCCTTCAACGAAACAATCTGTCACGGACATGCCTCTTACTCACTGTGCTGCCACCGCAATACCCTTATTTACTAAGTCCTCCGAGATTCTTCAGACTTTTTTTCCATTTCTTTCTTCTTTCTTTTTTCTGTGTCTGCCGTATTGATTGTCGGCAACTTCATTCTCTATTCTCTGGTCTTGTCGTCATTCTTCCGATCGTCCAGACACCTCATTCACTGTTCGCCATGAGCCAGCAATATCCTGACGGCTGGCGCACTCCGCCGCTCTCGCCCTCCACCTATGCCAAACCGGCCCCGACCAGCAGCAACACGTTTTATTATTTTCGCGTAAACATGGATAGGCTGAGTCAAAAGCAGGTCGGGAAACTGCCTATATCTCCGGTCCTCCTCGACATGTGGGCGCAGGATAATCGGCAGCAGGCCAGAGACAATATGCGACGACAGTGGTCCTCGAGCTTGTCACGCATGCAGTCCAACTTCTACGCCTCGGCCCAGTCTGTTCTGTCGGACTTGCAAAGATTGTCCTCGAGCTTCCGACGTACCCCGGCACCTCAAGCACGCGTGCCGTGCGCTAGACACAATGGCGCTTTGACATACTTCCCCGGCTTATGCGCCTATTTCGGGGTCCAACCGGGCCAGAGCCAGAACCAGCCTGCATCCGACACCGGCCCCGTGATACTCATCATAGGCCTGGCCTCGGTCGGCAAGTCCACTGTGGCGCGGGAGCTGGCACGGCTGCTGGATGAGCACGCCGAGCACGAGAGACGACGGCTGCGCGACGAAGCAGAAGAAAGGCTGAGGAAGCAGCGAGCTGAGCATGAGAGACGGGCCAGGAGAGAAGCCGGGCTGGTGGAGGAGGGAGAATGGGAAATGCAGATGCCGCATGCGGCTGGACGGCCGAGAGAGCAATCCCGGGCCGGACCCTCTGGCACCAGACGGGTTCCGGCGCTGCCACGGACGGCGGCGGTGGAGATGTTTAGCAACGGCAAGATCGTTGTTATTGACGTCAATCGACTTGACGACGCGCAAATCAATGACCTGTGGAGAGATGTGCCGGGCGATTCCGGCTCCGGGATCGATCCAGGCAAACGGCTCGAAAGGGCACGGCGGCAGGCTCTGGAGGCGCATGTCTTCCCTTTCGACACGGCGGGAAACACCGTCATCCTGACAGAGTGTCTGCACAACGACGCGGCCGGCCGTCATGCAGCCGCGGCGTACAAGTCAGTCGCCAGCGTGACGGGTCGACGCCTCATCCCGGTCTACCTGTCCTGCGATGGCAACGAACACGAACGACGGGTGGCCTGTAGAGCGCAGGCAGACGCCCTTCTGGAGCAGAGTGCCCGGGACAATGATGCAAGCACGGCCACCGTGGGAACCCAAACGAGCGCCACACAAAACCACGCGGACGTGTGCCAGAAAATACATACGAAGCTGCACGAGATCTCGTTGGCCGAGGAGCAGCCGCTGTTATACTTCCAGCCTCCTCCTCCTTCTCCTCCTCCTCATCCACGGAGGCGCACAGCAAGACGCGAGGCAGCGGCACCGAACTCGCAAGCACTACCGGGCACCGTACCGGCCGGCATCGACGAGTACGTTGGGTGCCATGTGGACTCCACGGTCATGTCGGCGAGGGAGACGGCGGCGGTGATTTGCGATTTCGTGCAGGACGCGCAGCATGGCATGGCGGGCGTGTCGCTGGACGATTGGGCGATTGACGAGAGCCCAGATGGAGAAGGGAAGACCTCGGCGGAGACCGACTGGAGCTTTCTTTGAGCAAAGACGAGAGAGAGAGAGGGCTTCAGCCTGGTCGGGCGTTCTGTTGTTTTGGGACTGAGATTGGCGCCTTTTGGATATTAATGTGATCTTTCGTTGGTATTACTCCCCCACTTGTGATCTGACACTCGTTGGAATGTTTCTGTTTGACAACGGTAAAGCAAACGAAGCCCGAGTCCCGTGTGCTTGAGCCCTTTGTCTAGATGTAGAGGCTCTGAGCGGCGGCAAATGCCCAGCATCTTTTCAGTTCCGGGCACGAGGCACTATGCTAAATAGATTGCATGGCGGGCCGCCTGCATCTGCGTCTCTCTTCGCTTCGTCGAGCCAGTCGCAAGCCATGCCGAGCCGCGTGCCACGAGAACGAGGTCTGCGCCCAGGGAAACAAACCGAGCAGAGGAAGAGACAGTTGACCAGACAGTTGGCGGCGGACTGGGCAGCTTTTGACGATGTGTCTTGCTGCCTGAAGCACGATAGATTTCTTGCTCTTCTTGCTCGCCCCTTCTGGCCAGCTCAGCTGTCTTCCACAGCCTTGTTGCAAAGGTTCATGCGTCCTCGCCGCACGTGGCTAAACAATGCCAAACGGCGATCCGCAGCACGTAAACGCTTGGGGGGGAGGGGTAAGGAGAAGGAGGAGACGCCAGAGGACGGCCAGCAAGCGCACTGTGAGAGCCTAACCAAGCCAAGCGAAGCCCTTCTCAAGATGCATTGATAGAGGTTACCAGGGGGGGGTGAAGAACAGACTCGAGGCCGGCAGAGACGATGATTTGCAGACGAACCCTTGGACGGCACGCCGAGAGAGGCAGCGTGTTTCAGGCCGCGCCGCGGGCCAGCCCAACACATGCCATATGCTTATGCTCTTGATGGTGTAGTGAGAGGAAGACTGGCAGAGGACGAAACAGATCGAGGAGGAAAAGGCAAAAGGAAAAAGGGAAAGGAAAAAGGAAAAGGAAAAAGAAAAAGGAAAAAGAAAAAGGCAAAAGGGGATGGTTTCGTCTCGACGTCGATCGTTTAAAACAGGGCCGGCCCTCACATTCGATCGAGGTAGAGCTCTACTTCCTTTGTTCTCCCAGTTTTCTTCTTGTTGCGTCTGGCTTTTCTTTGCTTCGTTTTCGACTCTTTTCTTTGCTTCGTTCTCGACTCTTTTCTTTGCTTCGTTTTCGACTCTCTTCTCTCGACTTCGACTCGTTGGCTTCGTTGTCGATTTCTACCCCTATCTTCCAGCGACCTATTAGCGCTACCACCAGCATGGCAGCACCCCCAACAATGGCCACAGCGGACCCCCAGGCGGCTGCTTTCGCCGCGCCAAGCCTACCCGGCAACGCTACCGCCGCCGAAGCGAGCGAGGCGTTCCCTGAGCTTTGTTTACATGGGGAGGAGACTAGCACCTATTACAGCACCTCCACGAGCCAGCAGCAGCAGCAACAGCAGCAGCATCAGGTGCAACCCACCGTCCACATTCTGCCAATCTCTTCCGCAAAACCCCACCACGCACTTGCCTCGCCACAGAACCGTCCACCGTCCGTTTCGCTCGTCTCGACCTCTTCCTCGTCCTACTCCGCCGACCACAGCGCCGACACCGACATCGACTCCCGCCGCGCCTCCGTCCTCAGCGCCGCTTCGTCATTCTCGTCCCTCTCCTCTGCCGCCGACGCTTGCCTGCCCCAGCATCCGAACGCGTCCTCGACCTCGTCTTCGTCTTCGCCTGCCCAGCGAGCTCCTCTCACCCGCAGTCGTCGTGACGCCAAGCAGCTGCATGCAGCTAGAGTCCAGCGGTCCGCATCGACGAGCGTGGGCGACAAGGACAAAGACCGAAAAGACCGTGACCGTGACCAGCATCCGCGTGACGGCGGACTGAGCAACGGCCGTGAGGCCAAGGACTGGGACTGGACCAGCCGGCGAGCTGCCAGCACAAGCCCTCTGCCGGGAGTAGCCGCCTCGTCCGCATCGGCCGACGAACAGGAGCAGCAGCAGCAGCAACAAGGCGGGCTGACCAGGATGGCCTACGCAGAGCAACAGCGGTGGATCAAGGTTCAGGAGAAGACGTTTACAAAATGGCTCAACGCGAAGCTGCAGGAGCGGGAGCTGGAGGTCAAGGACCTCGTGGACGATCTCAGTGATGGAGTAAGTTGACAGGAGAAAGAATAAGAGAAAGAAAGGGAAGGGAAAAATGGAAAGAAAGAAGAAGGAGAAGAAGAAGAAGGAGAAGAAGAAGGAGAAGAAGAAGAAGGAGAAGAAGAAGAAGGAGAAGAAGAAGAAGAAGAAGACAAGCTAACCCTCCAGGTCATGCTCATCCACCTTCTCGAGTGCCTCTCGAGCGAGTCTCTCGGCCGCTACGCCGCCAAGCCCAAGATGCGTGTGCAGCGCTTCGAAAACGCCAACCTGGCCCTCGACTTCATCAAGTCCCGCGGCATCCAGATGACCAACATTGGCGCCGAGGACGTTGTCGACGGCAACCGCAAGATCATCCTCGGCCTTATCTGGACGCTGATCCTGCGCTTCACCATCAGCGACATCCACGAGGAGGGCATGACGGCCAAGGAGGGCCTGCTTCTGTGGTGCCAGCGCAAGACCGCCTGCTACGACGAGGTCGATGTGCGCGACTTCAGCGCCAGCTGGAACGACGGCCTGGCCTTTTGCGCCCTGCTCGATATCCACCGTCCCGACCTCATCGACTATGACGCCCTCGACAAGTCCGACCACCGCGGCAACATGCAGCTGGCCTTTGACCTGGCCCACCGCGAGATCGGCATCCCCAAGCTTCTCGACGTCGAGGACGTCTGCGATGTCGCCAAGCCCGACGAGCGCAGTCTCATGACCTATATTGCCTACTGGTTCCACGCCTTTTCACAGATGGAAAAGGTCGAGAACGCCGGCCGCCGTGTCGAGAAGTTTGTCAACAACATGCAAGGCGCCTGGGAGATGCAGAGTGCCTACGAGCGCCGCATAGCCGAGCTGCTGCGCCAGGTCCGAGCCCAAGTCAGCGACTGGCGCGCCGCCACCTTTGCCGGAACCTACGCCGACGCCAAGGCCCAAGCCGCCGCTTTTGCCTCCTACAAGCGCGGCAGGAAGCGCGAGTGGGTGGCCGAGAAGAGCGAGCTGGCCACCCTGCTCGGCAACATCAAGACCAAGCTTGGCACCTACCGCCTGCGGCCCTATGCGCCGCCGCCCGAGCTGCGTCTTGATGTCATGGACCGCGAGTGGGCGGCGCTGACAACGGCAGAGATGAGTAGGGGACAGCTCATCAACGAGACAATCCGAGAGTACGTTTGTTCTTTTTTTTGTTTTTTTTTTGTTCTTTTTTTCCCTTCTTCTTCTTCTTCTTCACGCCCACTAACCAGCAGCATCAAAAATGGCCTGCGCAAATCCTTCGCCGACAAGGCCAATGACTTTGCCCTCGCGCTCAACACCGTACAACTCGCCATCTCCGGCCTCGAGGGCGACGTCGAGGATCAGCTGCACCACGTCCGCAAACTCTCCGAGAACCTGCCGCCGCTCGAGTCGTACCTAACCACCATCGCCGCCGTCGACGCGCAGTGCGAGGAAGCCAACATTGAGGAGAACGACTTCACCACCTACACGTACGACGAGCTGTCCTACGAGCTCGGCCTGGTCAGGACCAGCGTTGCCAAGAAGCTGGCCTTCCTCGAGAACCAGATAGTCGCCCGCAGCATGACCAACCTGACGCCCATCCAGCTCGAGGAGTTCGAGTCCGTCTTCCGCCACTTTGACCGCGACGACAGCAACGCCCTGCAGGAGCTGGAGTTCTCGGCGGCGCTAGCCTCGCTGGGACTCGTCTTCTCCGAGGACGAGATGCACGAGTACTTTGTCGAGGCCGCCAGCACCACCACGGCCAACGGCGCCATCACCATCCACAAGGACCGCGTGTCGTTTGAGCAGTTTATCCACTTCATGGTCGACGTCACCGAGGACCAGAACACGGCCGAGCAGGTCTTCCAGTCCTTCCGCGAGGTCGCCGACGGCAAGCCCTACGTCACCGAGATGGACCTGCGCCACTCGCTCGTGCCCGACGAAGTCATTGACAAGCTGGTCACCATGATACCGCGCCACGCGGGTCCCGACCTGGCCGAGGACCGAGGAAAGGACCAGTACGATTATATTACCTGGATGGACAGGATGATTGGCGATGCCGACGAGGAAATGCCCGAGACGACATCATCCTCACAAGCGTCACAACAACTGCAACACCACCGACAGCAGGCATCCGTATCCACAGCATCATTGTCGTCAGCGTCTTATGCAGGCGTGGTCCCAGGCGGTAGCCAGAGCCCAAAGAAACTGGCAAACGGCTTCCATTGAGTTGGTTTATGTGCATTCTTTCCCTGGTCGTCTTCTCTCTCGGCTCGCTTCTTTTTGGTTATGGGTTTAATGCTTTACACTCCACTTTTGTCTCCCTTTCTCATTATCTGGTATACCTTTCCATGCAAAGTACATATGCTTTTTTTCTCGTTTCTACATCATCACGCCATGGACAAGTCCGAGAGCGTTGCTGTGTTGTTATTGTACCATGACACGACAGACTGAAGGAATGCATTCTCGAGAGAAATACTGCAGAACATTATGTTTCCTCCTCCCTTGCGCCCCATGCCTCGAGCGTCTACTATCTATCTATGCTCATGAGGTATCCAATAACGCCCGTACAAGTAAGACGACAACAAGTGCTGTAGGCAGTAGCAAAGCACATGTGTTATGTACACTCCCCCTCAAACAAGAGCGTCACTCTTTAAATGCGCCCATGTCTTTGAGCGCCGTCGCTAGTCGGCGGTAGTCCCGCAGCAGCTCCATCACCTCGCCCAGCCGCAGGTCTCCCGGGTTGTGCAGCTCCATGAACCGCTTGACCGGCGGCGCCACCTGCGGCTTTGGCGGCAGCGCTGTCGCAAGATCGGGGAAAGCCTGGCAACGTTAGTGGTGCACTGCTGAATGGTAATAAGAGAAATGCAAAAGAAAACTTCGAAAAACAAAAAAAAACGTACGGTTGCCAAGTCGCCGCCATCTTCCGCCTTCTCCGTCGACGACGGCCCTGCCATGGCCACGCCGGGCGTCGACACGGTGCGCCCGAAGCCGCGGAAGTTGCCGATGCTCGACAGCCGCGACATGGGGTTGAGCGAGCTGCCCAGATTACGGACCGAGTCCAGCAGCAGCGCCGGGTTGGCCGCGGCTGTGGCCGTGGCGGAGGCTGTGTCCTCGTCCGCACGGCCAGACGTCTTTCTCAAGGACGACAGCCCCGCGCTGCGCGCACCGTCCCTGTCCATACTGGAATCGCGAGACGTCGACGACGCCGTTTTGCGCCCTGCCCCAGTACTGCCGCCCACCATCAGCAGCAGCTTGTCCTCCTTGCTTCTGGCGTTGCCACCGCCACCTCCACCGCCGCTGGCAAGCCGTCGGTTGGCCAGCCCCATTCGCTGCGTTGCCGACAAAGGAGGAGGCGGCGGCGGCGGCGGCGTGCGTTCGTTCGCATCCTCGCCGTTGACAGACGCCTCATCCTCGCTCGTCGCCGGCGGCGGCGTCGTCACCAGCTTCCGAGCATCGTCGAGTGTTTTGGGCAGCACGACCTCGGCCACCCCGACACCGCCAGCGGCCAGCGCCACCCCGGATCCGTCCCCGCCAATCGCAAGCTTCTGCTGCGGCTGGCCCAGTCGGCCAAACAAGAGACGGTAGCTGCCCTCGAGGCTGTTGCCAATCGTCTTCAGCCCCTGGTCGGCTGCGTTGAATGTGTTGATGACAGCGTCGCTCGCGGAGCTCAGTGCCTGTGCAGGCGTGTTGACCAGATCGCTAAGGCGGCGGTTGCGGATCTGCACCGCGGCAATGAGTCCGGCTGACGGCGATGGCGGCGGTTTTATACCCGCCGCCGCCGCCGCTGCTGCTGCCGCCACATCCGTGCCTGCATCCGTGCCTGCAACCGTGGCTATTGCTTGGCTCGTGCTGACTTCCGGCGCACTAGGCGTCACAGCCGTGGATACAGTTAAGCCCTGCTGGGCAAAATACGCTGGGGGGAACGTCTCCGTCTTGGGCGTCTCCACACCAGGTGTCTTGACGGGACCCGAGGGTGCCTCGTCTGCCCGCAGTGTCGAGAGATCCACAGTGTCGAGGAAACTAATGGATGCCTCGAGATTCGTCAGGCAGTAAGCAGCTTCACCCTCTAACTTGGCCTCCCAGCGGAACCGCTGGATGAAGTTGAGGTCGCTGACAACGTTCAGCTGCTCTGGAGGCAGCGTGATGAGCGTGTAAATGAGCATCGGCATTATCTCGTCCGCCGACGACGACGGATGGAAGTGTGCCAGCGTATCGACGATGCCCTTGTGAGCAGCCTTGAGCCGATTGAGTTTGCCGAGAGGGTAGTGTGTCTGCCCCATCTGCACCAGTTGTTTGCGGGTGGGCTCGAGCCATTCGCGAACCTCCTTGATCCTCGTGGAAAACTCTTCAGGGGATGCGTTTGCTGGCACGCCGAGGTCGACACCTAGGTCGGCAGGACTAATGCCGACAAGATCTAATGCGGCCGTCTTGGACCGCAGCTTCTCGTCTTGGGCCTCATCCTGGGTGCTTCTGTGGCGGTATATTCGGTCGTAAATTCCCTCACAGAGACGCCGCTCAGCCGCCTCTTCCAGGAGCCCTCGTTTCTGTTCCAGCGCCCGCCGTGCTCGCTTACGCTCCGCCATCTCCTCTGAAGACAGCATCTGCTGCTCTGCCTCGTTCTTCGGCGGTGGTGGCGGAGGCGTCCTTGTCCTGTCCTTGCTGCCGATGGAGGCAGCCTTGGCTCGCAATATACTGGCGGCAGAGGATGTGCGAGACGTGACAGGTTGCGGCGGGGGGGATCGTGCGCGGTTCTGGCGCGTAGCCAGAGCTGCGATGTGGGTTGCAATATGCGACGAGGCCGTGCCATAGAAGTCCTGGAACCGGCGGGAGAGGTCATCGACGTTGGGGGGTGCAGGATGCACCCGGGCCTGAAGTGATTCAATGAAGCTAAAATAAGAGAGGGCTATCAGCAGTGACCATCTACCGTCGAAGCTAAAGAGATGGCACATACCTGTCCGTCAAACCGATCAACTCAATCGGCAGCTCATCCAGGTCAACCGACGCTCGTGGTGGTTCCAATGGACTGTCCTTCTCCGGAATTGCCGGTGCCTCGTCGTTCTTCTCTTCCGAGCCCTGTTCGCGGTGTGTTGGGGATTGCCCGTCGGCCGGTCCGCCGGCGAGTTTTATGGTTGGAAACTTCTGAGCAGATGATGCTGTGCTTGTTGTCGAATCCACCCTGGAGTAAGGTCGGCTTGATCGCAGCGGGCTTGGCCGGCTACCTGCCAGCCTTCCGCCAGCCTTATCGGCCGCAGCGGCATTCTTTGAGCCAGCTGGCGCCATGAACGTCTCGGTCAAGCTAGAGAACATTGTTAATGGGGGTTTGTTCGGTGATCTTTGCAGTGAAGAGGGGAGGATAGGATTCGAAAAACAAGAGTGCTCAATGTTCAGATACAGGAAAGCAACGAGGACGAGAAATACCAGCCAGCCATACCTGTAAGTGGACGCATGAAGTCCGTAAGTGATCTTGAAACTCCCAGTGGTAAGGGGGGCTGGATGTGGAAGTGGAGAAGAACAAGCAGCAAGCAGCCCGTCGAGCACCCAGCCGTCAGTGGACCAGAGCCGCCTTGGGGGTTATTGCTCGTTTGGTGAGGAAAACAAAACAACCGCCAGGCTGTGAGCAACAGACACGGGCTGGGTCAATGGAACCTGAGGGGTGGTTGGCGCGGGCAGGAGTGGCGTGTCGCGGGAGCAGCAGCAGAACGCAAGGTAGGTCGGCACGATTGCCACGAGCGTCGAAAGCCGTTCAATGCACTACCTTGCAAACAACCTCAGACGAGACAGACGGTGACGCAACGAGGTTGACGAAGGATGCTAACTCGAAGCGCGTAGCGGCCGCGAGATAAAAGGATAGAAATGTCTGTGGTAATGAGGAAAATGGATGCAAGCTGCGGTCGTGGATGGATAGACTGGCGATGCCGCAGGGTCTGGCTGTGTACCTACATGTATGTTGTGTTGTGAGGAGGTAAGGAGTTATCAGTCGTGGACCAGAGCTGCTGCTAGCCTTCCCAATACTCGGTATATTTAGCGTTAAAGTGCCTGACGATGCGATCCGGGCAGCTAACGATACAGGGGCTGAGGTGGTAATCTGCGACAGAGTGCGGCCAACTGAGGTACCGCCGCCTAGCAACCAGCAGTAAAAGTACCTCCACCTGCTGTGGCAATCTTTTGTGCCATATCTTCAAGGCACCAACTTTTGCCTGTGGGTGGCCGGCTCCACTCAAAGCGTCATCCCCCCAACCAAAAGCCCACATGACCATTTAGGCATCCGTTATCTCGATAGCCACGTCTCAACCATCAACACTCCACGCCAGTCACCTCCCCTACTTTCGTCTTCCTCCCTCGTTCGCCTGTAGAATTTGGATCACGCAGGCTATCCATCCTCAGACACCTCTTTCTTCAGGCTGCATCGTCTTTTCGATCTTCTTTCGCCGCATATCCTTTCCTTCCTCCTTCTCCTCCTCGTCCTCCCCCTCCGCTCACAATGTCCCACAAGACAAAACGACGGCGAACCTCCGCCGGCAGGGCCGCCGCTCAGTTGCTGCTCTCTTTTCTCGCTGTCTCTTCGGCATCCTTCGTTGCCCCATCTGACGGCAAGGTCTCCGAGCAACTCGTCATCCCCCTACCTCCGTCTGGTCCCGCGTTGACTCCGGAACCTCCAGCGCCGGCCGAACACCTCTTTGTATGTCTCCAGTCCAGTCCACCGCATCCATTTTACATAGCTAACCTGATCCTCTTAGACGCTCCGGCACATCTACCATCACGGAACCCATCTACATCCACAACTCCACCGACGACTCGACGTGCACCAGCGAGATGCCGAGGTTTGGCTTGCAGCCGAAGACGGCTACGACCGGCACAAGCTACCACCCCTACGAACCAACAGTCGCCCTTCTCCTATCCAGCGGCTTGTTGATCGCCGACCGAGCACCGTGGACCCGATGGTTGCACTTGCCCGTGAGCGCGGCTACGTGACGGTGCTGTCGCCCGAAGCCTGGGCCGTCGACCACGTTTTGGCGCCCGACGTCACAGACAAGACGACAGTTCTGAACATGGCATACATGGCAGCGAACGCGTACGTGGAGACGCCCGACAAGCCAGACTGGGACGATGTTGGTGCTCCATTCAACCGCTCGCTGGACTTTGGATGGGAGGGCGATGGCCTCCGAGGCCACGTCTTTGCGGACGAGACAAACTCGACCATTGTCATCGGTCTCAAGGGCACAACACTGGCCGTATTTGACGGCGAAGGCACGACAACCAAAGACAAGGAGAACGACAATCTGTTCTTTAGCTGCTGCTGTGGACAGCAGGGCCAGTGGACGTACCGCCAGGTGTGCAACTGCGCGACGGGCACGTACGCGTGCAACAACACCTGTGTGCGCCAGGCGTTGCACGACGAAAGCCGCTACTACATGGCGGCCCGCGAGCTGTATGCCAACGTGTCGGCCGCGTACCCCGGCTCGACGATCTGGATGGCGGGCCACTCGCTCGGCGGGTCCGTCAGCTCGTTCCTGGGCCTCACCTACGGACTGCCCGTCGTGACATTCCAGTCTGTTCCAGATGCTCTGGCTGCCGGCCGCCTGGGCCTGCCCGTGCCACCGGGAGCGAACCCCGACTACCCGCAAACCCGCGAGCATACGGCCGCGTACCATTTCGGACACACCGCCGATCCTATTTTTACCGGCATCTGCAATGGCGCGACGGCCTCCTGCTCGTACGCGGGTTACGCGCTGGAAACCGCGTGCCACACAGGCGCCGAGTGTGTATACGACGTGGTTTCTGACAAGGGATGGCGGGTAGGCGTTGGTACGCACAGGATACGGACGGTTATCAACGATGTCCTGCTTGCATACGACGATGTTCCCGTGTGCGCGTCGACGCCCGAGTGCCGCGACTGTGCCAATTGGAAGATGTACGAGAGCAACAGCAATGAGAGCACGACGACGTCAACGAGCTCGACGTCCACCATGACGCGAACGCGCACGCAGACGTGCCAGACGCCTGGCTGGTGGGGCTGCCTTGACGAGACGACCACGACGACGACGTCGGCAGCCACGACGACAGCGGAAGTCACGGCTACGACGACGACGACCACCACCACCACCTCGACGTCGACCACTACCTGCAAGACACCCGGCCGCTTCTGGGGCTGCAAGGACGAGCCGACGAAGGCGGTGACATCGACAATCACCACCACACGGCCTGTCACGGCAACGGTGACGACGACGCCGACGTCGCCCCGGACGCGCACGTCGCAGCCGTCAGCGACAGCAGTCCCGACATCATCCTGTCAGACACCGGGTCGCATCTGGGGTTGTTGGGACAAGCCCAAGAAGCTGGTGAGCTCGACCACGGCAGCGGCGCACTCCAAGACTGTGCCCGTGCCTCCAACCGAGCCTACAACGGTCCCCGTCGAGTCGCAGCCTCAGCCAGCTAAGCGGCGATGCCGCCATCGCAGCTGGTTTGGCTTCTGCAACGACTGGGACGATGCGGCCGAGCTCTAGGCTGTTTTTTTGTCTTCCTGTACCTTTCCTTTTATATTCTACGGAGCATTCACTTAACATTTGGAAACTTGACGATGGGGAACGTCAAGGGGACTCAGATCTTCATGGGACAGGCGTTTTAGGAGGTTTTTTGTACGGAGTATAGCGGCATGAAATGAAGACACTTAATAAGTAGACCTTGCTGCATGTGCTGTTGACAGACGCTGTTTGCAGGCGCGATAAGATGAAGAGCTGGTGTTGCGATGTACGGAGCAGGCTGGCTACGCAGCCTCGGGCAATTTTATTGGCCGGTGCACTAGCGTATATTTTTATGGGCCTCTCAGCGACGGAGTAGCTTTCGTCAGACGCGACACTTCGACGGCGAAATCTCCTAACCTGCGATCCATCATCAAAGGACGGCCATTGCAAGATTGCAAAGCGCCCCTTTACACCATTTCGCGACGCGACTCATATGACGAGATGGCCACCGACGAAGACGGCGTAGCCGTTGCAAAAGCGCCAGACAACGCGGACGACGATGCCGCCTCCTTGTCGGATCTCTCCAGCGGATCCGGGTCGGACGACAACGACGACGATGACGATGCGCCGCCGAAGATTGAATGGCTGGCCACGGCACGCACACGGCGGGCTACAGCCGGAAACCGCATGAAGAGCCTTATTGCCAGCGTGAGCGCAGCGGCGACAGCCGGTGATGGTCACGGCCATGGTGAAGGCGGCGGCGAGGATGATCTGGAGCTTTTGTTTGCCGAAGATGGCGAGGACGGCGGCTGGTCCTTGGACGAGGATGAGGATGAAGACGAGGACGATGGCGAGGGAGAAGACGAAGGCGAGGGCGAAAAAGTGGCGACGGCGGTGGCAGGCGACGACGACGAGGACATGTCGAGCGATGGCGACGACGAAGATGACCAAGACGGAGCAGGCGGCGCCGACGGCGACGAAGACCTGGCAGGCGAGCGCGAGCTGGAGCGGCGCGAGCGCGAAAAGCGCATGGCGGCTCGTAAGCGAAAAGCGCAGGCGGCCATCCCGGCGCGGTTCCGCAAGAAGGTGCGCATCGACAGTCGGCCGGGCAGCACGAGCGAGGGCGGTGGAGAGCGGCGCCGGAAAACAGCAGGCGGGTCATCCGTCTCGGCCGCATCGACGCCGAGCCGCACCACGACGCCAACGACGGCGGCGGCAGCGTCAGCGACAGCTACAGCGACAGCATCAGCATCAGCAACGGCAGCAGCGAGGGCGAGCACAGAAGCACGGGCTTCTTCGCGAAAGAAAAAGAAGAGCGAGCGCGCCAGTTGGCTGCCGTCGGTGGCAGACGCACCCACGCGGGCGTCGGCGCGCTCGACGACGCGCATCAGCAAGCTGCAGCTGCACCAGCAGATGGCGGAGCGCGAGCGTCGGCGTGAGCGACTGATGGCCAGCATAGCCAAGAAGCAGCAGCGCGCCGCGGCCAACAAGAAGGCGCCGCTGACGCAAGCGCAGCGGCTGGCGGAGGCGGCCGCGGTAGAGGAGGTCAACGCGCGCAGCCTCAACACGTGGGAGGAGGCCGAGAAGCAGCGCGAGGCCGAGCGCGCGGCCAAGCTGGCGGCCATGTACAACCGTACACTAGAGGGTCCGGTGGTGACGTTCTGGAGCGGGATCGTGGAGCTGACGGGCGAGGGGCTGCTACAGTCCCACGTGGGACGCATGGTAGCTATGGAGGAGAAGGCGCCGCGCAAGAAACGGCAGACTGCAGCCGAGAAGGCGGCGGCAGCGGCGGCAGAGAAGGAGAAGGAGGAGGAGGAGAAGGGGAAGGGGAAGGGGAAAGAGGAGAAGGAGAAAGAGGAAATCGAGAAGGAGAACGAGAAGGAGAAGGAGAGGGAGGAGAAAGAGAAGGAGAACCCAACCGAAACTCCAATTAAGGATGAGGCACGGGCCGAAGCACCAAAGACTGCCGACTTGGAAACGGACGAGCCAAAAACGGGCAAAGCGAAGGACGCAGGGGGCGCTGATGACGATACCAGCCAACAAAGGTTACAAGACGCACAGCCAGGTCCAGCAGAGGCTATTTCCGGCGAGGGCGACGATCCAACAGCGGCCAGCCACACTCAGATCGTATCTGTGCCTATCGATTCGCTGGAAACAAAAGACACTGCATCTATGACTGCGGCGACAGTGCCGACTGGCACCCCCGACGTTGTCATGACCGACGCTCCTCCTGCAGGTGAAGCAGACACGATTACGGTTGCATTCGAAGCCGAAGCAGAAGCAAAAGCAGACACAGTTGCCTTTGAAGCCGAAGCCGAAGCAGACACAATCACAGTCGCATTCGAAACCGAAGCCGAAGCAGACACAATTATAGTTGCATTCGAAACCGAAGCCGAAGCCGAAGCCGAAGCTGAAGCCGAAGTCGGGGCCAACTTGGACGACACGCCGTCGGCAGTGGGACCGGCCCCTGCACCCGTGTTCTCTGGCGAGGAAACAACCGCGCTGAACAAGACCCCGGCGAACGCCACCGCAACAATACACAACCCCCATCCAACACAAGAAGCCTCGATCACTGCAGTGGCACCATCTAGTACTCCTACCACTCCTGTTCCCGCGGCACCACAAATCCAGCCTCAGACGCAAGATCAAGCGAGCGAACCCCAGCCGCCTCTTGAGCCACAACAGCAGAAGCAGGCACGCGATGAAGCAGCCGGTCAGCCGGCGTCCACGTCTTTGGGCCCAGACACGACGTCCGCGATTACGGACACGAGTACTGCTCCAACGGGCAGTGTTGCGACGAGTGCTCCGGCGGGCAACCCGGACAAGACGCCACCAACACTGGCACTGGAAAGCGCGGGCGAGGCCGGCGAGGCCAACGAGGCCGGCGAGGCGGACGACATGGCTGCGGCAGCACCGGCGGGCAGTCGCATCACGCGCAGCTGCATTGTGCTGCAGAACTTTGACGAGAATGCCATTGAGAACAAGCAGGTGCAGATGCAGATCCTGTTTGGGCGGCGGATGGCAAAGATTGCGAGTAAGTTTCAATTGTTTTTCTTCCTTTTTTTCCTTCGCCCAACTGACGACGACCAGAACCCTCGGCTGCACCGCTGTGCACCATCACGGGCCATCCGGCGCGCTACCGAGACGTGGAGACGGGGCTGCCATTTTATAATGCATTTGCGTACAAGGAGATCCGCAAGCTGACCAAGGGCAACCTACGGTGGAGCCAGCTGGTGGGCGCGTGGGTAGGTCCAAACACAGCAGAGGCGGCAGCCGGCGTGCCGGAAGGCTTTGTGGACGCGAGCAAGCTCAAGGGGAAGGGGGAGAAGCCGGCAGATACGGCGCAAATCACGCGCGACGCAGCCGAGCCGGAGGTGAAAGAGGAGGCAACACGGGAAGCACAGGAAGCATCGGAAGCACAAAAAGCACAAAAAGCACAGGAAGCACAGGAAGCACAGGGAGCACAGGGAGCACAGCAGGAGGCAAATCAGGAGGAGAACCGGATGGCTACCCCGTCGGTTGTGCCTCAGACGGCCGTGCCGACCACGACCGCCGAAGCACCAGCACCAGAACCAGCACCGGAACTGGCACCAGCTGCTCCAGCCTTGTCCGGAAAACCGGCACCTGCGCCAACCACCTTCCCTGCCGCCGCTGCCGTCGCTGGCAATGGCTCTCCTGTTTCGGGACAGAAACTGGCCACGGCCGAAAAGGCGACGTCAGCTCCTGTGGCTGCCTCTCCTGTGCAGGCCGCCACAGGCCCGACGACGACGGCTCCGTCTGCCGGAGACACGGTGGAAGCCGCGTCCAGGGAGGCATGAGGTTATTTGCGATGTACAAATCATACGAAAAAGGCAAAGAGAGTATGCATTGCCATCGTCAGTAGAAAGGAGACAATAAGATTATTTGAGCCTCTAAAGCGAAAATGAAAACCAAGATGCATCCAGACGAAGAATACCAAAAACCTCTAAACAAACCCAGGACCCCGCAGAAAACCGGATTAAATATATACACTCGAAAGGAAAAGGGGAGGAAGGGGAGCTGTGTAGTGGTCAATGGTGCGGAAAGAGGAGGAAGGGGAGCTGTGCAGTGGTCAGTGGTGCGGAAAGAGAAAGGGAGCTGTGCAGTGGTCAGTGGTGCGGAAAGAGAAAGGGGGAACTGGAGGGCATTGGGGAGAAAGAGTTGTGAAGTGTGCCGTTGACTCGTTCTCGGGGGTATTGGGGGGAAGAAATGCAAGGTGAAAGAAAACAGGGGTCACTATGGTGACTGCTGAACGCCGTCCAGCCAGCTCGACACTGCCACCGCTGCTGAGGTAAGCAACGGCGCCGAGGTATTGCTGCTGCTGCCGGACCTCGCCGTGGCCAGATACGTCGCCGCCGTCATCACCAGCAGCACCAGCATCAGCACGCCGCGCAGCACCAGTGGCCGCATCGCCAGTGCCACCAGCGCCGACGCCGCCGCCGATCGCGCCACGGCCGCCGCCATCGCCGACACACTCGCCGCCGTCGCCGCCACGGCCGGGGATGCGGCCAGGCGGCTGGCCACGACACCCACAGGCGCAGCCACACGCCGCGGCACCAGGCTCCAGGCCGCACGCGCGGCGCCGCAGAAGGCGGCCCAGAGGTAGACGAGCGCCTGGTGCAGGAGCACGGCGAGGCGGTGGATGGGTGCGCTCGCCTCGGCCGCAACAGAGCCGGCAGGACCAGCAGTAGAACCTGCTACTGTTGTGGCCTCAGCCAGCTGCCCCTTCTCCAGGTCCAGGAGAGACATTGTCGGGGCCGCCAACACAACGTCGCGCCTGTAGAGCAGGCGCTTCTCGTCGTCGTCGACGGGGACCACTGTGGGCTCACTCTCGTCTTCCTCCTCCTCCGCTTCTCCTTCTTCTCCGTCCGGCGGCGGCGCCAAGGACCGCCGGCCGTGCCGCCGGTAGCCGCTGACGAGCTGGCGGCCGGGACGGGCCATGTCACGGATGCGGATGGGCGTGGAGCGGGTGCTGTTTGACGCCGCCGCAGCGCCGCTGCTGTTGCCGCCGCCAATGAAAACGGTCAGCAAGGCCGGCGCGGAGCTGGCCACGGCGCCGCTCTGATCGGCGCCGTTTGTCGGGGCGACGTCGTCGTAGGGAAAGGCATAGCCGCGGCCGTCGAGGTTGGTGGCGTGGACAATGCGGGCATAGTGGTTGGTGATGGCGGCCTGGTAGTAGGTGGCGGAAGCGGTGGTGGCGCCGGGCTCGCGGGTGGACGTCAGCAGCGTGCTGCGGTTGAAGGCGGCCGACAGACGCGCCGTCAGGTTGCCCATGGCGTCGGCGTTGGTGTCGTAGCTGCCAAAGGCGCCGGTGTTGCAGGAGAAGATGTCAGCCGTCGTCGGCTTGGCAAAGGCGCCAACGCCGGCAAAGGTCAACTTGCCCGTGGCGGCGTCGACGCGGCCCGCCAGTGTGCCCCATGCCACCTGCGTGTCGACGCTGAGGCTCTCGCTGGCGTACTTTTTCCACACCTGCGCCACGTACGCGTCGTAGTAGCCGGCAAACAGCTTGCTGTCCATGACCATGGCGTCGTACGGCGACAGCGCACGCAAGAACTCCGTGCCCGTGGCTGCCGACCACCGCTGCACCACCAGGCGGTCCCAGCCGGCGCAGTCGATGCGCTGCTGTGCCTGCAGTGCCGTGCAGATTGTGGCTAGACCGTTCGACGGCAGGCCCTTGACCTGCTGCGTGGCCGAGCCGTCGGTCGAGGTCAGCTCCAGGGCCACCGGGATGCTGACAAAGTCCACGTAGGAGATGTTGGCAAACAGCTCGCTCGTGTTGAACGTGAACTCGCAAAAGTCCCACCGGATCGCGTAGTTGGGGTCCGACGCGTTTGTCACCGCCGGCTCCACCAGTGCCGGCCCGATGCTGCCGCGGTTCAGTCGAAAGGTCAGCGGCGCGTCCTGCGAGAACCAGATGCGCGCTCCCGCCAGCTGCGGCACCGTCACTGTGCGTACGCTGCCTGGCCCGCCCACCACAATCGATACGTCCGCCGACAGCGCCGCCTGGTCCGTCGATGGGTTGGCCGGGTAGTAGCCCGTCGCCCCGTCGCTCTGGAGCAGGAACACCGAGTTGCCATTGTTGATGTCCAGGCCCGACACGTAGGCGTACATATTCTTCGACGTCGTGTTGTTCTGCAACGCAATGCTGAGCGTCGACGGCGTGGCCGATGCCGACGGCCTGTGGTTTGAGCTGCCTTTGCTGTTGCTCGACGAAGACGCTGGCGTCTGGAGGATATTGTCCTCCTTCTGGATGGCCACAACCTCGTCGACAGTCGCCATGATGTGCTAGAGGAGAAAGGAACCGGTGACTTGGATGGCGACGAAGTGGTTGGCACCTCTGGAAAGAGACTCTGGAAAGAGAAAGGTTGACGGGAGAAAAAGGAACGAAATTACAAAACAATCAAAGAAAACAATGACTCTCCGCCGTCGAGCCCTCGCTTCTATTTATCTTTCACAAGGGAATCCATTCGCCTCCTTCGTCATCTGTCTCTGCAATGCTGCCAGCCACAGAGACCAATTTTCTCTTTCTTTGTCACTCGAGAGAGCCTTGCAGATCAAGGCGCTTCCGACCATTTGAAAAGGGCTGGGGCAGCCTTGCCAGGAATGTAGTCGGACTGGAATGTGCCCAGTCAAGCAAGTCAGGTCCCTGACTGGCTCAGAGGCCTCTTCCTCCTTCTTCCACCAGCGTCTGGAATGCTTCTGGCGTCGAGCCTAGACTAGTCTCGCCAATGCACCTGAGGTGAAAACGTGGCCGTGGCTGGTGAAGTGAAGATCAGTTCTAGACGAAAGAGTCACTGAAGGAAGGAAGGAAAATCCATGATACTTGGCGAGGCTTACGCATTCTTGTCCTGTTCTCAAGAGCTATAGAAACTTGTTTTCCCGTCACAATCATCTCCCATTGATTCTTCTCTAGCCTATCCACTTCAACGAGACAGCCTTCGCCGTCCCGGTTGTCGACAGGCCACACGTGCACATGGACAAGGAAGGGGTGCGTGTCACGTATGAACGAGGCCTTGGTCATGTGCAGCTCCCAGTGCAGCCTTATCAACGGCCTGAGAAAAGTGTGCTTTCAAAAAACGGCTGCTGCCCTCCGGGAAGCTTCTCCAAGCCAACCCCGAAACTTGTCTGCAGCGGAGAGACATCCAAGCGTCTTGCGCCTTTGAATTTCACGACGCACTACATGACGCATGCTGTCTCTCCTTCCCACGACCCTTCGGCCGCTTATCTAGCCACTCTCCATACCTCGAAAAAAGCGCAGAACAGCTATGCCGGGCTGGTGGTGGCAGACACATTCCAGTCGTCTATCTTCCTAACAGCTGTAGACCACTGAATAGGAGAATTCGTATTATGTAAGCAACACCTACCTCCAAAGACTTTGCGGACCTGGCCCATTCCGAGTGACGCAACGCAATACTGACCTTCTACTACATATACCGGGGACCGTCATGTCTTCACTGAACCTTACGGCGCTTTTATTGCCAACGTACTCCGTAGAGTCGCAATATAAACGACCCCTGGGATTCTTCTCAGTGAGTGGTATGAATTCAAAACGAAAAGCCCGACCCTTTAATGGTATCTTGCCAGAAAGAAGGAAGGTCAGAAACGAACGAAAAGGAAAGCAGGAGACAGGATGGGAAAGCAAGACTGCCGGTTCCTGGAGATATGTACTCCTTAATTTGACGCCACGCCATAAGCAACGATTTTTTTCCCCTGCCTCTTCTGTATATGAGAACTACCAAATGCTCAGCTCCCACCCGACGACGCCAAAAACTGCTGCAAACAATGGCCACATGGCCATGGCTGCGCACCGTCTTGACCCTGAATTTTCTTGTGACACGGTTTGGTTATTTGTCATGTTTTTTTGGTACGTGAAGAACCATCCGGTCGGTGTTGTGTTTGAGGCTGTCACTTCCGGGATGGCACAGACGGCGCCTGGAGCATTCATGTCGTGGCAGCGATTCCTCCAGTCACTTTGCCGCTGTGGCGACGACGAGTTGAAATATGCTTTGACATATGCCACCGTAGTGATAGATTCTTCTGTTGGCGGGCCGCCAGACCAGAGAGGATTGCCATTGCTCCACTGTTGCAGGACAAGATGGCCTGCATGCGTGGGTACCGCATCAGTGTCCATCCGCGCAAGAGGCTGGTTGTCTGCGTAGAAAATAACAATGCCAGGCATAAAGTCGATCCGGTACTCGTGGAAGTCGGCCGTCGGGTCAAACGGGAGATAGGCCTTCACAAACGTAGGGGTCTTGGCCGCATCGTACCCGTTTTCGACTGCTTGACGCGATTGCAGGACAAGGTTGACAGGATAGCTGTTGTTGACCGCATTGTAGTCTTTTGATAGAAACTCCATGTCGATCTCCTGTGAATCGTTGTAATACTGAGAGATGGTCAGTCTTGCAAGTCTTGATCACTTTCCTGTCAACAGAACACTAAACACGAACCCAGAAAAACGCAGAGCACGTTCCGGAAACGTTCGTGAGCTTCATGCCTGCTCGGAACGTTCCATAGAAGACGTCTGTCCGGTTGGTGTCGATTTCGGACGCCGGCACCATGTCGTTGACAATATTAGGCTTGACTTCCAGGACCAAACCCGCCGGTTTTCCATTTTTCGCCAGGCCATTTTCGACGTTGGTGTTAGGGTTTGTCTCGGTGCGCAAGTTCTCGGTAGAATACATCTCGCCATAGCCACCCCGTGCCTGGTCGCTGGTGATGTTGAAAGCTTGTCGTATCCAGTCTGTGTTTGTCGCAATGCCGGACATATGGGCAAAGTCGCTCTCGATCAAGTCGGTAAAAGTCTCGACACTTCCGGCGATCGATGCGGTGTATCCGCACTCGCAGTCAGCAGTGGCTAGGCGAGCAAACGATAGAAGAAGTGTGATTGCAGCTAGAGACAGCCATCGGAAGTTGCCAATAGTGCCTTTGGCGAAAGAGGACGATGCTGAGGAGCATAGATGAGAAGCCATCGTCAGTCGATGCGACCAACGCGTCGCATGCGTTTTGCAGGTTTGCCGGACAGGTACCTTTTGTCGGGTACTCCGCGCCTCCAGTGCAAGCACGTCTTGTGGTGAAAAGATTCGGCCGAGGGCAGTAAAGGAGAATCAGGTCGGTAGGCCGAGGCGAGTGAAAGATATTTAAGGACTCTTTCAAGAGGTTCGAACAACCCGAGTCATGTCGCTCAAAATATCTAGCAAGGACTGGCTGGACAAGTGTCGTTTCTGTATATGAAGGTGACACAGCGTCGGCGCATCGAGACTTGTCACTGAATAAAAAGTCTGTTGGAATAAAGAAAAGTAGGATCAGAAGGAAGAAGGGACGACAGAAGCAATGAAAGAACAAACGACAGCGTAGGGAAGTCAAGGGTAGTAGAAACTCAAGGCGGGGCCGGAGTCAAAGACAGAAGCATATCATGAGGTCTGCAAATGGTTCTAATATGCCCACAGATTTTGACGTAGGTAGAGGGAGATTGAGCGTTAGAAGATGCAGTGATAGGACTTAAGTGTGAAGGAATATGTTCAAGCACCCGTAAGGCCAGAACTGCAAAGGCCGGAGAGACAGAACTAGGGACGGGGTAAGATTTCAAGTAGTAAAGGGAACTCGAAAGAGAAATTGTCCTGGGAGATGTGGAAACTCGTTCCGTCAGAGGGAAATCGGAAAGAATATCAAGTCGAGAATCACGAGGGGCAGAACATGACTGGCTGAGAAAGCGGATTCGATAGGATGGGAGGACAAGATGGCCGACGTGCTGTCTTTCCTAGATCTTGGATGAGGGGGTTGCTCGTGACAGAAGCACGTGTGGATGACAGCCAAAAGGAATGAACTGGCTGTTCCGTAGACGGATGGCGCTGAGACGGGGGGGGTGGGGGGCAGTGTTTGCTTTCTTCCTCCGCCGTGCGTCTTCTGGAACCCTTGTAGATGGTGACCAGTGGCTGTGTCTCTCGTGTTGTACAAGGCGCCGGTAGGATGTCCGGAACACGACAATCTAAGGTAGTAATCTCCTTCGTGCTGCCTTTTTGAACAGGGGTTCAGCCTCAGTGCCGCGGCGAACTGATATGATCCCTCCCGGTCGAGATGAAGTGGGAGAAAGGTACAAGAGGGGAAGGGACAAGGGGTAAGGAAAACCAGACGGAAAGGCGCGTTGGGTCACATAAACTCTACCTGGGTCAATGGCTATGCCTGTCGCGAGAAATGGCGAAAGAGACAGAAGAAGGTGATAAATCGAAAAAGTAAAGGGAGAGGGAGGGAACCTTATTTACTGTTATCATTGGTTGCCATTTGTGCTCACGGGGCCAGTTGACGTTCTTTCCATCTTTTGAGCTCAATCCGGTCGCTCCTTCCCGTTTGAGAAAATGTCGTGGCGAAGGCAAGCAACGACCGGTTCCGACCAGTAGAAAAAAAGGCGACGGCGAGATGTTGAGACCTTTCCACCCTTTGTTTACTTGCCTTTCACCGCCGCTCTAGATGTTACATAGGTGTACCTATCGAGCATCCTACACGTTATTATTAGTTGGTCACTTCGGTCCTTTTGTTAGGTTTGAGGACAGCGTTTATGGACAAGCAGGTCGAGATTATATCCCAACTAAAGACGGCCAAGTCTCGCGAAGGGAGCCAGAAAGACGGCAGAGCTGTGACCAAGGCACTGCGTGAGCTTTGACAGCCTCGAGTTGTCCTAGGTGGCCGGTCCATTTCTGCTCTTCACTAATAACACCAAACGACCAGGGCACGGCGGGTAACGGACGAACAATTCAAACTACCTACCTAAGCTTGCACGTAGCTAGAAAAACAAAAGGCATAAAGAAACTCGACTGTGGTAGACTAGAAATAAACAATCTGTATATCGAACAAAGTGGTATCGGAAAAGGAGTAAAGGAGCTGGAAGTGAGTACCTGTTAGGAGTCAGGAGTAGAGGTGGAGTAAGGGAGTAAAAGGAAAGAAGAAATAGAGAGAGACTTGTGGTCGGCTAACGTGATGCCATTTTATACCACGCTGCCGCCAGCATTAGAAAATAAGGCAAATGCCCGTAGCTAGTAAAACAGGAGAAGAGAGAAGAAGAAAAAAATCCCCATATGGACCAGCCAACAAATTCGAGCGCAGATATTAATGTCGGGGTTCTGTTGCCAACGACGCAGAAGAGTCGGATGCCGCTCCGCCCCAAGAGAGCCGAGAAAACCAAAATGTCCCCAACCCTGCCCATCCTCATTGCCAGTTGAAGCCCTCCTTCCTTTGACCAACGCAGGCCCGCTAGAATGCAAGACAAACCCAATAAAGAGCAAAAGAAAAAAGCATAACAAAGAGCAAAGACGACAAAGGAAATATGAATGTCCGAAAAGGAATGAGGCGAGCGTTGACCGCCGAAGCAGCGAAGTTCGAGAAGCAAGACGCGAAAAGGAAAAGAAAACAACAGACAACGGGAGTATCCGCAAAAACCTCTTGTCCTTCGCCCCGCGCCGAAACCGAATAAGCAGAATGACACAATCTTTTGGGGGGAAATGGGAAAGGGCGAGGGGAGGGCTGGTGGAAATTAATGTATCCCTGAACATCAAAAAAGGAAAAGACAAAGTTTGCTGATAACAATGAAGCCGACTAGTAGCACACGCTGTCCTCGTCGGCGCCTTGCGAGGTCATTGACGGCGTCGTGACGCCGGAGGAAGCTTCCATTTCATCCACGTAGCCAACGAGGGCCTGGGAATGAAGCCGGAAAGATTCGCCCATGAGTCTCGTGATTCTGTAGCTTTGAGTCAGCAGTCTGAGCCTCGATAGAGTACAGTAGCACAGTTAGATTGCAACTTACCCCCAAACGACAACTTCATCGAGCATGGAGCCCCAAAGCCGCGCAACAATGGAGCTCAGTTGCGACGCAAATGTCTCTTCCAGGTCCTTGTCAAACAGTTGCCGGACCTTCTCGTACATCTTCAACTCCTCCTCGGTCGCGGGTTCTTCGTCGTGTTCCAGACGGTACAGCCACAAGCTGAGGATGATCATCAAATCCATGCCGCACAACGGATGCTCGACACTCCAGTTCGTCGGGGACGTGCGAGCGACCCAGCGGACGCCTTGCACGACGGCTGTTTCAATGCACTCGTAGCACTCCTGAATGACCTTGATCATCTCGCTAGAGCGCTTGACCTTATCACGGGCATTCGACATAGCCGCAGCCACCTCGTAGGAGTCGTGGTACCGGAGTGCCTCCTGCACCGTCTTAAGGTCAACCTCCAGCCGGGCGCGTGCGTTGCGACACATTGCCTTGGCGTTGAATGTTAGAGGGTGGCCCTTGTGCGGTGCGCTCAACGGCACAGCCGACGCTTCACTTTCGCAGATTTCGAGGGACTTCTCCCACGTCTCCAAAGCCAAGCGAAGCTTGTACTCGGTAACAACATCCTGCAGGGCTTCGGGGCTGCGCTTGTGGTACCACACTTCGAGGAAAAGCGCGTTGATCATCACGCGGGTCGCGAAAGCGCTGTACTTGATGGTCTCGCCTTGGAACAAGTTGTCGTGCGCCTCCATGAAGGTGACGGCCTGGGATGCCTTGAGCTGCTCTTGCCACGAGGGCTCGTCGGCAACTTGGAGATCCCACAGAGCTTCAGTCGACGGCAGCTGCAGGTCCTCAAACTCATTGAAGCCGATGGCAGGCGTGTGGTTGAACGAGAGTGTAAGCAGGCCAAAGAATATGTAGACTGCGTAGTACGTACGACGGCAACCTTCATCTTCGACCCACTCAGCGCGCGTCGGCTGGCGTCCCTCACGAGCCTCTTGGCGCAGCTTCAGCTCGTACCGGTTACCAGCAACCATGTTGGCCAGCAGGCTCTTGATAGAGCAAGCCCACTCAAGACCCTTCGGATCACCGCTCCAGCTCGCAAAGACCATGTTAAGCAGGGAGCTCTGCATGGTCCAGAGAGGACACTTGCGGGAGCTAAAGTTCTCCTTGTTCTGGAGAAATTGGTTAACCATCACCTTCGAGCCGATGTGCAAGATATACGCCTGTTCTTGGTCGAACGCGTACAAGGCACCAATAGACAGCACCGCGAGGAGCAGAGGCGGCGATGTTTGCGTGGGGTTGAATGATGCTGGGTGCAAGAACGGCAGGTGGTGGTGGAACAGGCCAAAGTAGGTCGACAGGTACCGGTTGATGGCAGTGAGGCTGGGCACACGAAACCCCTCGGGAATAGCATGGTCTGGGTCACCATTTCGGATGTTGTCCAAGATCATGTTGCGCTCATCGTCACTGTTAACTTGCGGCACCTTGAAACCGGCAGGTGTTGGAGGTAGCTCGAGCGGTGTACGAGACCGCTCTGGTTGGTAGGCAGACAAAACAGCACTGGCGTCTTGTGTTTGTTAGCTAAATGTCTAAGAGTGAACAAGCCATTTTCGATGGTGGAAGAGGTACATACCATGGGGGCTGTGGTCGTTGTGGCCATTGAGCGGCGACAATGTCGTTGCGAGGCTCTGGTTGGCGGCAGGGACAGCATAGGCTTGGGCATCAAAAGCGTCCGAGGCGCTGGAAGCAAGGGAATGGGGCTTCGACTCGACAGACTGTGCCATGAAGGAGTCCCACTGGGGAATAGCAATGGCACCAGAAGGGTAGGTGACAGCGGGTTCCATCATGGAGGATCCGTTTTGCGAGTATTGGGGGATGACGGATGCGTTCTCATAGGGACTGTCGGAGGCGCGGTTGGTAGCATTTGCTTTGTGTTGCAAGTCAGCCACAAGCATGGCAGCGGTCTCCACGTCGAATATACCTTCGCTGCTAGCTTCCAGCTGCTCGATGGCAGCCGTGTCGATGGCAGCAATGGACGATTTGGACGGGCCACTGACGGCACGCGCCTTTGTGACGCCACCACCGCGGCGCTTTCCATCACTATGCAGAGGAACGCCGCCATCTTTGGCGTGAACCGTGCGATCGTGTCGAAGCAGAAGGTCGCGACGAACAAAAGTGCTTCTGCACTTCATACATTTGAATGGTCTCTCCTTGGTATCTGGAGAAGATATGGTTAGCAAGACGTTGCCTCGAGGTGCAGTTTTCTGCCGCCCAAGTACTTACGTGAACGCTCGTGGCGGCTGCGGTGTTCACTTCTGCTAAAGGCACGGTTGCAGAACTGGCATTTGTATTTCCTCTCCGGTGCGATCGAGGGTTTCCGCGCAACGGATGCGGCTGGGGTGGCGGTCGGCATAACGGCAACACTTGCGCCTGGCATTTTGAGAGTCGCGAAAAACGCAGTGTGTCGTTTTCAAGTTCTTGAGGTCCCGAGTTGCCCGAAGGAAAGAAAATGATCGACAAGTGTTAGGGAGCCGGAGAGTGTTGGCCCGAACAGTACAGCAGATGGTCGGCACCTTGACGGCAGCTTTTCCCCCGGTTGCAGTGGCCTTCTTCTGCTGCCTCAACACGAGGTGGCGGACGGCGTCGGCGACGTTGGCGGCGATGAAATCGGCAACGGCGACAGCAACGGCAGACAGCAAGGACGGCAACGGGCGACAACAGGGAAGTGTCGGCTATGTCCCTCTCAGGTACGATAGTTGAAATCGTCCCCCAACACCTCTCTCGCACACGCGCTCCCGTAGGATTTAAAGTGTGTCGTTCTGACTTTGCTGATTGTCGTATGTCATTTGCGGTGGTATCCTGGTCATAGGAAAGATCGATATGGGGTTGAGGAGGGGAAAAAGAAGGGGGGGGTTGTGGGAGACGGGTTGGAAGCGGAGAAAGGGCGACGACGTCTGTTGCCCGTGAAATGGTGACAGGATGCGACTTGAAGAAACGGCCTAGCTTAAAAGCAAGACCGCCTCGACGACGTGTTGGAGAAAAGAGGAATGGTAGTAAAAAGTAAGAGACTGCAACGGCAGGGCAGTGCAATGCAAGCAGTGTGAAAAGTTGCTGGGAACAAGTTGGGGTGTGAACGAAACTGGTGTTTTGTTGTTGTGAGTGGGATTGTAAGTGTCGAAGTTGGAGGAGAAAGGGGAGAGGGAGAAGCGAGAGGGAAAAAGGAAGAGGGGTGAGGGAGGGAATTTTTCTCGGGAAGGAAAAGGAGGGGAGGTGGGAGGAGCGGCGCGCAAGGGGTGGAGGAAGAGTTGCTGAGCTGTGGTGGGCTCGTTTGCTAGGGAGGGGGAACAGCGGCGGGGGGTGTTATTTTAGGTCAGCTGTGGGTAGAGGGGGAGGCGATAGGCGGGAGGGGCAGTCGTTGGAGGGGCTTTACGTATGCTTACTTGGTCTGGGAGTCCATAGGATACGCTGGAACACGACCAGTGGCAGCATTGACTTGTAATGTGCTTACAGTGCCGAGGGCCTGTTAAAGGTGGGTCGACCGCTGAAAAGGAGCTCGGGCGATGGGAGGGGGCTGGGTGGGTGTGTGTGTCACTGGAATGAGGGGCGCCCAGGGCGCTGTGATTGCAGTGTGGACGCTAGAGGAGCTGGTCAGTGAACTATGTGATACTGTTTCTGCGAGTCTTGAGAGGTCAAAGGGCCAAGCACATTGAGAAATAAGGACCCACTAGCGCAGTTCAGGCCTGTCCGTAGCTCCTGGAATGAAGAGAGGTTTTAAATTGGCCTCGTGAGGTACTAAGTACCGGATACGAGAAATTACTGCCCGATCTCACTCTATGCGCAGTAGTTTCCAGCCTGAGCGAGCAGGGTGTCGAGGTATGTGGTACATTGACGGAGTACGGAGTACATTGAGACAGTGTGGTGGGGTTCCTCCCACGCAGCCGAAGTTGACGGCCGAGGTACTATTTTAGTGAACGGGTACTCTCGTGGCAAAGTAATGTGTATGAGTACCTTCAATTAACGGCCGTTACATGTTCTGAGAGCGAACAACCTCCCCCGCCAAAGTGTTTATTCCTTGGGTCTTTTTTGGCTGCGAGTTTGCCAACGAGAGTCTGAAGCAATTGGAAATCTATTTCATACCTACAAATGGGCCGCGCCAAGCAATATTCGAGTGATAGTTGCGGGCACTATCCTCCAAAGCCTCTGGGGTGCATGCGTGTCCTTCTAGAAAGAATAAAAAAAGGCCCTTTTGTTCCATATTAGATGGACGACAAGAGCCGAGAGGACGATGAGAACCTGGCGTCTGGCCATCCAGTCGACTGGGGAGCAGGTGTTTGGTGTTTATGGGGACCCTCGGCCTCGTCCCGACTTCCGAGTGGGCCGCGGACGGATGAATAGTCATGACAACCAGAAGGGTTGCTTTGCAGCCCATGTCGAGACATCCGGTGCCAACGAAGGGCGGCTGGCGTTGGCTAGCCCAATCCCCCACGTTTGGCTGCACGTAAGATACGGGAGGGAGGGGGACGGGGCGTGCTGGAAACTGCACAACTAAAGGCTTCGAGTGTGTCTCTGAAAGACCATGCCGGAGACGCGCGATGGCTAAAGCTGCTTCCAAACTTCCGGGGGACGAGGCGGACGCGTCACGCTTAAATACCAAGGAGTGGCACGGAGTGAGTAGAATGCTCACGTGTTTCTGGCCCGACATTCCATATTTCCAGGGCAGAGAAGAGGAAGGAGCCGAAGACGAGACGGGTGAGGGGTAGTTGCCGAATTGGCGATGAACATCGCGCGAGGAGCTCAAGAAAACTACATGTACTCCGTACTCCGTAGGTAGAGACTAATCAACCGAGGGTCTACTCCGTAGGAGAGCGTTCGCAGTTTACCATAGTGACTCTGTTTGAAGGAGCCGGTTTGAAGCTGTTACGAGCTCAGAAGGAAGAGTCAATAGCCAAACCCCCCCCACTTGGTCGCCAAACGCCTCTTCCTAACGAGACGGCCCCGTAAGGATTGCTAGGCGGAGCACTTTGAAGTAGAATATGGTACTGTATGGAATACTTCGTACTCCGTACCTACCTTATATGTACATGTACGGAGTAAAGTAGTACGTGGCAGCTGTGGTGAAAAAGAAGAAGAAAATGGAGAGGCAGCGCTCTGCGCCGTGATGTTGACGGGTTAGAACATCTCGGTCGTTTTCCTCGAGTCAGTCAATGCTTTCTGCTCTCCAGTTCCGACGATGGGTGGTGGCTGGTTTGCAGTATTCTAATATTAATTTCACCCTCATTTCCACTGCATCCGTGGCCGTTCTGGAATGAGATGAGCCGTCCGACGACACCAGATCGGTACTAATAAGTCATCTCGGGGGACTGCTTCCGCTGCGCTAGGGATAAAAAAATGAAGTGGAAGGCAGAGTCCGGACGAACATGGGCTGGTTCGCGCAAATCAGGGTACCTTGTCACTCTTAAAAAAGAAGAGAGCATCCTGATAAGAGTCCAGTCTCATAGATCAATTTGTGTACGACTTGAATGCAGGAGGCTGGCCGAACTCTGGAGACGGCTTGCGGGTCAGACGGACGAGACGGACAGAGGCCAAGCGTTTTTTCCGCCGAACCGCGTGGACAAACGCGAGAAGAAGGTAACATAACACGGAACAATAAGAAATTCAAGTTTCTCTTTGAAAGAGACTCTTTGACATGTCCTCGTTGTTTGCCGGCCTTCCAAGGTGTTGTTTGAAGCCGGAGATTTGGCTCGCAGGGGTGCAGTACATGTACATGTAGATTATTCCTGTTACGATCTTCCGGTACGGAGTACGAAATACACGGAGTAACACAATATCTCTTCCTCTTTCTCTTGTACGGAGTACGCAGTATCTATCCGTCAGAATGGCTGCCTTTAAACAGAAACATGCGTGGGGGTTGACTGTAATGACTTGCTTCGTTGGGACTAGAACGCTACCAGGACTTGGGAATGCTTACTCCGTATGGAGTACATGTACATGTACATGTAGTTTGTTTACATGGTCTGTAAATGTACCTCATAGAAAGGCGAGGACTCCGTATGGAGTACTACGGAGTATTCCGTAGATGTCTTTGCATCCTGTCATACGGAGTACGCGGTGCAGTTTCCCGTATTCGACAGGGTGACATATGGATTACGCCTGAGAGTGCCTTGGGAACCCTTCCCCTATCTGCCATCCCCTGAAGGGAGGCACTTGCCACCCCCTATTTTCCAGCTGTCTCTCCACCCCCCACCCCTCTTTCCCCCTTTCGCTTTGTCTTCCTTCTTCTTCTTCTTCTTCTTCTTTTTTTCCATCTCATCTTACACAGGCCCACTCCCTTCCAATCTTGCCAGGCCCCCTGCCCGGGGAGGACCAAGACCGTGGTTTCGGCATCTCGAATCGGAAGCTGATGTCTTTCGCTTATTCTGTTTTTTTGTGAGATGAGACTGCCGCCTGCTATGGGGCTTTTTCCATTTCCATTCCCGTGGTAAATGCTATTGAGTGCTATGGCAGCGTTCTTGGTGTCGCTACTGAATACGGAGTGCTCCTATTCCATGTGATGGGCGCAGTGAAATTAACATCTCTCTCCCTTGTTGGCGCTATTCAAATAGCGCCGCGCGGTACCATCTTTCGCTCTCCTTCACCTTTCCGGCGCCACGGAGACGTCCCGGCCCCTTCCTGCCCAAGCACACACTATCGGCGCACGAAATCATGCTAATACTGACCGAGTCGGCCACTACTGCTCAAAGTTTGGGGAAGATAAAGGGAGATCCATTTTTTTCTTAGGGGCAGCCAGAGAACAGTCGGTGACAAAAGGGTTGGCATTCATTTTGTTCACCGTCTTTCAATGCCTTCGAACCAGCTGAGAGGCCTCATGCTGGAGGGATGCTATGAGCTTACAAGTAAGATAGGTACGGTGTACTTGGTCTGTCAGCGTGATTATGTTCTTTTCTCTCTACCTGACTTTTATGCACCACCAACGCATTTCTACTCGCCATCACGAAACGGAAATTCTACCCCTAATGGTACGCTTCTCAGACAGGCACCTACCTACTAGGTACCTACCTAGGTAGGTAGTCACATCACATATACGGTGAGGCAAAAACAATTGTTGTCCTACCCAATCACTAAAAACCAGCCCCTTGTGTGCATCTCATGCATGGCCTCTTTCCTTTCCTGGATTTTTAGACAATCTCTCCCCCACACAGGTGCGTCACCGCCAGAAGCTTTCCGTTTGCCCATAGGCACTCCGTTCATGGAACCCGATAAGATACATGAGTGATCAAAGTCGGTGAGAGTTGGCCGGTGTGCAGCGGAACATTTCGTATCTATTCTCCCCAGCTGTGCGGCTTCAGCAAGGCAAAGAAAGATTCATACCCTCGTGCATTCCGAAAGCAGCCGGTACATTTCAGGAAGATGCTACGAGAGGAAAGCTTACAACTCTTGGTTTCAATCTGAACGGCGGGCATGGGGTAGCTCTGAATATTTCATAAAAAATTAAAGCGGACAATAAAACAAATCATGTACGGAGTGGACGGGAGGACGTAAAAGAGCAAAAAAAGAAAAAAAAAGAAAAAGTATCTAATCCTTCACCGGGCAGTCTACATTGGTATTGGCAAAGCAAGCTGTATTCCCTGCCAGTGTTGTGCACAACATGACGTACATGTACCGAGCCCCCCTTTTCTTTGTTTACATCGTGAAAGTCACTGGATCTACAGAGTACGGAGCCCCTGAATGCGACATACATATGCGGAGGTCTACTGACAATGATGCCCTCTTTCTCAATAAAATTGTTCAAACGAGCGTTCTGTAGATGTCTGACTTCGTGTGACTTGGCAATGTCTCCTGGTCGACATCGATACCAAGCCGCCACCGTTGACGATGCAGGAAAGAAATAGCAAGGCGAAGAGTCGTACTCTGGAGGAGGTAGGTAGAATGACCGCTTTTGTTTTAGTACCTAGGTAGGTAGTTAAGGAGATAACTGCCCAGAGGTTGCATCGATGTCTTCATATTGTACGCCAGTTCATTTCGCTTCTTGGGTCGCACCACTTCCTGCGCATCTGCCCTCCTTCTTTCATTCCACTTCAAGGCTTCCTGCTTGGAAGACCATCTCGTACGGCTAGATGTTCACCCTCATCTAGATGACTCCCGCTTCATTTGAAAGAGAGTTCAGAGGTAGGCACATAAATGTCTTTGTATTTTTCCAGAGCTACATCTGTGCGCCTTTTTTTCTGTTATTTTGTCTTCATCATGTAGCTCAAGGCTGACTGATACCCAAATAATGGACTGCTTCACAAGAAGACATACTAGCAATTGAGCCCGGAGTTCTATGCCCGAGCGAATAACCATTCTGGCGATGATATATGTCGGTTAGCTAGCGTTGATGTATGCGATGATGCTGGAGAAGCAATAAACACATCGGTTTAGCAAGTCCGCGTCTTGGTTGACTTTGATGTGAAGGGAGACAAAGGCAGAGGTCTCATCTTCAGGCATTTCTCTGTGATCCATTATAGCCGTTGAGCTTTCAAGCCTCAAAGTTGAGGAAATGTTAGTGTCATAGGGCCCCGAACACGTCACCCCATACTTTCTCTTCGCCTAGGAGATGAGATGCAACCACAAGGCGTGGCGGTAAAACTCGGCCCGTTCCGTCACCGCGTGCTTGAGCCGAACATGCCTGCCTGCGTGATGGGAACGACAGACCCTTGCCTCTTCTAAAATCTTAGACGTCGCTTGGCCTCTCGAAAACGAGCATCTAGAGCTCCCATTCGCTGCACAGTATGTCTGATGGTGAGGCGTGTCTTTGACCGTCCACTTTCAGTTGCACACGGCGCGTCTATGTGCAGAGTCAGTAATTCCTCGTGAAGCACATGCCGTAAAGGTCTCTCAGGAAAGAGTACCCCGTCACCTTTTAGAAAGTGACGTCCAGAAAGTGACGTGAAAAGAACGGTCCAGGGGAAGTGAAGACATTGAAACGACTGGGATATCTTCTGACAGAGGAGCATGCAACAGCGCGTAACGCAGCGGCTACGTGCCGCTTGGCAATGCATCCTCTCTAGCAGGACTTAACGTCCCAGTTTGGAGAAAGATATGCATCGGGAACGAAAAGCAAAGACTCTCCATCGGTCAACAATAGACGTTCTTCAATCGTATGCTTAGGCATATTTGCACCAGCTAGTTGCGGGCTCGTCCGGCACCTCAAGGGGCTTCTGCGGGGAAAGACTGACGATTTCGATCCTTGAGTTCTCCTCGACCGCGCATCCGGCAATCAAAGGTCTCCACAAGGACCGCTTGACGCATCTTGCCGTTCGTCCGTGCTGTTTGCTTTGCGTCTTCGCATATGCGTTCCAGCAACCCGACGTGGCATGCAGCCATGGTTCGCGGCAAACTGACTGCTGGTGCGGGGCAGCGGAGTGATTCGTTGTGCCACTTCACCCATAGACACGGCACGATCTCGTGGCGAACGCAGAGCAGAAGGAGAAGCTGGAGTTGATGACATGCTGTGTTTGAGGAGGGGCAAGAAGAGATGATCATTTGGCGGCTAAGAACGACCGAGCCACGCGAAACAGAAATAGACAATAGGGGGATAAGGTGAACAGAGAGAGCAACGGCGGACTGGGAGCGGTGAGGCGTGACGACAATGGGTAGAAAATAGACAGAAGATGGCACATATGCGGCGCAATATCATACCTGTATCGATAGGCCGAGGAAAGAAGGGATGAAAAAGCTGGTGAAAAGAGGAGATGAAAAAGAGACGAAAAAATTCCCGAAGCCGTTCATGGAGTATATTGCCTGTTTGGTTTCTCTCTGGAGTCCCGCCTTTTCTGCTTCTCGCCTCGTCTCTATTATGCCTGGTGAAACCGGGACAATGTCTGGACGACGCCTGCCGACCGGGAGTTGTGGCAGAAGATGCATGATAACAGCAACTTGCGTATCTCTTCACAGGCACAGACTCTAGTCATACCACGTATGCATTCGTTGCTGTTGACAAACCGTCTGGACTAGGTGAGGTGAGCTTAGTTCTGGGTGATCACGATGCTCTGTAGTTTGCACTGCGCAGAGTCAGCCGAATGTGTGGCCGGTGTCAATTTCTATCCCTCGGCCAAATAACTCCGCGGTTCGTGCATAACATCGCTGCCGTTTAGCCATCCCACCCATTGAGACGATGACCTACATTTGCCAAGGACTGAGGATGCAATGGACAGCAACTCAACACAGTTCCTCTGCTGAAGATGTCGATGACAAGTTCCCCAGTTGGTTGGGTGAGGTTCCCGTGAGCTTTACCTAAAGCGGGCGTAGCCTTGGCACTCTGTAGCTCGGCTCGCGGTCTCTCTCATCCAACGTCATGTTTGGCGTTGGACGCAAGGCTATGCTTTCTGCGCGACTGCAGCCACTGTCACTGGCCGACCGTACTCCCGTAGAAGAACATACTTGTATGTCTAGAACATCAGTAACTGGTCTATTACCGCAACACGTACCTTACTCACAACAAAAAGGCAAGTCGATTTGCTGCCAGCCTTTTTTGCTTTGAAGTTCCCTACATATCGGTAAAATGCCATGACCGCAGTGTACGGAGTAGAGCTGGAGGGTGCCGTAAGCGCCTGTGCGTCCAGGGAGCGAGAGGACTCCGACCGTGCGTTGCATGGCGCGTTTAATGCGAGGCGATGAAGAAGGAAAAGATCCAGAAGAAAAAATGACGGTAGAAGTGGACTAAGCGTCGGAACGCCAACGCTTTGGAAGAGGGAGAAACGTTCTAGGGGGCCACTACGATCTACGGGATTAAAGGGCAGAGGAGAGAAAGACAAGGAACCTAAGGTGCAAGTGACCTATCTACTGTATAAGTGTCTAAAGAGGTGTGCCTCATTCGGGACAAGCTATGAGTAGTAGTCGGACAGGAAAGGAAGGAGCAAACGAGAGGATGGCCTTAGCATGGCAGGACCGATGAGACAGCACCGACAACCACCAGTAGGTACGGAGTACTCCGTACATGTAGGTGATGAGAGAGAAGAACAAGCTGTGCTCCGTACTCCCGTAGAATGGCTGAATTGGTAAGAGGCAACACTCAGACTTAAACAAGACATGTGCGAAGGGCGCTGCACAGACACACACAACAGACCTGTCTCTGCTCCGTACATGTATGTACCCTTTGAAACGGCTGGACAGACAGACAGGCTGGAGCGACACCATATTTCCGCCGGTTTTCTCCAAACACACCTTTACCCACTACCTAACCTCCACCGAACGCTCTAAAGCCCTCGCGCTAGTGGACCCCTCCTTCCCCTTTTCTCTTTTCCGTCGAACCCACGCGGGAAGGCGCAAACTACTTCCTCTTTTCCCCAGCAGATTGCTCTTTCACTTCGTGCGGAACCAGGCAAGAAACATCGACACGCCCACGACCAGGAGTCGAGAGGCAGAGAAGCGCCTGAGAGAAGACCAACAGAGTCTAGCATTCGTTCTTCTTTCTCTTCTTCCTCTTGCCTTGGCAACCCTCCCATTGCCCACCCTCGCATCGCCCATTTTCTCCCCGCGCGTCATTCACTACGACCAAGTCGACCACGGTTTCTGCATATCGCTCCCACGTTTCAGAGCGGGCAGCCTCTTTACACGCACCGCTTTCAGCAGAATCTCACGACCCCGATCGACCGACACCGGTGATTGAAGCTACACTTGCTGCGGCTCCCAGAACTATCCCCAGCGCGCCACATCTCCACCTGAACAGAAGTCAAACCTCAACGATTGAACAACCCAGAACAGAACCTTTGGTGGTGCTGCAACCTTATCGCCGCAGGCACTGAAAGGTAGACGCCGAGCCACAACTTGAAAACGAGACTTAAGCTTCAACGGGAGCTGGTTGCGAGGGTGGAATTGCGAGCAAGTCTTCTATCGACTCTCTCATCCTGCAGTACCGCTGCCCGCGTTTTCTGGCCGTCGCCGACGAAGCATTTTTCCCTGCACGCCATCTTTAGATTGCCGTCTCGTTCTCTTGACGGAGTTACCTCCCCTTCGTTGCCGTGGGCGGCTCGTTCTCTCCATTGTCAGCAATTAGACAGAGAGTACCGTGCTCATGACGCCAAGCGTGGTCGCAGTATCGGTGTATAGTCAACTTTCAAGCAGTTCCGCGGGCAGTCGCCTCGAGCTTAATCGACGACGGTCGTAAGTTTCGGCGTCTTCCCGTCTCTTCATTTCTCCGCCTGCGCTCCAGTCAAGTTTCCCCATACCGTACGGCCTCTTGTGACGGACCGTTTTCAACTTCCCGCCATGAACGGCATAGTAGGGACGGCACCTGCACCTGGTGCCATGTACGTTCGGGCCCTGTACGACTATGAGGCCGACGACAGGACCAGTCTGAGTTTTCATGAGGGCGACGTCATCCAAGTCATTACGCAGCTCGAAAGCGGTTGGTGGGATGGGGTCATAAACGGTGTTCGTGGTTGGTTTCCGAGCAACTACTGCCAACTGGTGTCCAGCGCCGACGAGATTCCCGAATCCGAGCAGAATGGGGTTGGCCTGGCCGACCATATCGACGAGGACATGGAGGAGGATGTCTATGAAGAAGGCTTCGACGACGAGGACGACGAGGACTCTGACGATGTCACCGGTCTTGTTCTGGAAGGCACCAATATAAACGCCAGCCGGTCCGGTGCCGATTACTGGATACCTCAGGCTACCCCCGATGGCAGGCTGTTTTATTACAACACACTGACCGGAGAGAGTCGCATGGACCTACCATTGGAATCACCAACATCTGCTTCCGAAAGTGGTCCCCGTGATCGGATGAAGATGAACGTCCCCGAAAGGACACGGCCGCCGCCAGAGCTGATGGCACGAGGATTGACACAGAACGAGGACGAAGACTCGGAAGCGAACTCTGCCTCCGAAATGGAGGGCGAGTCCATCCTGATGGCGTCTCGCGAGTCCATGGTAAGCACTCATTGGTCTTTTAATGGTAGTATGGTATCTGTCCTATATTTTCTGACATAATAACTAGCCTCGTAACCACCGCTCATTTCCAAATGACACGCTCTCTCCTACCATATCTATGGAGTCGATGAACGGCCAATCGCCCACACGCGGAAGATTGACCACATCGGCCCCCATAGGCCCCGAGTCTTTCAACGGACCCAATGGATTGCTCGGCCCGGCTCCACTGATCGCTTCGGCAACTTCTTTTACTTCCACCACCTTCAACCTCCCAACCGCTGCCACCATCCCGCGTTCTTTCTTTGACGATGGAACAACTCCTCCTTTGAGCTGGAGTCGTCTCGTAACCAGCATGAAGAAATCTATCGACCGTTATCGCGAAGCCGTTACGTCCAATAATCGTGCCGAGTATGTGGCCCGCGCTGAAGACATTTCAGATCACTTGCGACTCCTTCTTGCTGCCGGATCTGGAACGACCGACAACCACTCTGGCCAGCCTTCCATCATATCGACGAACCGAGCGCTCTACCCACATTTTCGGGACATGATGTCCAAATTTTCGAAGCTGGTTATCTCGTCTCATATTGCTGCTGCCGACTGGCCCAATGCAGAGTCTGTCCAGAAATGCCTCCAAGAAGCGGATGGCGTCCTTCTAGGAGTCTTTAGCTATGTCGAAGTTGCGCGCCAGCAGCGAGGCGAGGAAATTCCAAGACTATTTCCCGGTTTTATTATCGGAAGCAGCACTGGCGGCAGTTGGCAAAACAACAGTCTTGGAACACGAGACCCCATCGCATCAAATTTTCTCGACGATGAAGAGGGCACGTCGGAACCGTCAGCCATTTTGGATGGCAAATTGCTAGAGCGGCTGGATGAGCTCAAACGCATGCTTGTTTCGAGCATTCGTGAGCTTGACAAGTACCTCACAATGACTGACAAGGTGGTCACGCCGTTCAAGCACGAAGTCATTGGCAATAATGTTTGTATTGCTGGCGGAAAGGTCCTGGAAATGTTCAAGCCATGGATTGCCATGATTGAGTCCATCGATCTGTCTGTCTTGGGCAACAGCTTCCAGACACCACAGCTCGCCGACTTTAGCACGAACAAGCAGAGCTTATACGATAACATCTCCGACCTTCTCCTTGGCTGCCAAGCTGTTGCAGGACCGCTTGCTGACGAATGGGCGGAGGTACGCGGCGAGGCGCTGGAAAACCGCCTCGAGTATGTGCGTCAATGCGCACGTGCGCTCGAGACAAACTCATCACATATTGGGTTCTCCCTGCAACTTCTGTGTGAGCAGGTCCAAATCAATCTTCAGAATATGGACCCCCGCTTTCGGGACGACCACACCGCGATGCGAGAGCCATTACGTCGGGGCGAGAGTATGCAGTATGCCTCGTCAATGTCCTCGACGATTGTACCCTCGAGTGCCGGTTCTTTAACCTCCTCATCAGCAACACTGACCCATCAACGGTCAGAATCCCGCGGCATCATTTCTCGGCCGCCGCTCATGCAGGCCCAGACGTTTACTGAAGGCAGTGACCCTGCAGCACAGGCCTATCGGAAAGGAGGGGACTACTCCAAGCTCAAGAAACTGCTTGGTGAAGACCCTTCACCCCAACCAGCAATGATCGACGATACGCCAGATTTCCTGAGGCTTGACCTTGAAAGTGAACTGTCCTGGGACATCAAAGCCCAGCCTCCTCAAGTCAAGGGAGGCTCTCTTCTTGCGCTCGTCGAGCAGTTGACGCGCCACGATAAGCTGGATTCTAGCTTCAACAACACCTTCCTTCTCACGTACCGGTCCTTTACGTCGGCACGTGAACTTTTTGAGCTCCTGGTCAAGCGTTTTAGTACTCAGCCTCCCGAGGGACTAACACAGGGCGAATATGAGCAATGGCGTGACCGGAAGCAGAAGCCCATACGCTTCCGGGTTGTGAATATCATCAAGAACTGGTTCGACAACTTTTGGATGGAGGACTCCAGCCTCGAGGAAACGAAACAGCTTATCCGCGACGTATATGCGTTCGCACGAGACACAGTCAAGTCGACTGAGACACCTGGGTCTGCCCCGTTGATGGCCGTCCTGGACCAACGGCTCAGCGGCAAGGAAACAAATACAAAACGTCTGGTCCAGACCCAGAACCAGAACACGCCGCCACCAATCATGCCAAAGAATATGAAGAAGCTCAAGTTCCTCGACATTGACGTGACGGAGTTTGCTCGGCAGCTGACGATCATCGAGTCTCGCCTCTATGGCAAAATCAAACCAACGGAGTGCCTGAACAAGACGTGGCAGAAAAAGGTCGGCGAGGGTGAACCGGAACCGGCACCGAACGTCAAGGCTCTTATCCTGCACTCGAACCAGATGACCAACTGGGTTGCCGAAATGATCTTGGCACAGGCAGATGTCAAGAAGCGAGTTGTTGTCATCAAGCATTTCGTATCTGTTGCTGATGTACGTTTTCTATCCCGAGAACTTTTAACACCCGTTTTATGGGGTTGGACGACCGAAGACTAACAAAAGTAGAAATGTCGCACTTTGAACAACTTCTCAACGCTGACCTCGATCATCTCGGCCCTTGGGACAGCACCGATTGCTCGTCTGAAGAGGACGTGGGACATTGTTCCGCAGAAAACGCAGGCAACACTGGAGAGCATGCGGAAGCTGATGGCGAGCACGAAGAACTTTGGCGAGTACCGAGAGGCCCTGCATGCCGCCAATCCGCCGTGTATCCCCTTCTTTGGTAAGCCCGAAACAGATACCGAGCAACGTGAAAGTCAAGCGAGACACTGACCGGGTTGCACGAACAGGTGTTTATCTTACGGATCTCACGTTCATTGAGGACGGTATCCCCTCGATCATCAAGAAGACCAATCTGATCAACTTTGCCAAGCGAGCCAAGACTGCGGAGGTGATCCGTGATATCCAACAATATCAGAACATGGCATACATGCTGCAGCCGGTGGCAGAACTGCAAGAATACATCCTGAGCAACATGCAGTCAGCTGGCGATGTGCACGAGATGTATGACAAGAGCTTGCAGGTTGAGCCTCGCGAGCGGGAGGACGAGAAGATTGTCAGGTACGTCGGTTCAGGACGATGAACAGAACAGCCTCGCAGGAATGCGTACTGACCTGAGTGAAGGGTGCTGGCTGAATCGGGCTTCCTTTGAACGGCCTGGGCAACGAAGGCGACGTGGTGTACGGGTGCCAATCTGGCTTTCATCTTGTGATACGCATATAGAGGGGTGCGATGTTGGTTGCTTTCTTCCGTCTTTTTCTTTCTCTTGTTTTCCCTCGGGTTGTACACTGGGATACTGTGTGCACGTTGTTGTTTTGCTATCTATGGGACAAAAGGGGATCCGCAGGAGTACTGTTGGTTTGGTTGTTCTTCACTTGACTTGCTGCATTTGGGAGGCTCGTTTTAACCTTTGCTGGGTTGTCTTTCGGAACCACACATTTGACTTGGTGCTTGGCTGGTTAGGACTGTTTTGAGTATGAGATGATATGAAGACACGCTGAAGCTTTGCAGATGTGAGACGATAATCTTTTGATGACAGTATGATGAACGCTATTACAACCCCCTTCAAAGAACGTGCGCGCGCAATTTTCACCTAGAGTGCCCACTGTCGCTGCGGCTGGGACTGCGGCTGGGACTCCGGCTGGGACTCCGACTGTGACTTTGACTCTGAGCCCGATTGCGGCCCCGGCCCTGGTCCTGGCTGCGGCTGCGGCTGCGGCTGCCACCGCGACTGCTACTGGGACTGCGACGCGGTGACTGGCTCTCACGGCGTGGCGGTTGTCGGCCGGAGATGCGGTTGTCATCGTCGTTATCGTCGTCGTTGTTCTGGCGACGGGGTCTTCCTCCCTGGTCCGAACCTCCTCGGGCCACCGCGCGACGACTCTCCCCTTGGTCATCCTCGACGCTCCTGAGCGGCCGGCGAGGAGCCTTGCCTTGCTCGGGATGGCCGTCGTGGGTGCCATTGAAGCTGCGGCTCCTGCTGCGGCTCCCGTCGCTGTAGCTGTAGCTTCTCTGCCGTTGCCGCTTGTCAGATGTCGTGCCGCGCTGTCCATATCCCCTGTGCTGTTGCTGCCTTCTCGGCCCATCCATCTCCATCTCCTTCTCCCCCACCTCGTCTTCCCCATCCTCCTTCTTCCGCTTCAGCGCATGTCTCTCCTCCTGGCGCCGCCAGTGGCCGCCCTCCTGGTAGTTCTTGTCGATGCGCAGGGCGCGCCGCAGGCGCTCCGTCTCGACAAGTTTGGCACGCGCCTGCTCGTGAACTTGATGGGACTTGAAGCGCTGGCGGTTGTGGGCAGGCGCCGCGTCTGACGATGCCGAGGCAGAAGCAGCACCGGCTTCGGTCAGCTGCTGGCGCAGGGCGTCACAGCGCGCGTCGATGGCATCGTCGTCGAGCTTGCCCTCCTCCTCGAGCTCATCGCGCAAGGCAAAGACGCGTACCTCAATGGCACGCTTGCGGTCGTGCTCGAGGATGCCCTGGTCGGGTTGGCGCAGGCGGCTGGGCTGCTGGCTGGCAATCAGGTCGCGCTGGTTGGCGCTGCTGCCGGGGGGTCCGCCGTAGCCGTCGTTGCGCGGCCGGATAAAGGCGCGGTTGCGCTGGACATAGCCAGAGGTGCCGCTGCCACGAGGTGTCGAGAGTCCGACGTTGTCGGACATTGTGGTTTCTTTATGGGAGAGAAAGGTGCCTTTGACGAAAGCTTTGCCGCAATTTTGGCTGCCCGTCTGTACTCCGTAGAAGGCGGTGTAGTGCCAAGTTGGACTAGTGTTCTGTTCTGGCGGCAGAACCCATTCTATTGTGGGGGTTGACTCACTTTTTTCGCCCCTCCAGAGATCGGTTTGCGATGGCAACATGGCTCGGGCACCATGACAAGAACGACGGCCGTTTCGTGGCCTTATTCTTGTTCCTCGACATAACCTCTAGTCTCCAAGGCTGTTCAGCATGCCAGAATTTCACTCAGCGACCGAGCCGGCCCCGCCGATCGACAAGGATGCTGGCGAGATCGAGTTTCCACCAGTCAGTCGGGACCACATCCTTTACTGCTCCTACGACTACTGGTTTCCAAAGTGAGTAGCATGCAGGCAAAGAGCGCAGGAGCATGCGTGGAACGGAACGCCGTCTAATGGTCTCAACTAGGTACCGCAAGGTCTGCATCAAATCTCGCATCATCCCACTACCAGCGGATTTCATCGATTACCTCCGCGAGGATAGCATTATCCTGAGCGACGAGGGCAACGGGCACAGCTTAGGGGATGGCGGCGGTGATGAGGACGATGACGACGACTGGGAGCCGTCCAACCCGACGATGCGGCACCACCTGTCGGCGGATGAGGCCAAGTACAATGTGTTTCTGGACCAGGACGACAGCGAGGACGAGGATGACGGCAATGTAGCACCAACAGTGCGGCTGCCGCCCAACCGGCGGTTCCCCGAGGTGCACCAGCGCATCAAGGACGAGATTGCGGCGCTGGGCGGCGTGGTGGCGCCAAAGCTGAACTGGAGCGCGCCAAAAGACGCGGCCGAGCTGATGGAGCAGAAGAACACGATGCGATGCCGGACGCCGGACGACGTCTACTTTATGCTCAAGAGCTCCAACTTTGTCAGCCACGACCTGGAGCATGCCTTTGACGGGACAACGTCATCGCCGCCCGGGCGGTGGCGACAGCGGCAGCAGCAGCAGCAAGAGTTTGCCTCCACCCTCGACTTCAGCCCCGTACTCGTGCTGCGCGCGTACTTTGACATCCACACGGCCCTCGAGTTCCGGTGCTTTGTCAAGCAGCGCAACCTCGTGGCCATCACGCCGCGCGATCTCAAGTACTACCCCTACCTCGAGGGTCTGCGCGGCGCCATTGTCGACCGCGCCAAGACGCTCTTCCACAGTAAACTGCAGTTCACGTTTCCGTCGGGCAACTTTGCCTTTGACATCTACATCCCCGAGACGCAGGGCAACGATGTGCACGGTAGCAGCAATGGCAATCATGGTGGCCGCCTGTCGTGGGCACGACTGATCGACATCAACCCCTGGGCGCCGCGGACGGACACGCTACTCTTCAGCTGGCGCGAGCTGCTGGATCTGAACATCCCAAAGCCGTTCCTAGGCATTATCGGCGATAGCGGTGTGGCTGATGAGACGCAGGGGGGCGAGGACGAGGATGTGGCAGACAGCCAAACATCAGACGAGGAGGACGAGGGGGACGAGGAGGACGACTATGAACCGGAGCTGCGTCTAGTTGATGAAGACGACCCGGCGGCGATGAACTTCAGCTCGGCTCCATATTCGGCGCACAAGCTGCCCAAAGAGGTGGTCGACGCCAGCCTGGCGGGCGAGGGCGGAATGCGCGCGTTTGCGCAGCAGTGGCAGGAGATGGTGCAGAGTCGAGAGAGAGCATAGGTGATTTAAGTGAGAAATTCTACATATTTAAAAGCTCCATGGTGAAAAGTGGCAGGGAAGTCCATTGGCCAATGAGAGGCCGGCGTTCCTTGACCCCAGTGCTTTGCGGCCCGCTGTTTAGGGGCCAGCTGCTGCCAGCTGCTGCCACTCCTCTTTCCTTCCACTTATCAACATTCGACGTCCAACGTTCATTGCAACCGTATGCAGCGCTTCTTCTCCTGCTCCGCCTTTTCTCTTCTTCCTTTACCGGGGCGATCCTCTTTCCCGCGTCAGGAGCCGCCTGACCCTGTCCCGAGCCCTCCCGGACCATGACGGGCATCATTCGCTTCCCGCGAGGTCGCCCCAACAAAGTCACAAAACCCGCGACAGTTGCGTCGTTGCGTCGGCCGACTCATGCGAACGGTGGCGGCAGCAATGGCAGCAGTAGCAGTAGCAGCAGCGGCGCTGCGCTAAGTCGACAAGCCTCGGCCATTGAGCAGGCGCTCAGGCAGCAACCTCATCCGGAACCGCGACCAGCGCAGCTTTCCTTCGAGTCAGTAACGTCGGACGATCTCGCCACCGCGACAGCCTTACAGAACGGCGCGGCGCCCCGGAGTACTAGCGGGCGAGCGTATGGCCCATCAAGTCAGAATGACGGCGGCTCCCAAGACACGGCCGTGGCCGACGCCGAGGGCGACAGCGACAGCGAAGGCGAAGACGGCGACACGGACATGCTAGACCACACGACCGCAATGGTAGCCAATATGAGTGACGCGGGCATGGATGAAATGGTAAACGACAATGGTGATGGGCAAGGCGAGTTTGCCAGCAGCGCAGCGACCGATGCGCCGAAAGCGTCCGACGACCACGACAACAACGGCGACGACAACAGCCGCAGTGAAGCTCTCGGCCTCAGCATCAGCCCTGCGGCCGTGTCTCCAGGGGCAGCCCCGACAACGGCACAGCACACACTGCTAGCGCCGACGATAACACCGACACCGACACTGACAGCAACGCCGTCCAGCACGGCCAGCACGGCCCAGATGGCCCGCACCTCGGGCTACGACCAGCTGACCGTCGAGAGCACGCTGGCCCGGCGGCTGGCAAACGCACCGGGCCTGCGCCTGGCGCAGCAGCGGCGCCCCGAGCAGCAGCTCAACCTGGGCCGCCGGAGCAACGTCGAGGCGCTGTTTGCGCACATTGCGGGCCAGGAGGCGCCGATGCCGTGCAAGAACTGCCACAAGGGCCACGGGCCGTGGACGGCGTGCGTCGTCGTCGATGGGCAGATGTGCGGCAGCTGCGCCAACTGCTGGTTCAATGCCTCGGGCTCGCGGTGTTCGTTTCACGGTGCGTACTTTTTCCTCTTTCCTTCTTCTCTTCCTTTCTCCTTTTCTTATTTCCGTCTTTCCTTCTTTTCTCCTTCCGTCTTTCTCCTCCATCTCTCCTCGCATCTGCTCACCCTTTCAGAAACAAGAATGACGCTGGACAACCACGTGCATGGTATGAGAATGCAAGGGCATCCGCAGCAGCGGCCGTCCCTCGGAGGCCTCGGGGGCGGCACTGCCTCCAGCGCCGTGTCTGCTGCCGCTTTTGATCCTCGCCTAGCCGCAGGCCCGGTATACGCGCCGTTTGGCATAGCAGAACAAGCGCCACACCAGCCGACGCCTCCCGCTGTGTCCTCACCGGAATCGACGGCCGCACAGCAGGCAGCCGCTGCCGTCGCTGCCGCCGTGGCCGTCCAGCAGCTGAGCAACGGCGTGGAGCGCGGCGGGGACAGCGCCGGCCACGGCGGTGCGTTCGCCAGCAGAGCCACAGTCGGGAACAGCAGCAGCAGCAGCAAGGACAACGACCGCAGCAGCAGCACCATTGCTTCCTTTGGCCTGCAGCTGGCTGCAGCGCTGATCGGCAGCGGACTTGGCGGTGCTGCCAGCGCCACAAGCACAGGCGCAGACGCCGCCAGCAACTCGGCCTCGCTGGTCGGCTCCGTCATCGACCAGGCTCTGGCCGAGGTCCGCAACGCTGACCAGCGCACGCGCAACCTGATGCTCGTGGAGGTTGCAGCCAAGCAGCTGGCGCTGGCGGTGGTGCGGTACGGCGACGGGGTGGCGAGTGATGGGGGTGGCGGTAGCGCGGTCACGGCGCCGATCACTGCAGCAGCAGCGGCAGGAAGAAGTGACGAGCCCGCACCAGCTACAACAACAAGCACGGCGCCAGCAGAGAAGGACCCCGGACAAGTATCATCAGAAGATACGGTCCCATAAACAACTGATGCTTGAGGAACCACAAGGCAGGACGAGGTGGTGGGATGATATAAAGTCCGGGTGCGTCAGCACCCGAGTACGGAGTAAGGGTGTATTGTATACGATTTTGAGGGTCATACCATATCGTACTTGGCTTGTTTCCCTGGGACTGATTCGGAACTGATAATATAAGACAACCAGTGAGAAATAAGCATCAGCATGAAGTTCGAGTTTGCAAAAGGCCTCTCTCCCAGTCACTGCCCAATCTCTCGCACAGGCACTCTCTGTCGTCTAAAGCAGGGGAAACTGGTCTCGAGTTTTGTAGTACAAGTAAAAATAACAAGGCCCGTCTGCTCACGGCACGTTTTTGTTCGTCGAGTCCTTCCTCTGCCGGCGCCAATCGGCAGGTAGTATTCTAAAGCATAGACAAATCACCTGGATCTCTGCCACGAAGCCTTCGCTCAAAACCCCAGAAACTGGAACCAAATAAAAGAGTTGAAGCCAAAAACAAAGGACTAAAAAGAGAGACAAAAAAGACGACTTGTAAAGGATGTTTGTGAGAAAAGATTTCGCAAAGCGCCGCAGGAAACAAGAGGGATGGATACTGTGAAATAATAGCGGTTTTGAAACGGGACAGACAAAAACGTTTCACAAGATGATGTCGTGAGATATAGAAAGACAAGAGAGTAGCGGGTAAGAGAAAAAGATGCAGCAAGGTCGGAAACAGAAACACAAGCGATCGGTACAGACGACGTTGGCCATGCCTGGGTTGAGGCTAGCAGCATCCAGGACGAGGGGGTCGATTGAGAGGCCCAGAACACACCATGGGCGCGTCTTTAGCAGCTCCGTCTTCTCAGAGTCGTCTTATGCCGATCGCCGTCGTTCGGGGTATATGGGGGGCGGTGGCGGAGGCGTGCAAATATAGGTTGGTAACGTGAGGAAGAACGACAGCGCTGCGAGTCTCTCAGATGAGACCGCATAGACGCAGGTTCTCCTGGATGATGATGTCTGGAGGGGAGTTAGCATTGCGTCCGTGGGAAGTGGTGAAATGGGGCTATCCCTTACCATTGACGGCTGTCATGACAAAGCGAATCTGTGTTGTGTCGGTGGCGCAGGTGAAGTGGGTGTAGATCTGCTTGCTTTCGTGCTGGTTCAGGTTCACGAAGCGGTTCAGGATGTAGTCGCAAGCTGCCGCATAGTCGTCGCCACCTTCGTAGTCGGGGAAGTAGTTCTTCATGGGGCTGATGGGCAGTTTCTCCTTGAAGCGATCAATCTTGTTCAGGAACAAGATGATGGACGTCTTGATGAACCACCGTGAGTTACAGATGGAGTCAAAAAGCGTGAGTGCTTCCTGCATGCGGTTGACTGTCTCGTCCTCGAATAGTAGCTGGTCGTACTCGGAGATGGCAACGAGGAACAGGATGGTGGTGACATTCTCAAAGCAGTGAATCCACTTCTTACGTTCGGAACGCTGGCCGCCAACGTCGAACATGCGGTAGGTAAGGTCGCCGATGATGAAGGTTGTCTCGGTAATACCGGTCGTCTTAACACGCGACCGCAGCACGTCTTGGTCGTCAGGCATGTAGTCTGGCGCGGCGATGCGAGCAATGTTGTCGAAGTAGCTAAGAGTCTGGTTAGAGCACGACTGAGCTGATGTCTCCCCCCTGAAAAGTACTTACTATCTAGCCGAGTCGTTGAGCTGGTATTCGCGTGACCGCTTGAAGCACTCCTGAACCCCGCGGTCCTTCCACAGCGCTTCGATGGCGTTGCCGACCTCCGGCGGCAGAACCTCTCCCTCAATCTGGGCGGGTTGCATGAAGATGGTCTGGACGTGGTAATCCATACGCTGGTCCTCCAGAGGCAACTCCAGGGACTCCATGGCCTCGAGGATGACACGCATGGACTGAACGGTGTTACTGTAGATAATTTCCTTGAATGACTCTCGCTCATCGCGTGAGTAGCCGCCCTCGTGGATGAGCTTCATCTGCTTTAGGATTGTCGACTTCCCGGATTCGCCAGCACCTGGAAGAAAGAGACTCGTTAGTGAAAAACGGCACGAGCCGAGGACACAAGGTTACATACCGAGAAGAAGCATCTTGATCTCGTTCCGCTGTTGCATGCGGTCGCGCTTGAGCTGGTTCTCAATCTCCTCGTTCCGGGCCTTGCCCTCCTTCTCCTCCACGCTCATGCCACAGCCCATTTTGGCGGTTCGGTGTTTGTTCTAGCACGGGTAAGGTGTCGTAAAGGGATGCTGACTGTATGGTCTAAGCGATCGGGCTCGAACGGCCTGCACTCGAGGTTCTTTTGGAATTGTTAGCGAAACAGTACTTGATGAGGGCGACGGACACGGTTTGGCGTCTATCCTCCCCCGGCCGAAGGGGATGGCGACGACTCTTTCTGTGCAGTGTCGATTGACAGGCGGGAGAGAGGACGCGTGCTCAAGACGTGGGCAGTAGCAGGCGTCGCCGGAGAAACACTAGATTCTGTACGTTGCCAGCGCACATGTACGTGTTGACCTACCCTTTTGGTTTGACCTCGACGGCGTTCGCGATCGTTGAATGGATGGATAACGCAAGAGCAGACTGCCTCAATTCGGGGGTGTATCAATCGGCAGGGAGGAATCACGCAGGCCGAGAGAATCGAAGGGGTTGAAGTCGCTGCGATACGAGATGTTTGCTGGATAGATTGGACGATGTTGACGAGGGACAGTAAGGAAAAACAAGAAAGGAGGAGGGAGGAGAAGCGAAAAGAGAGGAAGGGACAATAGGCTAAGAAATTAAGAAGCTAAAATATGGAGTATGGAGGAAAGTTGGCCTGGAGGAGAGTAGCCGGGGCTAGCGACAATAAGAAGTTTGGGGGTTTGGGGGGGGGTTGGGTGGTGAAGTAGGCGTTGAGGTGAGGAGCGGTGACAAGCGATAGAGGGGAAACAGGAGCTTATTGTGTTAGAGAAATGGGGCACGCAGAGCAGTCAACAGGGCTCAGGAACAGGGCTCAGTAGCAAATAGAAATTGGGACAGGAGATGCAGGGCAAACCAGCGCGGTTTCCTGGGCAGGAGCAGAACGATCGTGCTTCAGGGCGGCGACCCGGCGCTGTTCCTTCTTGCTATTCTGGGTGCCGTTCTCGTGGAGACACAGCGCCTGTTTAGGGGATATAGCGTGACTCGTTTAAGGAGTCGCCAGGAGCGCCGCCCACTGAAGATGAACTACGGATGGGAGTCATGCAGATCGAACAGCTGACAAAATACGCTCCGTCGATCAATACAGAGTTTAGACGGGAAGCCGGGCAGGGAGGGTGTCACAGCATCCTGCCAGGAAGAAGGGATGAAATTTGCAGGCGAAAATGGCAGAGGAAAAGAGGCGTAGAAACGGAGGAGCTGACTGCCAAAAGTGGCGCTGCCAGTGAACAGCACATGTCCTAAAAATACGGAGGAATTTGTGAAGATGCTCCGTAGTTTGCGCTCGGGCCTTGCTGGAGCAGCGCAAATTGAGCACGATGCACGGAAACCTGCAACGCGAGACGTACGAAGTTGAGCATGTGAGTACATGTACGGAGTAGTCCGTATGCTCATTGCCATTGTGCAGATAGAAACAAACAATGGGGCGCAGAGGCAGAGAGGCGGAAAGGCGGAAAGGCAAAGAGATCTCCAGAGGAAGAAAACCCACAATAGGGGCTTGCGACTGCTGGGACTTCTTTTCGTCTTTTCGTTCCCGGCAATATTGTGAGACATGACAGGGGGTTGACGGCAGCGCGGGCGAAGCGAAAAGAAGGTTGGCCAGCCGTTGGCGGTTGATCAGGAAAGAGCGGCACGGACAGGCCAGATAAGGACAGACTGGCGGCAACCGGGGGGACGGCGGCTGGTTCGCAGCGAAGAAAGAGCCTCCGGCGTGGCGTGGAGGTGAGAGGTGAGAACGACCTGGACCACACCCTCAGCGTTGAAACAGGAGCACCTTCTCGTCGTTGGCTGTTTAGCCGGAGGCAAGAGCGTTGCATGGATTCGCTAGGTCTGTGGATTACTCCGTAGTTCCGTAGAAACTAGTCGAGATGCTTCCTTGTCGATGCAACGACATTCGCAATCTTACGGAATAGGCATACCATCGCCACATGGCAGCCGGGCGCCTTTCCACATTTGTTCCTAGTGAAGACAGGCAATGTTGTATCGCGCGAACAGGGATGCCGCTGGCGATGAGGAGGCGTCACCGCTTTCGCAGCCCGTTGTCGCCGGCCTGCAGGCAGACGGCAGGTAGACGGCGCTGGAAAGACTCACCGCCCGGCGACTGCCGAGTGTTTGCCGCGATATTTGTCCGCCAAGTCAGCACCGGTCCAGCGGCGGCGTGCTGGATGACGAGCCACGGAGCCAATCAGGCCGTTGCTTGATCTGGCCCCACAACGTCGCCTCGTCTTTTCCGCGTTCCTGCAGCGCGGCGCCGATCATTTTGGCGCCATTTGGGCCAGCGCTCAAAAGACCGCCGAACGAGAAAGAGAGGCAGCCAGCAGCACTGTGCAAAATCGTCGCAATTCAGTCGCAGCGGCGGAGACTTGCGTGTTTTTCTGCCGTCGCTTTTGTGTGCTCCGTACTCCGTACAACACCAATACTCGTTTCTGCGCGGCCGTGTGCGCTGTCATCTCGTCGCCACTCTTTTCCTTTGCCGCCTTTCTACTTTCCGTCTTTCTCTTTCCCCGCTGCCGGACAACCCAGTCGCACCCGCTGTCCCTCACCGCCTTTGGCGTCTCTCGAGCGCTTAACATGGCATCTTCTGCAATTCCCATGGCCCAGCTGGGCGAGCGGTGTATGTTTATGCCCCCCCCGCAAAGCATACTCCAGCTAACACGCTGCTCTGCCAGCCTTCAACCACAGCGCCGGCAACGATGCCGAGGCCGAGTACGACCGCCTACGCGACCTCGCGCGCCAGGAGGCGTCCCGGCGCAACGAGTGCTTCGACAAGTCGCACAAGGCGTACGCACAGGGCGACGGCGGCGGCGCCAAGGCGCTGTCGGAGGAGGGCAAGCGCCATGCCGCCAACATGGACCGCTACAACCGCCAGGCCTCAGATTACATCTTCCGTGAGAACAACGCCGTCGGCCGCGTCGCCGGCGACACCATCGACCTGCACGGCCAATTCGTCGAGGAGGCCGAGCGCATCCTGACCGACCGCATCCGCGCTGCCCAGGGCAGCGGCCAGACGCATCTGCACGTCATTGTCGGCCGCGGCAACCACAGCGCCAACCACGTGCAGAAGATCAAGCCGGCCGTTGAGAAGCTGTGCCGCGAGCTCGGCCTGCAGTATGCCACTGAGGAGAACGAGGGCCGCGTCTACGTCGACCTGCAGGGCGGCGCCGTCCACGGCGTGCCGCCACTGCCCCAGCAGCCGGCCGGCCACCTCGGCGGCTACGGCGGCGGCTACAGCGGCGGCGGCCACAGCGGCGGCTACGCCAGCCAACCGCCAGCCAACGCCAACTACGGTGGACAGCAGCACCAAGGGCAGAACAACAACCAGGACCTGGAGCAGCAGATTGAAAAGGCCGTCGTCAAGTGCTTGCCGCGGCTCATCAAGCAATGCTGTGTTGTCATGTAGCTTCAGGGTGTTTCTCGCACTCGTACTCTCTCTTATTGTTGCTTTTTCTTTGCTTGTTCTCGCCGGTTTTTGGGATGGTATCTGGAAGACACCAGGTTGGATATAGGACACGGTGGCTGAGGGTTCGCATAGTTTCACGTCAGGATCTTGAAATCGACTGGTTGGTACCTAGTGAACAATCCTAACAAACAAGCCCCTCTATCCGGCTTCGAGTGGTTCAACAAAACATACAGAAGAAGATGGAAAACAAGTAGTTTGTACATGCGGGAACCAGCAGCTTCCCTCCGCCCGTCCGTTAGCAACTCAGAGCAGCACCCGCCACGACCCAGCGCCGAGGTTGCCGTATTCTTGCCGGCTCTCGACCGGGCTGCGTTCCCCAAGACCTCCCCCAGCTGGCACGACCATTCCGTCCCATGATTCCTTATCTTATGCCTGCGTCCGGATGTCCTTGGCGGCCTGCTTCAGCGTCCAGTTACACTCCTCGTACGCGCGGCCCGCGCCAAAGCCCAGTCCGACCACAGCCGGCCATGCCCTCCGCCGGAACAGGAGCACCGAGAACACGACGCCGAAGCCGAGGCCCAGGCCCGACTTGATCACCAGGTTGGATAGGCAGTGATCCCACTATGCCACAACGTGTTAGAAATTGCAAAAACACGACAAAGAGACCTCCCATAGCGCAAGAGATGAAATCACCTTTTCGTTTAGCAGAGCTTCGCTGACCGGTCGCGAGCCGGCTCGCGGTGCTGGCACCGGGGACGGAGTCGGGGCGGATGTGTCAGACATGGCGTGTGCCTTGGGTGAAGAGGAGCTGATTGTCTTGCGGGAAGAAAGCCGAACAAGGGCTGTGGTCTGTTCGGCGACGGAAACGGGTCGGGGTGGCCGATGGATCGAGGGAGATTTGCGGCTGTCAGAGAAGTGTTAGCAGAGGGAGGGGGTCAGCGGCTCGTACCGGTGCGCTGTAAGCAGAGGACGCACCGGAATAGAAGTGCGTAGCAACAGGGATGCACAATTGGCGCTGTGGCTGCGAATTGATGATGATGAGAGATGGAGAGAGGATGAGACTCGAAGCTGCAGCTGCGTGTTTTCGCGCAACGGACCAAACCGGCTAACAAGTTTTCTGCCCAGTCGCAGAGCTCCTAAAGACGGCAGATACCACAAGGCGGTGAGAAAGGGACCATTTTAGCGTCAGGTGAAAGCCGGCAGAATCTCAACTTTTTTTGAAAAGCTTCAGACAGCACCTATAAGACATAGGACGTCGGCTCACCAATTCCAGCTCGAACTCCATCTCTGTTGGATAATCGCAACTTTTGAGACGTATGGAATCAAACTAGCGAACTTTCGCTATCCGTGTCGTCGTCGTTTTTGTTGTCTTTCTCTTCCTCCTCCTCCTCCACCTCCTCCTCCTCCTCCACCTCCTCCTCCTCCTCTTCACTCGCCATGGCTGAAGCTGCTCTTCTCAAGGCGGCGCGGTCCCTCGACCAAAGCGGCCCCGAGACGGTGGCTTCGAAGCTCGCAAGATTGTGGGACGCCCTGGCAGCCACATCAGCCTCTGCCAGTATCCCCGGCGGCCGCTTCCACGCCTCCGAAGAGGTGGCACTTCGATGGCTTCTAAAGAACATGCACGCGGCGTCCGGCACTACCAGTCCCGAAACCGACACGCTCCGCCGCTGGCCGCTCACATGGCGAATTCTTTCCGCCATCTTTGGCCGCATCCCGCTCTTTTCGCTGGCCAAGTCTCTTGCCGACCGCCGCTTCGTCGTCATTTTGCAACAGACGACGCGAGACCTGGCCGCATCGGCAGCGGCTCGGCCGCACTCTCGCCCCGAAAAGCCGGACGCGCGCCCGAAAGAGAGCCGCAAACGGAAACGCCAGTCAGCAGACGAGCCGCTCGACCTGGCCGCCTTGCGCGAGCCGGAACAATGCGTCCTGTCTGCATCTGCCCTCTTTGACACGTTGCGCGTGCTCCTGGCCCGGCTCGACGAAGACCACCTCGGCAGCAGCAGAAACGCACCGTCGCCCTACGACCGCATGGGTGCCGAGCACATCAAGTCACTATTCAGCGTTTCGGCTGCAGACGCTATGATGCTCCTGCTCCCGCTGCTGCGAATATGCAAGCTGCGTCAGGCGCTGACACTCGATGCTGGCACAGGCGAACCACGGGAGACGGCGCTCGATAGCCACGCGGCGTGGATTGCCACGTTTGTGCGCGTCTGGGACCTCCACCTGCACGGCCCGACCGACGCCTTTGAAGTTGCCAGCCACTTGGCGCAGGACGGCCTGATTATGCTGGGCCATCTGCGCCGTGATTTGTCAGCACGCTCACTGCCGGCGGCGTCGGACGCCCGGTCGGACGTCCGGTCACGCTGGGCGGCCGGCCTCCAGCGCTTCTTCACCAACAACCTCGTGCTGCCGGCGCGATCGGCATTTCTGAGCCGCAAGGATATACAGACGCTGACGGCGGCCACGGCCAACGTCTTTGTGCGCGCGCATACAGACGACGCCATTGTCTTCTTCCGCAGTCTCTTCCACGTCGTGCTCCGCGCGCCCCGGCTGCTCGCGGGCGGTCGGTCCAGCGCCAAGGACAACGAGCAGTGGTTGCAGACGGTGTTTGAGTCGATCCGCGAGCCGCTGATGGACGCAAAGAACGTGTTGCTGCAGGCCAAGAGCACCGCTCTGGCTGACCTTGTGGACATGGCCTCGCAGCATGGCGTCGCGCCGTCCCTCCGAAGCCTCCGGCTCGTTTGTCAGACATGTGCGCTGAGTACCGAGGCAGCCACCGCAACAGCAACAGCAGCAACAACAAAACCATCGACGGCAACAAACTGGCGGCTGCTCGCATCCCTGGCGGCCTGCGATGCCGATGTCTTTCTCCTGTCCGCAGACGGCGCCAAGCTCCTCCACAACGCGCTGAAGCGATTAAACAGCCCGGCAGCATCCGCGGCGGCACCGCAGTCACCGGACGACTGGCAGTCTGCCTCCTCCTTTGTCGTGTCGCTGGCACGCGGCTTTGCCAGCGCCCGCAACCTCCCTGGACTCGTCAAACACTGGCGGGCCGGCATTGTGGCGCTCGGTCGCGGCGCCGCCAGTCCGCAGACGGCACTCGTGGCGTGGCTGGGCGAGGCCCTGCGTACTGCCGTGGCCGATGTGCTGCAGTCGTCGCCGCCAACCAAGGAGCAGCTGCTGTCTCTCCTTGCCCAGGCAGCCGGCCGGGACAGCGACAGCGACGGCGACAGCATCGGCGGCGGCGGTGTTGATGACGGCGACAGCGGCCGGGAGTTCGCTGCATCGGTGGCGCAGCTCGTCATTTTCGATGCCATCAGCACGGGCGTCCAGCTCGAGGAGCTGCAAGACGCCGTGCAGATGCGGCTGCTCGACGGCCTTCCTGCAATCTTGGACCAGCTCCATCCTCCTTCTACCTCCTCCTCCACACAGCCGCCCTCCCCGACGATCGCCTCCATCCCCTGGCGTCTGGTCAGACGAACCCTGGACTGGGTTGGCTTCTCGGAGGCCCGGCATATCTGGTCCACGGTCAAGACCCTGCTGCAGCGGATGGCTGCCCGTAGCAAAGCCTCCGTCCTGCACGAGGACACGTTCGAGGCATTCATCTGCTGCTTCTCGCTCTGGATGGCCCTCCGGTTTGGCGGCGACGACGAGAAGGAGGCCCGCGACGTGACCTGGTCCTTCTTTGCTCGCTTCCAAGAGGAGCTGTCGACCATGGTCCAAGACGAGGCGGCTGGCCACGGCGACTTGCAGCTGCAAGTGTCGTCGCTGTCGGAGCAAGGCCCTTCTTTCAGCACCAAGGCTGCATCCGTGGCGACGTATCTGGCGTGGATACTCCGTGGATCGTCGCGGTTTCTAGAGTAAGCCCCCCCCTCTCTCCTCCCCCCTCCCCCCCCGTCCATCGAGACAAACTGACCGAGAACAGCGAAATGGTCAAGAGCAGTCAGGAGCCCTCCGCATTTCTCGAGGCTCTGCTGGCGTGGCAGCAGATGCCTAGCGCCAAGGACGGCGGCACCACCGCGCAAACTTCGACGGCCACGGCAGCGTCGGCCATCTTTGCCAACGTGACCAACCTTCAGAACCACACGATTGCCAACACGATCACCGAGGCCTACGTCAAGGCCCTCGAGAAGGCTGCCGGCAAGCCGGGGCCGGCCACGAAGGAGGCATCCCTGGCTCTGCTGCAGACACCCACGCACCTCCTTTCTCGCTCACAACGTGCACGGATCACGACTGCCCTGCTGCCCGACCGGCACAAGACGCCCACACCGCTGGTGGCTGAAGACGTCGTGCTCCTTCTCGACCTGTTGTGCAAAGTTACTCGAGAACGGTCGCCTGGTGTGAGTTCTTCTCTCCTTTTTTCTTTTTTCTTTTTTCTTTTTTCTTTTTTCCATTCTCTTCTTCTCGTCCTCTTGTCTGACTGCCACAGGGTCTAAGCTTTGATCGCCTTGTCTTCCTCGGCGAAAGGGTCGAGACGGTCGTCGCCCACGCTCCCCAGGAACTCTCCCTCGGCATCTTTGACCGCTTCCAGCACGTTGCGAGGCCGTTCATCAAGGCAACCCTGGCCAAGGACGATGCGGACATCTCCCCGTCCCTACCCACAAACCTCCAACTTGTCCTTTACAAGGCCAAGCTGCTGGCGACGAAAGACGCATTGGCCACCACCGCAGACGCCGGCCGCCAGACAGACACAAGAGCAAAGCTCGGCGCCCTTATCGTGAAGCAGCTCCTGGCTTACGTGGACAGCAAAGAGGACGTTGACATGACCGGCACGGCAGATGGCGCCTCCCACATCCCGCTGCCGCTGCTACTGACGTTTGACACCGCCATGGCCGCGGGCATTCAACCGCAGCTCGAGCAGCAGAAAGAATTTGGCGCGCTGGTCAAAAAGGCGAGCAAAACGGCCAGCAGCTTGTGCAGCCAGCAGCAAAAGATTGGCTGGAAGTGGAAGGCCTTTGTGGCCAGCTATGCGCACGCCTTGCAGCCGCCAGAGGACCGACCGCCTCGTGACGTGCGCTTCCAGGGCCTCTTTGTGGCCGAGGACACCGACAAGACCAGCAGCAGCAGCAGCGTCGGCGAGGGCGTCACAGCCGCGTCTCTCCTGTCGGACGGCGATCTGCTGCGCGACTATCTCATGGGCGAGACAGCAGCATACGACCAGGCGGAGCTGCTCTCGTACGTCAGCGACCTCGTCGATGCACTCGACGGCACGGATGACAGCTTACCATCGTCCACGGTCGCTCAGCTGCTGGCCATCCAGTACCTCATCGGGCGTCTCCTTGACCTGCCCGCCACCGCCACCGCCAAGACGACGGATGGCTTCCACCTCGGCGTCGCCCACAGCAAGCTCGCGCAGAGACTGCCGCGCGCACAGAGCGTCACCGAGTGCAAGCTGCTGGCCCAGACGCTACACATGCTGCTGGCCGACGACCGGGCCGCTGCCGCCATGGGCCAGTGGAACGTCGACGCCACGCTGAGCGCAGCCACGCTGCTCGTGAGCACGGCCACGCCGCCAAGCAATGGCAACGGCAACATCGTCCACGCATCCACGGCCGCATACGACGGCGCGTGCCAGCTTGTGGAGGCCGTCCTCAAGCGCCACCGCGTGCGTCTCGAGGGCCGCCTGCACCTACTGGTCGGCACGCTGCAGGCGCTGCTCACGCGCCTGGCTGCCGGCCACCAGGACGAACTAAAGCAGCGAGCGGGTGCGGCCTTGCCCTTGTCCGCTGCGCCGGCCGCAAGCCCCACCTGGACACCGCAGGCAAAGCGCTTCTCGCGCCTCCTGGAACTCATCTGCGAGCCGTCGACGGCGGCCGTGACGCTGATGACGGCACGCAAGGGTCTCGGCGGCAGCGGCGGCGCTCCGTCTGCACCGCTGCACTCGGCCACGGATGCGGCCAAGCGGTCCGCCGGCCAGCACATGTACCTTGTGCTGATGACGTACATCAAGCTGCAGATCGACGGTGCCGTGCTCTCGCGCAGCGTGCGCGAAGCGCTGCACCCAGGCCTTTTCTCAGTCCTCAGCATCACGCCGGACGAGACGCGGCGACTGCTCAACGATGCCGTGGACGCCAGCGGGCGGGCGCTGTTCAAGGACCTGTACCACACATGGCTGCAGTTTGGCAAGTGGAAGGGTGTGTAGGGGGTCGACACAGGGCTTGATTAGGATTAGAATAAGAATACTCAAACAATGTAAACCTGCACCGTTTTTAAACCAGTGGCCGTCTCTCTGCCCTGCTTCGAACTCGAAAGCCGCGTCCGCTACCACGACCAGATTGTCATGGCTTCTTCCGGTACGTCGCCGGGTGGCCGTGCTGCTTGGCAAAGGTCCGGATCTCGCCGTGGAACCACCAGAGCACGAAATACATGGCCAACGTGACGAGTATGCCGCCCAGCGTGTCGAGCAGCCAGTTGTTGCGCGGCGCGCCGCCCAGAACGCCCCAGCGCATCACGTCGCCCAGCAGCGACACCGTGACGGAGCGGTCGCCGCGCTGCAGGCCGCGGATGGCCTTGCGGGCGACCTCGTCGGGCGCCAGCTTGGGGTCGTCCTTTTCGAGGTGCAGCGTGATGGCGGGCTTGGTCTGGTTCTCGCGATCCAAGCCGGGGCTCAGGATTGTGCCCGGGTACACGACGGCGATGCGCACCGGGTTGGTCTGCTGGTACAGCAGCACCTCCTGCGTCAGCGTGTCGGCCAGCGCGCGCAGCGCCCACTTGGTCGGCGTGTAGGGCGCGTAGCCGACGACGGGGTAAAAGGCCACCACCGACGCCGTGAAGATCAGGTGTCGCGGCTCCTTGTAGGGTCCGGCCTCGGGCCGCAGCCACTCGCGCAGGATCGCGTGCGCCATCTCGGCCGCGCCCCAGTAGTTCACGTCCATGTTGCGGCGGCTGGCGCCGAGCACCACGTCGCGCGTGTCCTCCGCCCACAGCAACGGCGTCGACATGCCCGCCACGCACCACACAATGTCAATGGCTGCGCCGTTGTTCCACGCGAGCGCGTCTGCGATCACGGCTGCCGCGTAGTCTGGCTGGGCCACGTCCGCCGCGATGTAGTGGAAGCGCTGGGAGCTAGACTTGGCCACTGTCTGAAGGAGGGCAAACGACAGAAAAGAAAAGAGGCTGTCAGTATACAAATCACAAGTCTCAATGGGGCCTTTTGAGAATCACCCTGAGCTCGGCAACCGTCTCGGTCAACCGCCCAACGTTCCGCGCCACAACGATCACGTTGGCGCCCTGCTCGGCCATCTGCTTGGCAACGGACAGGCCCATGCCCTCGGAGGCACCCGTCAGCAAGACGGTCTGAGGTGCAATGCAGTTAGCCAAATGATCCTCTCATGCAGGCGCTGAGCTCAAGCGTACCTTGCCGTCGACCGGCATGTGGTTTCCACCAAACAGTCCCATGGCTGAGGCAGCAACAAGCGAAGCTCCGGCAACACTCGCAGAAGCCAAGGCGATGGATGTGGATCTGGAAAGCGGCATTGGAGATTCCGGATCGCGTGAAGCAGTCCCGGCACAGGTTGATGCCGTTGAAGTTAAATCTCACTCCTGTTCCTGTAAGGCTAGAAAAAAGCGGGTCCACGGAAACAACATGTGCTAGCCTTCCCAGCCGTTGGGTAGTACACCACATCAGGTTTTCAGGAGCCATTTTCAAGTCAATGGAAGTGCATTTCATTTGTGCAAGCTCAGGTCAAGACGAGAAACGCGCCGGAACTACGCAGTGTTATGCCGTTCATAAACATCAAGTCCACGATAGATCAACGACTCCCACACCACAGCAGGTACTCCGTAGTGTCATTTCCGGCATGACTAATGCCGTAAGATACCATATCAAATGGTACAAGACTCCATGTCAACGACAACACCAATAACCAATAGAAGAATCAAATGTTTTGATATGTTCAACATCTAAAGACTGCCATCTGTAGTATTTCAGTGGCAGCACAGCTATGCGTGCGCTCCTCCGCAGAGAACAAGGTTCGTCACATCACTGACACGCCGTCGACTCTGCCGACGAATATCTTTTGGCCCTGGTCTCGCGGGTCCTGGTACTGGCCCTGGGCATGCTTTTGCCTTTGTCCTTGAAGACCTGAGGCGTCGTGTCTGGTGCTCTGCCGCACCGCAGTGCTCAGGTGTGATGCTCGGCGACGTCCGGCCGCGGCGCACCGTCGATTGGCGGTCATCTGCTGTCGCCGTCGCTACCGTTGCCCTTGCCTCCGACAGAAGCGCCATCGGCGGGACCAGCGCCGCAGCTAGTGAGCTGTCGTCTTGCTGGCCAAGCACCATGCGATGTTGTGGCTCTGGCTCTCGCTGCGCTCTGATGCGTTTGGCAGGATGCCTGTCCTGCAGTCTTTCTTCGTCGCCTATACGCCGCGCTCTTTTCCTCCCAGTCGGTGGGCTGTGCTCTTGACTGTATTCAATATCCCTCTCCTTCTCCCTCTCCACGTCCGACAGATCGGCGGCATCCGGCGCCTTGGTCGATGGCTCTGACTGAGGCGGTTGTGGCTTGATGACGTGTGGGTTGCCTCCGTTGAGCCACGTTGTAAGCGCATCTGTCTGTAGTTCCACCTCATCCGCAGCTCCCTACGCTCCTGGATCGCCCGGTCTAGCAGTTCGATCCGCATCAGATCGCCTTCGCTGAAGTGGTGTTCCACCAGCCGGCCTGTTTCCACGTCGTCGACCTTTTTTTGAAGTTCCAGTCTCTTATTCTTCCAGTAGGCCAAATCGTCGACGTCTGGTGGTACCCGATAGCGGCAGTCGAAACGAAGATTTTTAGAGGCGAAAACAACATTATACTCGACTCCTTCCATTTCGATCGTCACGTACCCGCGTGTCGAATTGGGGTATGTAAAGACTTTCTCCGTGCAACACCTACCTCCCTGCAAGTCCAGCTTGCCAGAGGTTTTCCAAGTTAGCGGCGATCATCAGCTTTTCGAGCGAAGTGCTCCCTCCGCTGCAAAGGGCTTTGGTGATTTTTTCACGGATTGATTCTCCCTCGCGAATATTGCGAGATTCTTTGTCGGGATCTCGCGACTGTGGCTGAGTATCTATTGCCGGATGATAAAGGTCTTCGTTGTGTATCTTAGAGTCCAATGACCAGGACGTCCGAGTGCCGCGAGTTCGCCAGTCGGAAGTAAATGTGTCGAACTGCCGCGTTATACTGCTTCAGCTGAGAAACCTGGCGGCGCTCTCCACAGAACGCGCGGTGCCCTGCTCGGCAATGTCTGGTGGTCCGATCGTCGCCATTTGTAGCAGACGGTGAAGTGTCTGGATGGCGTCGGCTGTTGTAGTGGAAATGTGGAAAGACGGCGTTTGTCACATTTTTACTGTTCTCAGGAGGCAACGACAGGAAGCTACGATGAATGGCGGAGTTAGCTGCGCGAGTTTGGGGAGAGATGCGAGTGGTAGAAAGGATGCTTCGCACATGGTCTGAACTCTGAGGTGCCACACTCGCGCCCACGCTTAGCCACGCTAAATATGACACTTGGCGCCAATGTGGCGGCTGCTCCCGCCCTGAAAACTGATCGCTATTTCAGGGCTGAGATAGGAAGGATCGGTGTCCGAGACCACTGGTGCATTGGGCAATAGGGGCTACATTGGGTATGACGTGGCATCATACAGCGTTTGGCTCCTGCCCTGTCTTGATGGCAAGAGGAATCTTCAAGGAAAAGGGATTTCGAGATTGGGGAAGGCAAGAGAATACTACCAGGCTTCTGCTCTCGCTTTCTTGCCCATAGAACTAGTGTCGACAAGTTTTATCTGACATCCCCTCTCCTAATAAACGCAGCCGCCCCAAGAGGCCGAAATGCTTTCTCGCGACTACAAGTTGTATCGTTTGCACAAGAATCGGCTTGGATGCCAGAACTAAGGCTCGCATGCCAATCGTTTGTGCTGTTAGACTCATTTTCTGACAGTGACCCCCCTGCGTCAAACGACTTTACTGTTGGGCGCTAATAATAAATACAAACAAACAGTGAACTCTTGTCGTCCTTTGTGGTCATGTCGACATAAAGCACCGTTCTTCCATCTCTTTCCTCGCATTTCCTCTTTACTGCGCCTTGTTTCTGCGTCCTGTTTTTCATCAGCTGTTTACCTTTGCCGCCATCTGCATTCCTGTTCAGGCTTCAAAAATTGAACAACAAGATTCACATCACCAAAACAGGCTCCTGGTGCCCGACGATCACAATGGAGAGCTCCTCAACAATCATTGTGGTTACTGGCCGTTCTGTGCTCCTGAATATGTGCAATCAGGAGCACAGGACTGCCAGAAGCTGTCGAAGATGACAGCCAACATGACGAATCGCTCAACGATGATCGTGGCACTCCGGCGCCTGAATTCGCCCCGAACGTTTGTCTACGAATTACCGACAACGGCTGGCCAAAGAAATCGTCTCACGGCTTCATTATCGGCAAAGACGAGGACTTGCGCGACATTGTCATTAACGACGACAGGGTCAGCCAGAAGCACCTTGCCGTGGTGCTAGATGCAACCAATCGCAGCGTTCTTTTAGAAAACATCTCGAAGAGCGGTATCTTCATCAACTTTTCAAAACAGAATGTAGCAAAAAGGATGTGGTCAACCACAAGATCCTGGACGACCGATGCATCGACAAGACCGCCCGTTTATATCTCAGATCTCCGGTTGGGCTATGACGCATTTGGTGAAGTGTACAGGGCTTTTGACCAGCGCACTGGCAAAGTCTACGCAAAGAAGGTGTTCAAAGGACCCAACGCTATGCAGTGGCAGGAGCAGGCGACCTTCAAACGTCTGGAACATGTGAGCTTTTCCAATGCAGTATGTCTTCTGCCCATTACATGCTGATGCCATTTGTCTAGGACAACATTGTACGATATGTGGCTTTCCTCGACCTCCCCAACGAGCCGACCCAACTCATCATGGAGTATGTTGAGGGGCCAAACCTCCAGCAGGTGCTCGATCCCAGAAGTGGATATCCGTCACTGCAGGGAGTCGAGGATGCCAGGCACATCATGTACCAGCTTCTTGATGCGGTGGCCTATTTACATGGCAAAAACATAGCGCACAGAGACATCAAGCCGGCCAACATCATCCTGTACCATCGGAATCCCAACACGATCAAGCTGGTCGACTTTGGCCTGGCCACCGACAAAGAGCGGTTTGAAACGAACTGTGGAACGTTCATGTACCGAGCGCCAGAACTCATCCTGGGGCGCGGACCATTCAATGGCAAGGTGGACATGTTCGCGATAGGTGTCGTTTTCCTCGATCTATTTTTTTGCCGTTTCTGGACAATGGCAGAGAGCAAGTCTGTCGACTTATGGCCCAGCTGATGATGCATGTCGATAAGTCGACAGACTTACTCCTTGCCGTTGTCCAGAAACGGTAAGAACTGCTGGCCTGTTTCTGGAACAACCCTCGCCTCAGCCACCTCGACTTGACGGCGACACTACTCTCGGCAGATCCGGACCAGCGACCCTGGGCCCAACAGAGTCTACACCACAAATTTTTCCGCAACGGTAACGACGATTGGCAAGTCCAAGGAGCGTCGTCCGCGCTGGTGGCGGACCTAGCATTGCAGGATTTCTCCCCCGACTTCCCGCAGGCCGCGTTTGACGCAGACTCTCCGATGCAGGCCATTCTGCCCAGCTTCGTGGGGAGTTCGCTTGAAGTAGACCCGGCAATTCTCGGCAACGTACCATGGGACGCATTTACAGGAGACCCCGGCAATATCAACAACTTTCATGGGAGAGCGCTTCCAGCAGAAACCCCGACGCAGATTCTTGCCTTCCATGCCGCGCTGCCTGACGATGTCCAAGAGAACGATTCGCTGTCTCAATTCTTCCAGTGGCCTGGTAACGATACTGAACCCGAACATCTCAACCTGGAGAAATCGAGGCCGGCTAGCAACGCAGCCGAGGCCGAGTATCGTGATATGGAGGGCTTGCACCCAGCTGGCAACGAATCTGCGGTCGAGATTATTGACCTGGCGAGAGTTACCCCCAAGGGTTCCCGCGGCACACGTCACAGTGACAACAGTCGCAGGGCAGGGCTAGCTTCCTTGTCGTCTACTCCTGCGTCTTTGGCTGGACGAAAGCGACAAATGGTACAGCACAGCAGCAAGAGCCACAGCAAGAGCCACAGTGTGTCCCGAAGCAAGCGCTCATTGCGTACTAGATCTAGCGCGCCATAAGTGTCCCATTCTCGCGAGCAGAAGCACCAGCCGAGCAACGCGTATGCCCAGATGGACAGGAAAGACTCCTTACATCGCAGTCATGAAGGCTGGCTTCATGGCGTTGACGAGAACGGCGCCGGCGAGTATTGCGGCATGTACGGTAATCAGTTGCCAGCCAATGACGAACTCCCTGTGCAGATGCCAGCCAGCGAGTACAGCTATCACAGTTCAAGGCTGAGAAGCAGCAAAGAGGCAGAGCGAGTTGAGAAGGGCAAAGGCGAGGAGGTGAGCAAAGACGAGGATGATGAGGACAGCTGCGGAAACGACAACTGCAACAATGTCGACGATGATGTGCTGATTAGTACAAGGACAGTAGGTGCCAATACAAAACAAGCCCTAGCCTATGTGACAGTTGATTTCTTGAATACCCAGATTTATATACCCAGAACATAACCCAGAGAAGAGGCGAACAGGACATGAGGCAGCCTTGGAATTGGAGGCGAAAGGTAGCCACGTATGTCCATGCTTTGCCTGTGATGGGCTGCTGCCTGCGACGTGAAGGCGAGTGGCGATGCGTATGCCAGTGCGATGATGTGTAATCATTGTCGTGGAATCATTGATGTGGAATCATTGATGTGGAATCACCGATGCTGAGAAATCATCGACACTGAAGAGTCTTCGATGTCGAGTTGTTTGTGCCGAGGCCGACGATGCCATTGTCAGAAATCCGAGTTGTGGCCTGAAAGTCGAGGCAAAACAAAATAAGGGGCTGTAGGATATCTCAACAGATAAGAGCGGCCGATTAGTCATTTTTATTATCAGTTAAAAAGTCGGTCGCCCGTCAATTTGACTTTTCTTCACCTCCTTCCACCTGCCTCCGTCCGACAAATCTGGAAGCAACATGGCAAAGAAAAGAAAGGCCAGTCGCACGGCCGAGGTGCCGTCCGGTCCGAAGGACTACGACCCCAAAGATGCACGGCTCGGCCCCATCACAACGTTCGAGGACATTGCCGATGAGCAAGAGGAGTATTTCCTCGATCGAGACAAGATTTTCCTTGAGGATGTGCCGGGATCGAAGAGGCAACGGCTCCAAGAGAAAGAGGACGAGTTTCTCGAGCTCTCGGACCACGAAGTGCTCGGCGACGACCCGGACGACTCCGCCAACGAATCTGCCGAGGAGGCGCGGCCGAAGAAGAAGCCGAAGAAAAAGCCAGTGAAGGCGGCAAAGGCGGCAAAGGCCGTGGGCTCCGACGACGACGACATTGGTGGCGGCGCCAAGGCGCGGAATGTTGAGGAGGAGGACCAAAGCTGGTGGGGCACCTCCAAAGAGGAGTACTACGATGGTGATGTCGCCGAGACGGAGGCGACTGCCCTTGAGGAGGAGGCCGAGGCGCGGCGTCTCCAGAAGAAGCAGCTCGCCCGCATGAAGGCATCCGACTTCTTCGATGCCGATGAGTGGGCGCCGTCGACCATGGCCAGCGCGACAGAGGCAGCCGGGAGCGGCGCGGCCGCAGCCTCTGGCAGCGTTGTGAAGATGGCCGTCTTGGCGGCCGAGGAGCTTGGCCAGATGACGCCGGAAGAAAAGCTCCAGTACCGCCAGGACCACTACCCCGAGTTCGACCCGCTATGCGACGACTATGCCGAACTGCACCCCCTCCTCGATGACTACCGAGAGCGAGCGGCAGGCAAGCCTAGCAACACGGTCGAAGTTCTGCTCTTCCGGTCGCTGTCCTGCTACCTGGTGACGATCTCCATGTACCTAGCTCTCTTCATGTCTCCATCGCGCGACAGCCCTGGTGGCTCCAAGAAGATCATGGATCCGGACGAGCTCCACGACCACGACGTCATGACGGCTCTGATCAAGACGCGCGAGACGTGGCAATGGGCAAAGCAGGTTGCCGAGAGACGTGAGGCGAAGGCAAAGCGGCGCGCTGAGCGGGAGGCGGCTGCAGCAGCTGCTGCGTCTGTCCGCACCAATGGAACAAAGCCGACTCACGAAGCTGATGGGGCCGCCGGCAAGGCGAAAGCTATCGCACACACCAGTGGTACTGCAACCGAGCCTGAAAAACCAAGGAAGAAAGCCAAGAACGCAAAGGCGGTGGCTGAGGACGTAACGGCGAAGAAGGCGGCTCAGAAGGACAGGCGTCGCCTTGTTGTTCCCAAGGACGTCGAGGACTCGTTGGCAGACCTGAACGACCTGGTGAAGAAGCCGAGGAAGCTCAAGAGCACAAAGAAGGTGTCTGCTGTGGCAGCCCATAACGACAACGACGAATACTCGGACCTCGGCGAGGAGGAGAGCATTGATGCTCGCACGGCGCAGGAGAAGCTGAAGCGCAAGAAGTCGCTGGGCTTCTACACGTCGCAGATCATGCAGAAGGCAAACCTACGGGCCGGCGCCGGTGGCCAGAACGGTGGCGACACCGACATTCCCTACCGCGAGCGACTACGTGATCGACAGGCCCGTCTACAGGCCGCCGCAATACGTCGTGGCCAAAGCACTGTCCAGCCGGGCGAGGAGCTTAGTGGTGGCGATGACGACGAGGGCAGCGATGACAACGACAACGGCGGTGCCGACTTCAGGAGCAATGAGATGGACGAGAGCCTACAGTTCTACAACAAGTATGCTGATGCGCACAAGAAGAAGATGGCCGTCAAGGCCGAGCGCAAGGCGGCGGTCGCGGCAGGCCTACTGGACCGGGTGGAGCCCGAGACGTCCATGGACAAGGACGGCCGGCGGCAACTGACGTGGGAGATTGAGAAGAACAAGGGCCTCAGCCACCGCACGCTCAAGGAGAAGAAGAACAACCCGCGCGTCAAGAAGCGGATGAAGTTTGAGAAGAAGAAGAAGCAGCTGGCCAGCATGCGCCCGACGTACAAGGACGTCGACCGCGACAAGTACCAGGGCGAGCGTACGGGCATCCACACGGGCCTGATCCGGAGCATCAGGCTGGACTAGGAGGTAGTGCGACCATGCGAAGCAAAAGTTGTCGATAGCAGAGTGTTATAGAAATGATTAGTCATCAAATAATTTGTGGGTGATTCAACCAACCACGTGATGGGAATTACCAAAGATGCCAAAAGCTTCGGAACTCAAAACTAGAGTCCTGCCTTCAACCTCACCGACGAAACCGGACCGCCACGTTGTTCGACAAACCGTCACCCGGCCAATTCCAACTAGACGTGAAAGTAGTGCGTCGACGTCACCTTTTCACACTCGCTGAAACGCACGGAAGCAATGCGCGCGACATTCCGCCTGCTGGCGGGCGTCAAGCCCGGCGCGGCCCGGTACCTGCAAAACGGTGCCCAGACGGGGCTGGCGGGCTTGTACACCCACAGCACGCCGCGCGCGACGCTGCTCTACCTGTACGCAACGACGCTGGAGAAGCTGCAGGCGGCGCCGCCGCAGTCGGTGTACCGGCAGTCGGTGGAGGCGGTGACGAAGCACCGCATGGCCATTGTGGAGGCAGTGAAGCCGGCGGGCTACAGCGAGTGGCGCGCGCGGGCGCAGAAGCTGGTGGCAGAGAACCCGGAGCTCTTTGGCAGCGTGGCGCGCACAAGCGTGGACGGGGCGGCGACGTGGCGCGTGCAAAAGGGCGGCAGCACGTTTATCATCCAGGACGTGCCAGACGAGGTCGACCCGCGGCTCAAGGAGTGGGACGGCGAGCTGGACGAGGGCGCCGAGCACGAGGGCGTGCGAACGCTGGAGGAGCGCGCAGACCAGGTGCTGTCGGCGACGCGGAAGCCGCTGGAGGATGCGGTCAAGGTGGAGTGGGAGGAGGAGCCGCAGCTGACGGCCGACCAGTACGTTTTCCTTCTCTTTCTCTTTTCCTTCTTTTTTTCTTTTTCTTTCACAGATTGCTAACCGCCCAGAATCGAAGAGATCGAGAACAAGATCGGCGCCGGCCTGATCGAGGATGTCATCGAGGTGGCCGAGGGCGAGGCCCGGTTGGCGGACGTGATGCTCAAGGCCAAAGTGTAAGTTTGCCTCTGCACACACCTTCTCACGGCAGCGAGACATACTGACACAGACAGCTGGGAGAGTCTCGAAGAAAAGCCGGCCGAGGGCCAGTGGACATACTTTGAACGCAAGGTATAAAGGAGATAGTAGGGGCTTTCCACGGGTCTAGTTTTGCAAAGGCAAGCACAAGTAGAAGCAAGAAGAGACAAGGAGCACGATATCCATCAACAGAAGCATCAGAGCATGCCTTGTCTTCGAACGGGCGACGAGGCTGCAGATGCCAGAATTGGGAGGCTGTACCACTACTCGACGGAGGCGTTGTATATAGGGTGACTTGCCAGACGTGAATACAGACTTGTAGCTGAAAGTAGGTGCCTGAGGTGTTATGCTTTTTTATCTGCTGTTGGCAAACATCATCTGTAAATGTGGGGCCGCCTCGCCTAACCTGCCTCCCAAAGACCTCGAGAAAATGGAACACGCCGCTGCACATCCCGCCAGGAGAGAGCATGTCCTACATTGAGCCACCCACCGTCACGAACCTGCGCAAGCGCAAGCGCTCACGGTCAGCGTCCGTGCACTCTGCCACCGCCGCCTCCCGCCTGCCGCACGATGTTATCGACCCGCACAGCTATGGCCCGTCGACGCGCCGCCAGCTGATCGTGGCCGGTCTGTCCTATTCCGACCGTCTGCCGGGCGACTACATTGATGATTTCCCGCACCGCCAGCTTCCCGCCGGCTTTGGTGACGAGGAGGAGGAGGAAACGTCACAGAGGCGCAGCCACCGCAACAATGGCGGCAGCGGCAGCGGCCGTGACTCCGACTCCGACTCCGACACGTCGGGAAGCGATGACGCAGGCAGCACCGCCGCCGAGCACTCGGAGTCATCTGCTGCCATTAACGACGACACTGCGGATGAAGCCCCCCCGCAAAGTGCCGACCAGCGCAAGGCCCGCCGCCGCGAGGCCCGCCGCCGACGCAATGCGCAGCGCGGCCAGCGCCTCTACGACCAGACTGTCGGCCTGCTGGCGGCCGTGGCTGAGCGGGGGCTTCAGGAGGCCGAGCACGGAACGCGTCTGGTAGCGGCAGAGGCGGCGGCGGCGGCGGCGACAACGAAGATGGGCCTTGCCCGTGCCCAGCGCGCGTTCGGCCTGCTCCTTCGCACGGAGATCCAGGGCCAACCGGTTGACCTGCGGCGTAACTACCTGTGGGCCATGGGCGCGGAGCTTCTGATGCGCGACCAGGAGGACGGTGACAGTGACGGCGACCGCATTCGTGGGCCGTCGCACTCGACCGCCAGTGGCACGTCGGCGCCACGAAACTGCCGCCGCTGGGGCTCGGCCACCAACATACCGCGCGTCCGCGCGTACTACGAGGAGCTCATCCAGCAGTATCCGTACAACCGCCTGTGGCCGCGCTCCGTCAGCGCGCTCACCTTTTGGCCCGCCATGGCCGGTACCGAGCTGTACAGCATCCATGCCGACGCCGAGATTGCTTTGAAGCGCTTGGAGGCCGAGGGTGGAGGTGAAGCAGGCAGAGAGGAGGAAGAGGAGGAGGAGGAGGGGGAAGAGGAGGAGGAGGAGGAAGAAGAAGAGGAAGAGGAGGAGGAAGACAGTAGCAACGACAACGGTGTCACCAACCACCGCGCGGGCCGCCGCCACTCGACCCTCCGCGCCGCCCGCGAGGCCATCCGCATCAGCGCCCTCGACCAGGTCGTCGACCTCGCCCGCCGCATGGACGCCGTCATGGCCAACGCGCCTTACAGTGACAGCCCTGAGATGCTGCGCCTGCGCGGCATGCTGGCGCTGTACACGGCCGACTTGGTCCAACCCCTGCTGCCACGCACACGCCACGAGGCCGAGCAGGGCCGCCGCCAGCGCGCAGACGAGCTCGCGCGGGCCCGCGCACGCTTCGCCCGGCTGCTCGACGTGGACCGCGCCATCCAGTCCGGGCGGCGGCGGCACCAGCACCACCGCCTTGCTCGGACCGGGATCCCAGACACAGTGGTGGATGCATATATTGAACGGCTCGTCGCCAAAGGCCGCACCGACGATGACCCTGTTATGGAGGGGGAGGAGGAGGAGGAGGACGACGACGACGACGCCGGCGATGGTGACACGGACCGCTACCCAGTCGAGCGGCGCACCTTTACATCATTACCTGTCCGCCCCCAAACATAGTTCTTTCCTGGCCTTCTCAAACCAAGCCTTTTCAACAATCTTACATGGTATCACTCAAGCCTCGCCTGCGTCTGCCATTACTACCTCGCCGTCTTCGGCCGAGTGTGCCCCGTCCGTCGCGGCCCATCGCTGCAGGATCATGACTCGGCTGCTGCTCCCCACCACCACACACCATTCGCCCTCGGGGCTCCATGCAACCTGCCGCCCTACGGCCGTCAGACCCTTGGATATCTCGACGCGGTGCGCCTTTACAAGCGCGTGTGGGTCGTTTGTGTTGTAGCGGCTGTTCCAGTCGTCCAACGTCTCTCGATTGTACAGACCGGCAATCACATCGCTTGGTCGCTGTGCCACCACGGCCGCCGCTGAAGCCATCGCTGACCCGTTTGTCGTGCCCGAGGCTGCCTCCTCCCGATCATGAGTGCCGCCTGACATGCCCTTGCTCGCATCCGTAGACTCAGCAGCAGTCCCTGTCCATGGCGCTGAAAAGACGGAAGAATCGCGGTCACTGCCATCCACGCGTTCTGCATTGTCTCGCACCGCGATTCCCAGTACGTTGGCCTCTCTAAGTCGCCGCCCTCCCGGATGCGCGGTTGCTGCAAGGTTATTGCTGTTGCTTCCCGCTGGCTTTTTTCGTGGCACGACAATCCTCAGCCAGGATGGCCGTGGCACCGGCCCTAGATCGCTCTGGTCGCCGCGGTCCCTGCGCTGTCTCTCTCGTTCTCGTCGAAGACATGCCGTGACATACTCCCGGTATCCGGAGAAGCAGGTGAAGTCCCAGAAGAAAATTTTGGCCGTGGCATTGCAAAACGCTAGAGTCGGATGGTGGCCGACTGTGTTGAACAGGCCAAAGCGCATGAAGAACTGTGGCCCGCAGCCTGGCGTGTGCAGCTGAAGGAGACGAGTATACTGGGGGGTCACGGTGCCAGCCACCGACGAAGACGACGGCACCGAGGACGCCAAGGTAGGCAACGCAGAAAAGGCGGAGCGTGTGAGCTTGGTGGTGTCCTGGTTCGAGGGCGCTTGTTCCGGAGTCGGCGGCTCGGCGGTCGAGTCAAACCCTTCAATACGCCAGAGAACAATGACATCCTCATAGCAAGCACGGGACAGGACCATATCTCCGTAGAAGGCGACGCTGTTGTTGTCCGTTAGACGTTCCATTTGGCAAAGACAACATAGCTTGCTCGCACTTACCAGTCGATCAGGCCTGTGTGAATCTCAAAACTGGAAAAGTGCGGGAAGTGAACAATGATGGGGACTTCCATGTGCTCATCCGGAATGTCGGGGAGCGTCCACTGCATATCTCAGCGTCTGATTTCTAGTCGTCTTCATTTTCATTTGGTGTCGTCTATACTTACCAGGTTGATGACCTGGTCGTGTCCTGCCGACAAGACATAGCGACCAGTGTCATGGAAAGCCTTGGGGGGGGTGTTAGCCAGATGGGCAGGGGATTATGGAGCCAAATGGGCAGGGGAGAATGGGTGCCACAGCGGGCTAATTCATACCACACTCAGGAGGTTCCAAGAGTGGCCTTCGCCGCCCAGAAGACACACGCACGGCTGCTGCTTGTGGACCGGGTCGAGACTCCATATGCGGACTGTGGTGTCGTCGGACGCCGAGGCGATCAAGTGAGGGTTTGCCGGAGATGTGGCGAGATCGTTAATTTCCTGTGGCTGTCAGCAGGGTGGCTGTCTGTCTGTCGCCATCTTGTCGTTCGGCTGCACGTACACCTCCATGGCCAACAAACGTCTATTCGCATCCTCGTTAGCAAGCTGTCGGCATACGCCGCGAGAGATATATTGTAGACGTACGGTCACTGCCGTTCCGTCTCGGATGTTGTAGACTTTGATCTTGGCATCACGCCCAGCCACGCAGAGAAGCGCACGCTCTGTCTCGGGGTCCTTTGTCCATGTACAAGAGCAGTTCAGAGCACCATCCTAGGGTCGTGGTGATTAGCAAGGGCTGTATGCATTGCTTGATACCGTACTGACCTACATCGTCGTCACGTATGATACGGATGATCTCGCAGGGATTTGGGTCCTTGGTCTGCGTGAGCCGGCAAATAAAGATCTGGCGAAAAAAGTGTCAGCCTCGGAGAGCGGTCGGCCTGGCGGTTCCAAGGCCAGTCCTGGGCAGGAAAGGTACTCACAAGGCGTTTGCTCACAGCCGCAAAGACTGGGTTGCTGCCCGGAGGACTGTACGGGTAGAACTTGACGTCGAAGAACTCTGGCTGCGTCAGTACCCTGAACATGACCCAGGACGGATGGGTCTCAGGGCTGCGGCAGAGGCCAGCATGGCGGCTCACCTGTGTCAGGACCGACGTCGTCGAAGTACTGGTTGTCGTCCTGTGATCGGGTGAGCAGTGAGCTGACGGGATTTGACCGTGAAGCCAAGAAACAAGAAGAACAGTCGGTATTACCTGAAAGCTGAGGGAGTACCGTAGCTTGGGCAGCTCCCATTCTGCCCGTGCGGAAGGCGCCATTGTTCGCTCCTTCTTGCCGTTGCTTGCGAGGCGGGCCGTAAAGCAGACGCGCTCCGGGTTGCCCGGTGGGTCCGACGCCAAGGTACTGGCAGCTGGCAGGCAGGTGCCAAAGACGCGATCCTAGGGCCGGCACGGGTAGCTTGGTAGCCCACTGAAAAGGCACGCTATCATGGACTTGTGCTCCTCGACAATCCCCGGCGCAACGCTAATACTCACCACGGCATGCTGCTCCTTAACCAAAGAGGCAATTGAATCGTCGTTTGATTTGCTTTCAACGGTACCTCCATTTTTGCTGTACGGACGATAATATGAGGCGTCACACAATGGGTACGGAGCACGGAACATAATGGAGCGAAAGCCGCTATCCCTTCTTAGCCTCCCATAACTGATAAGGCTACGTGACGATCGGCCGTATTCTCCGAGTGCCAGTTCCAGTTCGAGCCAGTTCGAAGCTTCATGGGGGTCGTCGACAAGAACATACATGTACATGTAGCTGTGTCCAGCGGACCCGCAGCTTGGGCGTGGACAAAGGCGAGGTCGCTACCCGATCCAATCCGCCAGCAGGACTCTCTTTTTGTGGAGAGTCAGAGAGCCTTGCCATTGACGGCGACCATGCCAAGAAACGCGACTCGGCCTGCGCTTGCTCAAACGCCGTCGGAAAGGAAAAGAAATGGGCTATGAAGAAAAGAGGATGCGGCCTGTCTGCGGCCTCTTCCCTCGTATAAGCGTGAGCATATGTAGAGGCTGCAGGTCCCTGCAGGCTGAGAGTTGGAAATCGCGTTTCCGAGGGGCCATCGGCGACTGCTCGGACAAGTGACAACAAGGAGGGCTGTCGTTCTCGAAAGCATGCCTTCAGCTAATACGCCGCCCCAGGGTTAGTCACAACATTATGTCTGGGTGATTGCGAGCGTGGGAGCGTGGGAGAGCGGGAGGGTTGCAATGCAAACGAAAGCTGAAAGTCGGGATGGTGTCTGGATGCAACATGGGCGTCCCGAGCTGCAAAAACTGCAAAAACCCGGTTCATTCCAAATCCAAGTCTCTGGGGTGGCTTCCTTCGTCGCCATTCTTCTCTGTTGTCGTCGTGTCTTTCTATCCTCGTGCAGCCTGCTAGTCCCGAAAAAGACTCGGCACGGAATCGTGCAGCAGCGAGGCGAAGCGAGAAGGAAATGGAGTGGCTTGCTGGGATGCTTCCGCTTGTTTGGCCTCCGGACCTCGCTCACCCCCTGCCTCCGTCGATATGCTCTTGTTGAGAGATTATTACTCCGTAGCGTCAACACGTCGGTCCTCTCTCACCAAGCATCCCGGAACAGCCCCCCTCTCGTGGGTTGTTCTCCTGCTTTGCTTTCCCCATCCCCAGGTCTCACCTCTCCGTTCTATCATCGTCCATACTTTGTCCTTTTTCATCCTCCGCCTCTCCATACCCCACTCTGCACCTGGCCTTAATCGGGCTTAAAGCACCCCTCGCTCCTTCCCGGCTGGCCGTGTCGCTAAAACAGGCGAGAATTCGAACCTGGGTTCTGGTTGTTTAACTTGGTGCAAGCGACGGTGACTGCTCGTCCGCAGCATTCGTCTCTCCATGCTGTGCAAGGAGCTGTTTACACCTGCAGCATTCCGGTGCACGAAACTCTGCAGTGAAACCTACCCGCTGTACATCTTTCTCGCTTGCTCACCATTGACACGCAAACCCAACAGAACACGCCCCTGCTCCTTCCGTCATCTCTCGAAGCTCTCCTCTTCAAAATCTCTTGGGAAAGAAAAAGAATAGGAAGAAAGGGAGCACTTCATCGATGTATAAGAAAAGGAGCGGCGCATCAAAGACATCAACGGAAGAAGAGAAGTGGAAATTGCAAATCCCTGCTGTTGATCACCCCTGCTCCACCACTTCGAGTGGCTCGCTCTGGCCCAGTACATCCCATCGCCAGCGCCGACATCCGACATCTCTTCGAAGAACACCCTTCATATTACGAGCATTTCCCTTTCCTTTCCCCCACACTCAGTTCCTTCCCTTCTCCCCTTCTCCATCCCCTCTCCTACCCTCACTTCTACCTCGCCATTCTCCCCTCTCTGCACTCTTCAAACGACCTTCTCCTCCTTATCCGGCTATCTCAGCTTTATCATACAACGGCCGAGACCTGGTAACCGGTCCCATCCAACGGGGTCTGTGTTACTTCTCGGCTCGTGCAAAGCCCTTTCCCCTCGCTTTGCCGCATTCTTGACATCCATTCCCGCTCTCTCGTGCTTCCATCTGTGATCAACAACGGCCGGGCATCACCCAGCTCTCGTGCGCACCCAACATCCACATCACCAACGAGCGGCCGTCGCCACGAGCCCGCCAGCCTAACGAAAAGAAGGCGTTCTTTCGCAAAAGCAGCTTACAGGCCTGCTTCTCCAGTCTTGCACAACTATCTCCCCGACGATAACCTCTTTTTTACGACGCATACGCGAATGCCTTTTGCTTTGTTCTTTCTGCTATTGTGTTCTTATCCTTCTCTTCCTTCTTTCCCAACCAGCATTTCAAATCACCTCTTGGACGCCATTTGGTGCTGTTTGTCTGTGCACCAGTGGTTCATTCGTTGCTGATCGTCTCTTTCGAAAAAGCGCCACATCACCCCGGCCGCCTCACCCCGGCCACCGGAACATTATCTCAGCCCTTGTTCTCGCGCCCACTGATCGGCATGCCCTACCCAGCCACCATGGAGCAAACATTCATGACAATTCATAGTGGGTTTTCAAACCACGTTCCACCTTGAGCTCGCACTGGCTAACCCTCCTCTTCCCACCTTTCAAGATTTGGGCCCTGACGCCAACATTCTTTTTGCATCAGAATCAATTGCTGATATCCTTGGCTACCAGCCCGCTGAGGTGCAGGGCAAGTCATGTTTCGACTACTTCCACCCGGAGGAGGTGCCGTTTGCGCGCACTATCCATAGCCAAGGCGTCCGCCTGGACAAAGCTGCGGTGCTGCACTACGCCCGTATCCTGTCTCGAGATGGTCGCTGGATTGGCTGTGAATGTTGCTTCACAATTGTCCACGATGTTCTGGTGGCGTGTATCAGTATCTATCGCCGCAACGCTAAGAGCCAGAGTGAGTTCTTCCTCCTCTCATTTAAGTCCAATCGTAACTCTGACATGCAAAGGACGTGCAATCGAAGCGCCCCAGATTCGGCGCATGTTCTCATGCTCGCCGCTTGACCCTCGATATCATATGCTTCAGCATCTATCACCAAAGTTCAGAATGTCATCGACTGAGCGGGAGCCGAGGGCCGCACTTATCTTGAACCGTTTTACCCGCAACCTCACCGTCATGTTTGCTACGACGGCCATCACAGCGGTCGTGGGGCTGCGGCCACACGAGATCAGAAACAAAAGCTTCTATAGCTGCATTCGGGAGAGTTACCTGCCAGAAGCAATCAAGTGCCTAGAAAGTGCCAAGGCCAACGACTCGATTGCCTATCTTCGCTTCAGCTTTCAGGACCCGCGAGATGATGACGAGCTTCCCGATACTTTGGAAGACGAACAAGGAGACGCAGACAAGGACGAAGAAATGACGGATTGCGATGCTGAAAAAATGCAAAGCACGAATCCACAAGTCAACGAGGGTGACACCTCGCCGTCATCGCACATCAAAATGGAAGAAGACGACAAGGTTTTTATGTTGCCGGAAGTCTCCCTTGCTTCGCAAGATGAGGCTAGTCAAGGAGTTCCATCGCCGCGCGCTTCCTCAGTTGAACTGGAGGCTGTGGTGTCATGCACATCAGACGGCTTAGTGGTGGTATTGAGAAAGGCACGGCCGCCAATCCCGGCTGCGCACCCATCTCTGGTCACCTTTGACTATGGTGACGGCTTGTTTGCTGCGCCATGGGGCCAGCAACCCATCCGGCCTCACTTCCCACACGATTCTCTTCAAACGCTCCGGCCTCCGCTCCTCCCACAATACATGCCATTGAGAGAAGACGTCAAGGACGCCAGTGGGCCCCCACTTGACTTGCTCATGGGCTCTATTCGAGACGTGGCCGTGTTTGCTTGGGGTGTCGTTGGCATCAACCCGGGCATGGCAGCATATGGCCGAGGCCTGCCTTCTGGAGAAGCACGACCTTCCACAGAGGATGCTAGACACAGCCAACGAGAGTCCTTGGACTCTGATGCTGCTGATAGCATCACCGCTGGCAGCTCGGATCTATCTTTGGCTTCCAAGATCGACAAAGGAAAGGGACGAGAAGTACCGACACCGTCACCGTGTAGTCTGCGCAACTACACTGGTGGCGGCTGGATGCCCGGCAGCGTAGGCTACAACACCTGCCGGCCGGCTCCAGAATCGAGCATACTGTCATCGTGGGTGTTACCAGGCTCGGCATCTTCCAGCGCCCATCGGAGTGGAGATAGCCGAGATATGCGCATGTCACAAAGCTTGGCCTCATCAAGAGAGACAGGGTGCCAGCCGCAATCATATGGCTCACCCACGCCACAGAGTTTCCAGGCAAACACGACTGCACCGGTTCATAGGCGCTTACGCAGATGGTACTGAAAGGGGTCTGCTGAAGTAACATCATGTTAGCATGTTGTGACCCAAATTGGATTGGTCTTGTGGCTAGTAGGAGCGTGCGCGTTGGTTGCTGCAGTTTTGTGGGTTACGCAGCGGTTCTATTTTTGGTGTTCATCTTGGAGATACCTATTTTGCATGTATTTTGACTTTGATGAGCTGGTCTGTGAAGCGTCCATGTTGGCCCGTACCTGCATACCAGGTACAACCTCCAATGGACATAAAGACAGAATGAATTCCCACGAGCCATAAAGTCCTTGCAGTTGAACAAGAGTCCAGTGCAGCACCGTTTATACAGAATGGTACAGGTACCACCAACCTAGGTAGGTTGGATCCAACGGCGGAGTTGTCTGTCTGAGCAAAACCTGGTAAGATTCAATGGTTCAACAACAACGACCCTGAATATGTTTGATTCCTGAAAAGAAACTGTAGAACACAACATAAACGAAGAAAAGGCAACATCTGTCTTCTTGCCCTTCCAAACCCAAGGCCACAAAATAAGCGCTAATTCGAAAGCCAGTCTCCCCTTTTCCCTCGGCCGTCAAGGGCCAGCCTCTATTGAGTCCCCAGGCTAGCCGAGGGCGGCCACAACCAGAGCGGACACGCCCTCCTCCTCGCTGCGCACCGTCACCTTGGTGGTCACGCCCGACTTGGCCGAGTAGGCCATGCGCACCGTGGCGACAACACGGCCGCCGTTGACCGTCTTGCCCAGAAGCTTGAGTGTGTGCGTGGTCTGGCTCTGCGGAATGTCGGTGCCCTCCAGCGGCTGCAGCGACAGCGTCTTTGCAAGCTGCTCCGTAGCGTCTAGGAAGAGTTAGGAAAAAGAATAAAGACAGACTCAAACCATAAAAAAATAACGCACCAGCAATGCTCTTGATGCCGCTGAGCTGCAGGGTGTCCTCAGACTCCTCGCCCGATGCGCCGACCTGCTCCCATAGATGGCTAAAGTTGCTGGCAAACGTCGGGATGACATAGTCGCTGCCCGCCAGGTCGAACTCGGACACCTCGTACTCGTCGTCGTAGCCAGTCTCCTCGGCCTCGCCGGTCGTGGGATCGATCTCCTTGCTAGTAAACTTGAGCACGTTGGAGAAGCTGCTCGTCGGCAGCGCATCCGCGCCGCCAACCTTGCGCAGCGCTACATACACCTTGCCCGGCTCATCCGTGGCCAGCCGCTCGGCTTGCAAGATGAACACCTCCTCGAGCTCCTCCTCGTCGGACGGTATGGCCACAACGGACACGTTCTCGAGAACCGTATCGGGTAGCGTGTTCTTGACCTCGTACTGCAGCACGATGTGCTCCTTGAAGATGTGCTTGACCACGCTCACGACATACTCCGTCTCGGCCTCGGTCAGCTCGATGACCGGTGACGACTTGAGCACGGCACCGAACTCCTTCATCTCGGGGATCTGCAGGAGCTCCTGCGTGTACTGCTGGGCCTGTGCCGAGGCTGACGCGGCCGCATCGGCGCCGGACGGCGTGGACTTGGTGGGGCCAACCTTTGGCGCCTTGAGTGTTGGTGCTGTCGCCGTGAGCTTCTTCGTCCGATCCTCGGCATCTGCTTGCTCCCGTGTGACGACAGGGATCTTGGAGATGTCAAACGGCGTGGCGAAAGTCTCCTTATCATCAGCCGTCACGTAGGTCACAAGCTGGTGTTCGAAGTAGGACAACGAGAACATGTTTTCTGCAGGGTCAGCAAGAAAATAGCAGAGAAGGTGTGGGTGAGTAACGATCAGACATACCGTTCTTGACGAACCGCTCTGCCAAGTCATCGGGCTCCTCCATTAACCGCAAGTTAAGCGTAGCACGATCGCGGACCTCGTCGTCGACATCGTCGAGACAACGCGAGAGAAGAACCTGGACGCTCTTCTTGACCTCGGGATCCTTCTGACCGACGCCAAACTTAGCTAGGGCCGTCACAGCTGCAGCACGCACAATGGCGTTTTCGAGAACGACGCGATTATAAATATAGCGAATGTACTTGGTGGGCTGTGAGGTTTTGGGACCCTCAATGCCAAGAAGGTGGAGGATGCGGACAGCCAGCTTGGTGAATTCGCAATCCTCGATAAACTCGCAAAGGTGTGCGAGGGCCTCCTCCTTGGACTCGGGAACAAATTTGATAAGGTCAAACATGCTTTCGACGACGGCCCGCTTGAACTCGTAGCCACCTTCGTCGCGCAGGATGCCGCTGAGGAAGCCAAGCATGCCGGCCTGCTTGCTGGGAAACTTGAGGCACAGGGTGCGGATGGCCTCGACAATGGTGATCTTGAACTCGTCAGTGATCTCGGACATGAAGCCTGTGATCTGCTTCATAAGGCGATCAACGCTGGCCTCGTTGCCGGTCTTGAGCAGGGTGGTGATGGCAAAGGTGGCAATGGAACGGTTGCTGTTGGAGATGAGCAACTCGATGTCGGGATTGCAGACGTGCACGGCTTGGGGTTTGAAGGAAGCAAAGTTGTGCAGGATGCGAAGGGCGGCAAACTTGGTGACGGCACGTGGCGAGGTCAGGAACAGCTGTAGTACGTGGACGGCCTGCGAGACCTCGGCATCTGTGACGTCGCGCAGGTCACAGATGGCCTTGGCGGCCTCAAAGTTGACCATCTCGCTCTTGTGACGTAGCCAGCCATCAAGAAGCTGAACCATGGACGGCCGCAGTGTGGGGTCCTCCTCGGCGAGCTGGGCAGCCAGACGGACGAGCAGGACGACGGCAGCAGGGCTCCGGACGGCGCCGGCTGCACCAAACTGCTTGACCATCTTGACGAGGGCCATCTTGTCGTGGCTGCGCATCTGGTAGAGCAGGCCAATGGCGTGGTACTGGGTCATGGTGGAGTTGTTAACGGGAGAGCCTGCGGACGCAGAGAAGCCGAGCGAGAAGCCACCGGCACCCTTGGAGTTGGCGGCGGCCTCTTGGGTCTCGCTCTGCCAACGGCGGACGACATCGCGAGCGATGGGCAGCAGGTGGTACGAGGAGATGAGAGCGGCCGACGACACAGAGGAGTTGCGGTCGACAATGGCAGTCTTGATGACACGCTCAATGGACTGCACGGTGGTGGCATCGATGATGCGGCAAAGGGCACGGATGGCGTTGGGACGGTAGACAAAGTCGCCGCTGCCACCGGTGTCCTTCATAATGGTGCTGGTGACCATGATAATGTCCTCGGCAGAGTGGGCCAGCTCCTTGATGACCAGGTGGACCATCTGGCGCAGACTGGGGTCCTTGTTCTGGAACAGCTTGGAGATGCCAAAGAACAGCTCGGTGGCTTCTGTGGTGGGAAATCGTTCGCCCGTGTAGAGCAACAGGGCGATCTTGGTGAGCAGAATGCGACATTGGCGCGGCTGGATGGGCGACTTGTTGAAGAGGCGGGCTGGCCGAAGGGGCGGTGAAGAGAGCACAAGGTTAGCATTGCGTTGATGCCTCGCCAGAATTGAAACTATTCAGGGACAGCGTACCTTCTTGGAAGACCTGGGTGCGGTCAACCCGCACGAGGCTGCCGTCGGCATCCTCGTCCCTCTTACCGTAGTTCATCGTGGGTGAACGGTGAGAGAGAGAGGGTTGGTGAGCGAACAATGGGTAGGCACAAGGCGGCGTGAGGTGTCGAGGACAAATGCACGAGCTGAATAGGGATATCGCGACGTATGCCAAATTCCACCCCTTGCCCCACTACTAAGCACAGTCAATATCACGTGATCATCACGCTTAGTCATACTAGCTACGCCACACATGAGCCACAAGGAGCTGGTAGGCCCCCGGGGGGGGGGTGCGGGTTGTCCATGATGGATGGAGAAAGAAGAAGAAGAGGAAAACAGAAGTTGTGCGAGAGGATTGGATTTTCCGGAAACAGTGTGGAAATCAGCTTGGAAGGGGGTGTATACTAAAGGATCATGCGAGCTAGCGCATCGAATTGATCAGAAGGGGAAGTGAGGTGGAACTGAGAAAAAGTTGAGAGGTCAATGGTAAGAAGGTGGAGGACTCCATGGCAAGAAGGTGGAGGACTCCACAGGGAAGAGCGCAGAACAAAGAGAAGAGTAAACCAAGTGAAAGGGAATTAAGAAAAAACAAGGTCCGAGCAGCATGTTGTGGCTCGCGCTGAAGCAGTATTGTGGCTCGGTGGCCTTTGAGGCCCCGTCTGGCTGCAGCTACAACCGTTGGGTGACCGTTGGTCTGCATATAGTCGTTTGGTGGCGCTTTGTTTGCAACCTCTCCGACGATATCTCCCGCATTCTATATACTTAACTTCTGCTGTTGTGACCGTTTCCTGTATTTTCAATCTGGCCAGCTCTCTCGCCATCTTCTCCGCTACGATGCTGAAAATGCGACAGACGTGCGGATGCCCAGCTCGAGCGCTCCTTCTAAAATACAGGCACTTGCTCTTCCTTCCTGTCATTCTCCAGCGAGAGTTTAGCCTGCCAGACTGCCAAAACAGCAAGAGCACAGGCAGGGTGTGTGCGTATGCTCGCTAGCCCCTGCCCCGTTGATCAGGCGGACTGGTCGTTGTCCTCTTTTGGTCGGGCCTGATCGCCGAGCTGCCGGAGGCACGACGCATCCCCTGTTGAGGTCAGTCACTCTCGGGGACAGCGTCTAGTGTTTGCTTCTGTAGATGCGTTTTCTAGTGCCTGATAGGTGTACCTGCGAAGTGCTTTCGTCCTCATCTGCCAACAGCTCTTGCTCTCTTATTCGTCGTCCTCGTCGGTCTTGCCTTCGTCTCCCCTTCTCCATCTACGCCTGCATACTTTCCCATCACAGCTCTATATCGGAAAACCTGGGCGAGTGCATTGTCCGTTGCTCCTTCCTTGTTGGAGCCCTCACACTGAAGGAGACTTTTCGGACACGGAAGGCACGACGGACTTCAAAGGCCCTAGCCGGCTGCTGGGCAGGAAGTTTTCAGAACAATCACGAGACAGCTGTACTCTGGCGGCCATATATCAGTTCTGAATCGGTCTGAAAAGTCCTCGGCGCGCCTGATTCGAATTTTTTCTCCCACACGAAACACATTTTTTCAAAACCACGCGTTATCCCGACCTTGAGTATATCTACTAGTTCCCCTGCTCATTCGTTCTGTCTTTCTCGTCTTCTTCGTCTCCTCTTCTTTCTCTTCTTCTCTCCTCCTCTGTTATGCTCTCCGTTACCGCAAGATCACCTATCTCGAGGCCAGTCGGACTACGCCAACAAAAGGTCTGTACTGCACTTAACACTTTTGCACTTCACCATTTAGTCCTACACATCTGTGAGCCATCTCATCACTTTCCTCGCTCTGTGGCAACCGTGCAGATATACTTTTGGTTCCTGTACCTGCAATTCTCGTTCTTCAGCACGTCCTCGTTCGTCTTGCTGTGCCTACTCTATGGGCAGTCGACAGCCACCTTTTGTAGGACCATTGCACAACGCAAACGGCCTCTTCTTCCCCTGATTCTGTTGCAGATCGAAGCGTGTCATCAAAGCACGGTGCCTCTTTACTATTGAGCCGCAGGCGTTTTTTTTCGTTGTGTGGTGATCTTTTTTCTGCGACCGCCTGAGCTTTCCTCGATTTTTGGTTTTCTTCTGTTCCTCTAGCATCCTGTCTCAGCACCCTCCGGCCCTACTATACACAAGACCAGGGCCCAACTATCCGTCACATTCAGTATCCTGCTGCTCAGCTTTCAATCGTACTCTCGGCTCTCTTCGATCATTCTTAGCCCTTCTTTGCGCAAAACTCTGTTTTTCTCATGTGTTTTTCTATCATTCCCTACTTTCCTTCTTTCCTACCCCCCCTCCATCCTCCCCCCTATGCTCAATTGTTTCTTTCCATGACAGCTGTCTTCCCTCTTGAACATCTTCGTCCCGAGCAAACGAGACTCTTCGGCTTTTTCTAACGACAACACCCAGATTTATTTCTAGTACCTACTGAGAACCAACATCCGCCTCCAGGCCTAAGATACCTCGACAGAGGCAACCACACAGGCTATGGTCGCCGCCACAGAGCAAGAGACCATCCTGCCGTCTATTGAGAGAGACGCTGACAAGATGGAAGACAAACCTATCCCTCCCGACCACAACGCCGACCAGCAGGCACCTGCTGAAACGATGCATGACGCTGCTGCTATTCAGGATGATAGCAACCGGCGGTTCATGATTGGGACCACGTCCAACAGCGCGTATGCCATTGCGGCTGCTCCCGATTCGACTGGACACCTTGACATCGGACTTGCTGGCAGTTCCAGCACCGGAGCAGACCACACTACTAAGAGCAAATGTACCAAGTGGCACCCAGCTCAGGAGCCTGGTCTTGAGAACAGTACTGTCGCCAGAGATATAATTGCAAGTGCTCACAGCTCTGTCGATACCCACAGCGGCGGGCAGTCGTCCGCTGACAACATCGGGTCTGAGGACATGAGAACGAACGGCTACTATATGACCCCTAACCCTTACGACATCAATACTCTGTTCCGGGCCCATGCTCCCGGCTTTCCTTGTTCGAGTCCAAGCCTGAATGTGCTCACTGCATCGGACAGCTATCACGAGCCGCCAGTGCCTAGCTCCTCTGTCAATTGCGTCACAGGGGACCCTGGGGATCCAAATTGCCTGTCTACTAACCGTTGTAACAGCCAAGGTACGACATTGGGACCCGCGAGTGCGGATTCTAGTTTTTCTCGGCCAGGTCACCTTGCGAACGAAGAAATCGACAGACAGTTGCGTCAGATTGCAACTCGGGAAGGCCAGCCGTCGGGCGTGGTGCACGGCCAAGCAAGCTGCAAAACCGAAAACAATCACCCGGCATGGTTGTCCAGAGCGCCTTCTACTGGGTTAATCAATGAACAGCAGAACACAACCAGGAACCAAGGGGTAGGAGCCTATACCGCCAATCCGTCGACCTCTGGCCGTGGCGATAACTTCTATAACGACACAGCAGCAGGGTCGAGAAGCCACATGAACCAACCCGCGCTTCCCTTTCGAGTACTTGTAGATCCGCGTCTCCTTTCCTACGACGCTGCTAGCGAAGCCGCTGCTGTCCCGGAAGCTCCTTGTCTCGTCCACGTAGGGACACATCAGGATAAGGAGGCCATGGATCCGGTTCCTCGGCAGGATGAACAGCCAGACATCCGAACTCAGCCGATGCAAGACAGCTCGGACCCGTCGCTGCTTGTTACGCAGAGACCTTCGTTGAAGCGCAGTCATTCGAGCGAGGAACTTACTGATCGGCGTCGTCGTCGTCGTCGTCGCAACTCTAGCCGCAGCAAGAGCCACAGAAAGAGCCGCAGAGGGAGTCGCAGCAGGAGCCGCAGCAAGAGCCTCAAAAATTGCCACATCAACACCCTCAAAAGCGGCTGCACGCCTCCGCCGAATCACGCTCCACATCGTCCGTTGATCCACAACGTACACGATCCTGGTGTCAACGCCGGGGGGCGTCTCGATGGCGCACGCGAGGTTGTGAAGCGCACGACGGGCGGACATAGCACGCTGCCGAGCCTCTCTCTGATCCAGAAGACCACCGCCGCCGCCACCACTGCAGCCTCACCGTACAGCACCGCGAAGAATAGTATCGACATCACGGAGTGGATCAATTCCGACTACCTAGGAGAGCCGGTCTCTAGCATCCCCGCAACTATGACGGCAGCGGAGCCCGTGGTGCTCGTAAAGCCAACCCAACCAGCATAGGAGCTGGAGGTGGCACAGCGGTCCGGCTACTCGGCTAACATGACATATGGCTACAAGAGTGTCATGGAGAGCAATGCGCATAACGATGCGGCCCAGTCTCTAGTGACCTTAGCGATGGGCCACCTTGCCAATAGTAGCGCGGACCCCTTGCTGAGCATGGCCAACATGAGTACGGGGTACACCTATCCTCCCCCACCACAGAACATGCCCTGGCAGACGTGTTCGCTGGGGAATCTCTACAATGGATACGAAAGCGGTAGCCATCAGGTACAGGTTGCTGTGCCCTTGGTCGAAAGTCAACGTGTCGTTGCAGCAGCGGAACAGATGGACGAAGACGATAGTGATGACGATGACGATGACGATGACGATGACGACGACGACGGCGACGACGACGACAACGACAACGACAACGACAACGACAACGACAACGACAACGGCAACGACGGCGAGGAGATCGACGAGGAGGGCCTCAATGAGGACGACGACGACGACGACGGTTACAATCCGTTCCCGATGTCTCCACAATTCAGGCGATGGGCTATGAGACACAGCGGGATGTTCATCCAGGGCGGACCCGTGCCGCTGAAGAGGCCCGAGAACTGGATGTTCCTGCCGAGGTACGCTTCCCCGTTGCTGTGGGGTGACGAGGACGATGACTATGACGTCGGAGAGGACGAAGCGGGAGGCGAAGACGGCGACGAAGGCAACAAGGCCGACGGCAGCCCTGCTGAAAATGACACCGTCAACGAAGAACAGCAGTCGCCCGCCGATCACGAGCCAGTAAGTGATGCCTGAATGTCCAACTTTGTGTATCGTGGTTTCATTCCCTCGCGTAGTTTTCCTCTTTTTACCTCTGTCTATCTTTTTTTTTCCGTCAGCCTAATTTTTGTCTCTCTCTTATAGTCGAGCGCCATCCAGGATCCCATCTCTTACGATAGAGACGACGAGGAGGGATCGGACGATCTTCTGTCGGAGGAGGAGTCGGAAGCGTACTCGATCAGCTTGTACGAATATGACGGCCATATAATCTATGCCCCCGAGAGCGCGAACCATTGGGAGCCCGAGCCAGACAACCCTTATAATCTGATCTACCCACCAGCTGAGTTTCGGCCGATCAAGCAGAATGATGAGAATTCTGATGGGGATGAGGCTCCCAATGACGACGCGGGATCAGACGATCTTCTGTCGGAAGAGGAGTCGGAAGCGTACTCGATCAGCTTGTACGAATACGACGGCCATATAATCTATGCCCCCGAGAGCGCGAACCATTGGGAACCCGAGCCAGACAACCCTTATAATCTTGTCTATCCACCAGCTGAGTTTCGACCGATCAAGCAGAATGATGAGAATTCTGATGAGGATGAGGCTTCCGATGACGATGAAGCTTCCGATGACGATGCAGCTTCCAATAACAGCGATGTCGACGTGGACGAGGAAGAGGACTTTGACGTGGATGGCGACCACTGAGCCTCGAATTCCAACGAAGGGGACGATTTTGGTCGCTATTTTTTCAAAGGCCTACCCAAACAGCTCTTCTGTTCTCTTTGTTCTTCTTTATAGTCCCCTTCCTTGTTTCAATCATGTCCTGATTTTTTTCTGGCCTCTTCTGGCCAGTCATTTCTGTCTGTTCTGATCCTTTGCCATTTCGATTCTAATCTTTTCCATGTGATTTTCGATCTGATTTTCGATCTGATTTTCGATCTGTTTTGCTTTCTGCTCCACTGGCTTTCTGTCTTTTCACATCACCACTCAGCACTCATTTCCAAGGTACCATGTTGTCATGTCACCATGCCAATATGTGTTGCACCATTTAGTCTTTATATATCTGTCGCTGTCCGCGCTCGCTCGATTTGCACACCCCCCCTATATCTGCTTCGTTTCTATTTTCTCTTGTATTTCACAAACTGGTTCAGACGCAACCAATGTCGCTTCGCCTCCCTCTGGCATTTGACACAAGGTATGCTTACGGCTCGAAGATTCTGCTTTCATGCCTGCCTGTTAGTTATCGCGACGAGGGCCCAGCCAGCCCGACAAATCAAAATCTCTAAAATCCTCTGCGAAGCGTGATAAACCAAGTCGATTCTTGTCTCTGCCGACGGTCTCAGACAGAAACGCAGCGTTCTGTTTTCCACGTCTTCCCACGCTCTCGCCGATATCAGCGTGGAAACAGTCCTACTTCCGCCTTTCCGCAAAAACACAGAGACCCAGACAAGGAAACATCCAGCCGCAGGCCAGTAGCCAAAGGCAGCCTAAAGATAGGTAAACAAGAGAAAAGCCATGAGATGAGGGTTTCCAAAAGGAGAAAATAAATAAATATCTGACAAAGAAACAGAGCAAGAATGAAGTGTCTTCTTTTTATCCCCAGCGCAGTCGGTAAAAGTATAGTCCAAGCCATCCAGTGTAAAAGGGGGAGAAGGGGAGAAAACAGGCCGCCAAGAGCGATGGACAGAAACAGCTTAAAAGGAAACGAAGGAAATGTAGGATGAAATGGAAAGGGAAAGAAAAATAGAAAGAGTCCTATCCTGCGTCTGCGATGGGGTATAGCAACGTCAAGACAGTTCAAGATATTTCTAGGATGCAAAATGACGGTTATATGCAAAAGAGAACAAAGAAGAAAAGGAAGAAAGAGGGCACCCAGTCTGGATCACATGGCCGGGTATGCACTGCCAGGAATCATGCCGCTCGCTCCACCACCAGCGCCGCTGAGACTACCTCCACCAGGACCGCCTGGCGGCCGTCGGTTCGACACCGGTAATGAAAAGTCTGGGTTGCTGTTGAGTAGCGTCTCATTCGTGTCACGCACCGGACGGCGCGGGATGGGCCCATTGCCATAGCCCGGCATAAGCGCTGGTGGCGCCGGGTTCCAGCGCGGGTTGACGCCGCGCTGCGATATTGAAGTAAAGGTTGACCGCTCCGACTCGGCGGGGCTTCGCGAGCCCTGCGGGATGTCCTCGTACACGCCGTTGTTCGCATTTGTCGCTAATGGATGCAGGTTTTGGTTCTGAGGCGCTGGCCGCTGCAGTTGCGAGGTGCTGCCGTCGGCAAAGCGAGGATCTACGTCCTCAATGTACGCCTCCGATGTCTTGGGCCGAGCCTCGGCGTCCTCGACGTCAAGCTCGGCGGCTCCCCGCACCCGAGGATCGGCAGGCGGTCCTCCTTGTGGGTTCCAGCCTGTCCGAACAGGAACGTATTGCCCACTATCAACTCTGTTAGCAAAAAAGCGCTGCACAGAAAGAGCAGCTAGAACGATGACGACTCACCCGTCAACTTCGCTCGTATGATCTGTGATAGCACCAGATGTTCGCCCTTGCTGCAGGCCCACCATGCCAGCAATGTCCGAGTCCGTGTCGGCAAAGCGGCCCTGCTGGGGCGGCACAGAGGTTGTTGCGTCCATCTCCAAGACATGGCCTGGTGGACCAGCGGTCGGAATCGGCCCGGCCGAGCTCGCAAGTGGTGGTGGTGACTCGGCGCGTGGCAGATCGGTTGATCCCATCCGCCCATGTTGGTTGTAGCCATCATAGAACTCACCACTCACTACACTGCCGTTCAGACTAGATCTCGACATGTTCCCGTAGTAGGCGTTTGGGCCGGATTGGGGCCCGGCTTGGGGCCCGGGTGATGGTCCTCGGTTGCCGGCGTATGGAGCCGCCTGGTCGTAGCGGTAGCCAGGTGGCGGTGTGCGGCCGTAACCCTGGCCTGGATAGCCGCCGCGGCCCCCGTATCCATTACGCCCCCGGCCATTGGGTGGTTGCATTGGACCTCCATAGGCACCGCGGCTGTTATAGGGGCCGCCACGCATTCCGGGATTAGGACCGGGGCCGTAGCCACCACGCCCTGGAGGTCCGTACGGGCCTGGGCTTGGTCCGCCTCCACGGCCGCCACGGTAGCCCATTGGGCCGCCGCCTCCACGTCCTCGTGGAGAGGAGCCCATGCTGTTCATCGACTCGTACGAGGGACCCGGTCGAACACCGTATGCGTTCTGCGGTGGTGGGCTACCGACGTTCTGGTACGACAATGGGTTGCCATACACATCAAGCTGAACAGGTGTTTGCCGGTTTGGCTGCAGGGCCAGGGCGCCTCCAGCCGTCCCAGCAGCACCAGCGCCACCAGCACCAGACATCATCATTTCGTCGACGGGACTAACAGCGCCAAACTGGCTGCGCGGCGGTGGCCGCTGCTGAGAGTAGCGATTAGAAATCTGTCCGGGCTGAGACGTGAGCGGGATCTGCTCGTCGCTGCTCACGGCGTCCTTTTTCTCGTAGGCACTGCCGTTGCTGCTCGGACCACCAAGGGGTGGCAGTGTGGGCTGTCTTGGCACGGGAGGCGGTGCGTCGCCAGGAACGGCATTGGCTGCAGCGACAGCGGCAGCGGTCTGGGCCTGGCGGTTGTAGAAGTTCTCGCCACTCATCTCGGCGTTGGCGGCAATGCGGCGCTGCCGTGATTTCCGGCTGACGAGGGTGCGGCGCATGGCGCAGGAAATGATGCTGCTCAGGCCGATCAGGATGACGGCGGCCAGAACAATGAATGATCCCCAAGCCATGTGCGGGACGAAGAGCAAGACATCGATAAGGAAAGCCAGCAGCGCAGCCAAGAAGGTGAAGATGCTGATGATAAAGACGAACAGGAGGTAGCGGACGGAGTGAGAGGCCGAGTGGAAGTGGGCGGTGAAAGCGAAAATCAGCATAACCAAAGTCAGAAACGCGGCGATGGGGTGCAGCACGAGGATGCTCGATAGGGTCGTGCGCGTCGAAGTCGGCAGGCTGAAGGTGGCTGAGGCATCGGGGGAGAAGAGGGAGGCTGGTCGAGAAGATTAGCAAAGAGGCAAAAAACAATGGCCGAGGTCAGCGATCAGCAGCGTACAAGTGTCATAGCCCAGCTCGATGCCAGAGCAAGTACCGTCGGCTTTGCAGAAACCAAAGACACCAAAAGTGACTCCTTGAAAGGAGCCAAGCGGGATGGCCTTGATCAATGGTGTTGACAGGACGGAGAGCAGGAGGAGCACGAAGGCGGCGAAGAGCATTGCCGCCAGCGGCGTCGCGGGACGAAGCATGGTGGCAGATTGTGGTCTAAGCCGACCGGGACTGCGCCGAGGGACGGGGAGGGAGAAAGGTGCCCGGAAGGGCGAGCGCACGATGCTGGAGACGATCCGTTGCGGTCGCTGGCCTGTAGAGACTTCCCTGGTCAATTAGGTTCGGTCGGTTGCCGGGGGCGAGTGTCGTCGAAGGAGCGCAGAGTCCGAAACGACATCAGCAAGAACGAGGGAAGCTGTCTCGAGGATCGGCGAGCAATTGGGGGGTCCCTCTAGTCCCAATAGAAGATTGAAAGAGATTGCCCTTGGTGCAAGATGCATCCACGGGCAGGCAATGCAATGCACGGTGAGGTGCGGCGGAGGTCGTACGAGAGGCGGACAAGCTAGAGTATCTGGACGCCCGAGAAGGTGGTGAGGCTGATCGGATGGGACGTCGGAGGTTGGGCGGCAGTCAGGCAGTCGCAGAGAAGGAAAAGAGGACGAAGGGAAAGGAGAAGAAATGATTCGGCAGAGATAACGGGGGCGTATCAATTTCTCTTCGCTGAGAGTCGAACGGGCGAGAGAGGCGGAGGCGGAGGTGGTGGTGAGGTGGAGGAGAAGGAGGAGGAGGAAACAGGTGAGAAAAAAAAGGTCAAAACTGGCTACACAAGAACGAAATTGGGTCGGGTTAATGGCGGCCGCTGCGTGCGACGCCACAGTCGATGCAGTTGGACATTGAGAGGCGTGGAACGGGAGGAAAGGCAGGTGGAAGAATAAGGGAAACGAGGACGAGAGATGTTGGTGAGAATGAGGCAATCCCACCACGAGACAAAGGACGACTGAGAAAAGGGGGCCATAGCCTGCAAGCGGACCGGGAAAAGGAGAGTGACAAGTATTCACCACAAGCGACATTTGTAGTGCGCTAGTTTGTGTGTCTCAGTAAGTACCTATCAGCGCTGCGCTGTACACTTGTTTACAGTTTTAGCGTGGCTAGCGCTCCATAGGCGAGCAGAGCGATAAATATAGCGTGGCGCAACATCGCTAGTGTGTCTTTGCAGTGCAGTCCGCCGCCTGGAAGTGCTGTAATAGCCTGCATTTTGGCGGAAGGCTGTGCCTGGCTAACAGCTTATTGGCGATAAGGCGGGGGAATGGGCAGTGCAGCACGCAACCAGTGCAGTCGTCGGTCACCGTTTGAGCGCCAGAATGCGGCTCAGCCGACGTCGATGACGACTTTGGCCAGCAACTCTTGCATTTGATAACGCCGTTCCAGACTGCACAGGCGTCTGTCGCAGAGGTTGCCCTGCAGTTAGGAATCTATTAGTTGCCATGGGCGGACTAGCGCCAGTTAGTTCTCTCACGATACGCTTCTTTCTCCAGGCATTAGCAGGTTCCTAGTGCGGAGTCTCGCGCTGCGTGCTGATTTCGGCGCGTTGCAGCCTCCTTCCGAGTAAGATTGCGCTTCTCTGCTAATAGCAGAGGTTTCGCGTAGCCATTCGACGGCAGGATACTCCGTACTCCGTAAGATACATATTGCTGCTGTTCCTCGCCTGCTTCTGATCCTCCTGCCCCGTCCTCCTAGCACGTTCCAGACAGCGCCATCGTCAATGCCTCCCAGCCCTGAGCCGAGCCGCAGGTGGACACGTGACCGGCCACTCTGTGTCTGACACAGCAATTCAACCTCAAACACATGAAGAAACCCGCGGTAACATATAAACCCTGTAGCGGCAAAGCAGCAATGCAGCGGCCTTCTCATAAGGCCAACCGTGTTTTGTTTCCGATCAAATTTCCTCCTCGTTTCCAATGGAGGCGTCCGTGTCGGACAACTGGCCGGCGACCACGCGGCACGAAATTGCTTCTCGGCGACCCGGACGTCTTATCGGTGGCACGGAGATGTATCTCAGCCAGCTGCTCTACTGCGTGCTACATACTGTGAACAGACATCGTTCGTCACACTTGGCTCATGGTGGTCTCTCATCTAAAAGGCGTGGCCAGGCGTGGCCTCGACGTGTTGTCTATTTCTTGGTGGGCCGCCTTTGTAAAAATCCCAGGCCTTGAACAGCTACCTTTGTATCTTGTAGCTACATCGCCACAATGTCTTTGTTCGTCGCGCCCCCAACAAAACAGTTGTTCCCTGAAGACAAATCGAACAACATTTGACAGCTGTGCACCTCGTCTCTCATGAACAGCGGACCGACCCATCTCAGTATAAATACCTCACCGGAGTCGTCTCTTCCTGCCCGGCCTTTTCTTCCTTTCCTCACCGACAATTCTGTCGGTCTTCCCTTCTCCAATATTGAAAAGCTGCTACACAGGACTCTGGGAGTCTCTCCACACACGGATTAGCATTTTCTCTGTTTTCTCTTTACCTAGTACTTCTTTTTAATACCCCCCCTCCTCTTTGACGATCGAGCAAGTCACTATTACTTCCTCCCCCAACATCTCCCTCCCCTCTCATCATGGGCAGCCCCTTCGTCTCGACTACCTCCCTACATACAGTGGGCACTGGGTATGCCCGCGGCTGCCAGTCGCCACTGAGAGGTGATTCTTTCCAGAGCACCCGGTTTTCACGCCGGAGTAGCCGTCCCAAGGGCGGGTCCCTGGGCCCGACGATCGTATCCCTCTCCTTCTCGTCGCGAACGACCTCCTCGCCTAGATCATCATCATCTTTCTCCCTCTTCTGCAGCCGCCACCGTCTCCAAAATCAAGACAGTGAGAGCGTGCTGCACCTGGGCCAGCCGGCTTCCTTCCCGTTTTTAAGTCGCAATCGCTCTAGCCGCCTGCGGCGGCGCATCGGACGGGCTCTGGAGCGGGCTACGACCTTTTTCTGTCGCAGAAGCCATCACGACGCACCAGATAGTTTGCTGGGTGGCAGCGACATATCATATAAGCCGCTTCTCCGGTTGTCTGCCGAGGCAGTGCCTCATGGTGATGCGTGACAATGACGACTGCAACAGCAGGCATATGCGGACAACCGGCCAGCCGACGCCCCAGGAGGTAGCTGCAGAGGCTACGCCTCTTCCCTCCGACGATGCAGCGCCGGCAGCGGCCATCTCCGCAACGTCTTGAAGACGATAGAGGTAAGGCAACGTCAGTGGCGTCCTCCACCATCTGCCCGTTGTGCTTGTCGGCATGTTCTGTCGAGAATTGGCCAGGACTCAGACCCCCCTTCTCTCTCTCTCTTGTGCCTATCCAGTGATGGCTGGCCCGGCGGGCAATCGCCCTGATGGGGTTTTCAAAAAAACAAGGTGAGTATCCTCAGAGATCTCTTCCCTCCCCCATGACCTTATGCTCTCCTTATTCTCAAGGCAAATCTCTTCAATACAATTTTTCTTCCCACAATATTCATACCTTTCTGTGATCAATGACAATGTTCTGTACATTCTTACGGCCCAACGAGATACCAGCAGCATCGCGCAGCTTCGAGCAGACCACCACCGTGGCCACGCTGTACTACCACTGTGGCAGAGGCATTGCACAACGCGACGCTGCCACGCTACCACAAGTCTGTGATCGCACTGTTCCACGCCATACCGCGGAGGAAGGCAAGTACCAAAAGCGTCATCCGCAGCTATCATCGTAGCTATCATGAACAAGTCACATTCAACACGAAAACTGTATCATACATTCTTATCTTTCTATATTACAGGTCTATACACACGTCTCTGCCTCACGCCGTGTCCAGGACAATGACTTCGGCTTCTGCGCCGCCAATGCTCTCCACGGTCAGCTTGTCACCAGCATTGACCCCTTCCACAAAGGCGCCATCGCCCTCGTCGAGCACGGCATCGTCACGCCCGTCCAGCCGGATGCGTGCGCCCTCACCGCCGTTGCTCTTGTGCTTGGTCGTCATCGGCAGGTGCACAAACACCTTGCGCTTGTTCGTCTGCGTCACTGCGCCCGGCTGGCCCAAGCCCACCGTCCACGTCGCCGTCGTCTGCGGCGCCACCAGCGAGGCGCCCATGCCAAAGTCCGCGTGAATCGGGATTGTCCCCGCCAGCGCCGGCTTGGCCTCGGTCTCCTGTGCCGGCGTCGCTTCCACCCCGGCCGCCAGCGGGCTCAGGATCGGCACAAACGAGCCCTCGGCCCCTGCCGCCCGCTTGGCCTCGTCCGAGAAGTGGCCCGTGTGGTAGGCTGGCGGCAGTCCGTTCTTCCACGGCTTGGCCCAGATCTGCAAGAAGTGCACCGTGTCCGTCTCGTGCTCGTTGAACTCGCTGTGTGCAATGCCCGTGCCGCCCGTTGTGAACTGCACGTCGCCACGCCCGACGCGGTAGAACTGGTCGGCGTTGGCACCCGACTCGTGGCCCTTGCGCACCATGGAGTCGCGGTGCGTCAGCTCGCCGCTGATGGCGTAGCTGAAGATCTCAAAGTCGCGGTGCGGGTGCGTCGGGAAGCCCGACTTCGGCTTCACACGGTCCTCGTTGAGCACCCGCAGCGAGCCAAAGCCGTTGTACTTGGGGTTGTACCAGCCGGCAAATGAGAAGGAGTGGTACGTGTTGAGCCACCCGTGGTCGCTGTGTCCGCGCGTCGACGAGCGGTGCGGTACAATCGTGGCAGACGCCGGCAGCCGGCGTGCGGCCGAAGCGGCCGCCTTGGTGGCGGTGGCAGCAGCTGTTGCGCTCATGTCGGTCATTCTTGGAGTGCTTGTTTTGTGGTGGTTGTTGTGGTTGTCTTGGTGGTGTCTTGGTGGTGTCTTGATGGTGTCTTGGTGGTGTCTTGATGGTGTCTTGATGGTGTCTTGCTGTCTTGCACTTGGATCTGTTCGATGATGTTGTGTAGATTGGAAAAATCATAAAGCCGCCGAGGCTGCCGACTGTCCACTCTTATATACCCGCCGGCGCCGCGTCAAGATCCATCGAGAAGATGCGAACCGTCTCCATTCTCGACGACAAATCCAACAGTAATGATAGCTCAGTGGCCAATCAGGCGGCTGCAAGATCGGTCATCAACATCGAGAATCTGGAGGTGGGGTAATAGGCGCATTGAGGAAGCGCAGACCCTATTTGTCAAGACTTACAAGCACAAAAGGCTCGCCACCATTACGTAGGTAGGTACCTAGGTAGGTAGTAGGGCTCTAAGAGTTTGCGGCGCCTTAGTAACTTTTTTGGGGAGTGGCAATAGGCATTACAAGATGCTGACAATAGTTTCTAAGAGTTAGTACACTGTTCCATGTCTCTGATTCGCTAGAACCAATAATACTCAGCACTTTCCACAAACAGTGACAACTTGACGAGTCAATTGATGCAGCTCAGCTGGAAGAAACCAGAAAATAGCAGAGAACGCCGCTAAACCCATGCATAGAATGTTCAGAGACTAGGTAGCCAAAAATGACAAAATAATAGCAAAGCACAGTGTTCCGAGAGCAGAGGCGCACGAGAAAATGACTGTCGAGGGGCCGATCCGCGAGGGACTATTGCTGATTCACGTTAGACCGTCCCGTACGTCGTGGACGAGCTGCCGTTGCGGGCGGTGTTGTCGGCGGGTTTGCTGACTGCTCGTCTAGGGGCATACAACCGGAACTGGAAGAAGATGACCAGGTCCTCGACAATGGTGCCGAGCGACCCAAGCAGCCAGGGCAGCGCCGTCAGCAGGTACGTGGTGTCTTGCGAGTAGGCCACCAGGCTCGCGCCGTATGTGAAGTTGCCTGTCAGCGACAGCAAGAAGAACAGGAGTGCGAGTCCTGTAAGGCCCCGCGTTAGCAGAAAGAAAGAAGAAAGAAGAGTATCCCCGCCAAACACACGCACCTTCGCATGACTTCTCTCGGTAGTTCTTCATGATCTGCGGGATGCGTGCACACAGGTAGCAGACCGCACTGAAGTAGCCCAGCGCAAGACCAATCGACGCATACACGTTGCCGGCCGCGTCCGGCACGGTGCTGGGTCCGCTGCCAGGTACGTCGCCGGGCCCCTCGTTCGCCGGCGGTTTGCTCGCGTCCCAGGCACCAATGTGGTAGGAGGCAAAATAGCCGGCAACGCCCACAGCCCACACAGCCGCCACGCTCAGCGTGTTGTGCAGCCACGGGTTGCTGTCAGGAGTGTCGTCCTCGCCGGCAATGATGCGCCGCAGCGGGTCCAGGTTGGACTCGGACCGGCGTACCGAGTGGCGCCGGTGTGATCCGGGCAGCCCCAAGCTCGAGCTGCGGTGCCGGGCCAGCAGCGGGCTGTCATCCCCTTCCGCGTCCTCATCATCGCCGTCGCCGTCGCCCGTACTTCCAACTGCCTCGCCGCTGATCGGATCTTCGGCGTCAAGACGGCTAGCCACGGCTGTCGAAGAGCTTCGCCGGCGGGCGCGGCCCTGGCGCAAGAGTCGGTCACGGCGGGCGGTCTTGGCATTGTAGTAGAGGCACTGGGCAATGAGGACGACATCGGCAAAGCAGAAGTAGGTGGCGAGAGCAACGGCGGTGGGTGCGAGGCCAGTCCAGAGCGCGCCTACAAAGCAGTGGCAGGGGGTATCAGATATAGGTCGGGGGAGAAGATAAGGGCGAGGAAGCTGCACAAAGAAGAAACGTACCCGACAAGTTGGTCACGTCGCCGAGCAGCCAGACGAAGAGAAAGGCCATGGACAGGCCATCGGCGCTCTGGCTCTTGTAGTTTTGGATGAGTTGTGGCAGCTTGAAAGGTTCTCTATGTCAGCGGGCGCCTTACTTTGCGGGTCGTCTCCGTGGTGTACGTACCAGCAGACAGATCCACGCGACCAAGCTCACGCTGCCAAAGACGCCGGAGAGCGCCTCGTTCACAGACGGATCGGACGGCTTGCGCAAATGCATGCTGGCAGCTCGAAAGGCGACAGCGGCGGCAGCTGATGTTCGGGATGCCGCCATGGTGGCCTTGACGGCGGCCGTGACCGAGCGTCGGGGTAGGTGAGGGAGAGGTAAGTCGAAGATGAGGAGATAGCGAAGCCGAAAAGGAAGAGGCTCCGGACGTCGGGCTCTCCTGTACGGTCCGAGGCCTTGGCTGCGAAATAAAGGAGCAAAAAGGCAAGAAGCAGGACGAGAGCTTCTGCTTGCGTTTGGGATGATACTGATAGGCTCGAAGATAACTTGCCGTGAGATAGAGCCTGTTAGCCCGCTTGAGGAAGTTCCAGATGGCGCTGGGCGCCGCGTTATCGGGCGGTCAATTTGTGCCGCGCTAGGAGAGATACGGAATGACGCCGTGGCGCAGAAAATACAGAGCACGGGACACGCCTGAAACAAAGCTGTCCACGCGATACAAAATACAGCTGAAAGGCGCTCGGAAATGCAACAGATCGTCAATGAGTATCCCATCCTGCCCAGACAGTGAGGCTCTTTGACGGCTCTCCGTTCTTGACCAGAGCGTCTGTCCCGTCTTTGCGGCCAGCGCACAGTGTCAGACACAAACAGATTGGTGCGCTGTGATTCGCCAAGTCTAGCGAGCTTTGAGCTGCAGGCGCTGTTCCTCTAGCAACTACACGTCACCAGGCTGTCGTTCAGCCCCGATCCAGCTTTGTCCAGAACGGAAGGTTGAAGCTGGACTAGTTGATGGCCCATATGCGTATTGCAGTCCTTCCTGTTCTTGAAAGACGTCAGCGGCCTTCTCCCATCTCTGCACGTCCAAAGCACAAGAGACAAGGCAACGAGACCATCGCAAAACAGCAGCCTAACCACATCAACATAATACAGCGCCATCGAACATGAAGCTGTCTGTGGCTCTTTCTCTGACGGCGGGCACCGCTATGTTGCCTGGTGCTTCGGCATGGGGAGGTTCGTGGCACCGAAGAGGCGGCCGTCCTGGTGCTTTCCGTCTTGTTTACGCGTCTTGCTAACATACTTTTGCGTGACCCTGCTACAGGCTTCGGCCACATCGCTGTCGCCTACGTCGCCAGCAGCTTCGTCCAGAACCAGACGGCGGCCTACTTCCACTCGCTGCTGCGCAACGAGACGGCTGACTACCTGGCGGGCATCGCCACCTGGGCGGACAGCATCCGCTACACGAAATGGGGCCATTTCACGGGGCCCTTCCACTTCATCGACGCCAAGGACAGCCCGCCGGCCAGCTGCGACATTGACCTGGAGCGCGACTGCAAGCAAGAGGGCTGCATCGTCACGGCGCTGCACAACTACACGTCGCGGCTGCTGGACGCCGACGGCGCGCTGTCGGCCCTGGACCACGAGCAGGCAGCCAAGTTCGTGGTGCACTTTGTGGGCGATGTGCACCAGCCGCTGCATGCCGAGGACGTGGCCAAGGGTGGCAACGGCATCAGGGTGACGTTTGACGGCACCGCGCTCAACCTGCACCACGTCTGGGACACAAGCATTCCGGAAAAGGCGGCGGGAGGCGTCAGGGGCTCGCCGTACGACGAGGCGCTCGCCTTTGCCAACGCGTTGGTGGCAGACATCCGCACGGGCAAGTACCAGGCGGAAAGCGAGGACTGGCTGGCCGGCACCAGCCTCGACGACATTGAGACCACGGCGCTCACCTGGGCAAGAGAGAGCAACAAATACGTCTGCACGCATGGTCAGTTTTGCCGCCTTTGTTTTCCCGTCTTCCGTGTCCCTTCTCATGCTGACCCCACAGTCCTGCCCGAGGGCCCCGACAAGATTGCCGGCCAGGAGCTGGGTGGAAGCTACTTTGACAAGGCGGCACCAGTGATTGAGATACAGATTGCGCGAGCCGGCTACCGACTCGCAGCATGGCTGGACCTGATTGCCACCAAAATTGCGGCCAAGACGATAGATGAGCTGTGAAGGTGTGTTAGTCCTTTGTTCCTCTCTTTTTCAAGTTGCGTCTTGCGGGTTTATATATCATAGCGGAGACGAAGACGCGCTGCGACTACACAAACAATAAATAGTGCTTCCATTCTTTCTGAATCAAACAATGAGAGTGGATGATCCAGTTACCAGGTTCCTGCGGGCGAGAGTATAGCCCGGTAAGGTAGGATATGACATGACGCTGTTGAAACCAAACCTCGTGGATCAGAGCGTTCCTTGACAGGAGATCATTTTGTGCGCGACGCAGTTCGGATGATACAGTGCACCGAGATGAGGACCGTCTCGGAGAGAGTCTGCGACAGAAGGGCGGACACGAAATGGCAGCGTAGAGGCGTGGGATCAAACAAGTCAACTGGGGATGGGACAAGGCGGAGAAGGAGATAAAAGGGACACGGGATGAAAAGGCAGCATGGATGTCGATAGTCGCGAACGCGAGCAACAGCAGGAAGCAGGCAGGCGTTTCAGAGGCGGTCAAGGACGGCTGTTGTTTTACCTCATCACTCGTCTTTTTTTAGCCTTTTGGACAGGGAAGTAGAGGAAATGAGGGTAGAAGGAAGAGGAAGAAAAAGAGGAAGAAAAAGAGGAAGGAAAAAAGAGCGTTTTCCATGATCTCGCTGCGTGTCCAGCCAGGTCGGCAAGCAAGATTCTCGACCTCTCCCATGACCTTCCCCCAATATCCATTTGCCCCCTTTGTGATGCTCAACAATGGCGTCGCTCGTCCAGATATTGGGGATCGCTGGGCAAGTGGCTCAGCACCGTGGACCAACGACAAGCATGCGAGATGTGGGACATGGGCACTGCCACGCAACCCGGCGCTCGAGGAGCATCGCATAAATGAGTGCACATCTTCTCGCATCCTCTCGCATCCTCGCATCCTCGCATCTTCCTCAACACAGTACTAATGGCCGAGGATCGCCTGGTAGATTGACGACCGTCATGCTGGGTGCACAGCATAGGCGCCGGTCGCATGAGCGAGGTGAGAACCTAGGGCAGATAGCGGCCACCAGACGGCCACTGGTTGTTGAAAGCCAGTTCAAGCTTCCACGTGACCTTGTCAGACACAGGAACAGGCACGACAGACATGACTCTGCAATGGACCCCCCTGCTTGTGTTTTCGCTGGAAACTCTAGTCGAACACGTCTCGTCGCTGCTGGTCCGAAACCCAAGACGCGTGAAGCCCTGGTTCGAGCGCCGCCTGCCCCCGGCCGGGCCACAAGGGGCACTCGCCACAGGCCCTGTTCGCTGTGGCCAAGGAGTTTTGGTTGTCATGCTTTGAATCTGGGGGGCCACAGCCAATCACGAGTTGCGCTTATTAGGGCCGTCCCCAGCTAGGCCCCTAGCTCCCGCAACTGCAGCGAATTGGCCCCTGGCTCCAGCAACCTCTAACAGTTGGAGCCTCATCGACGTCAAGGGAAAACAATGCGTGCCCCAGAATCCTGGCCGTCCAAAGAAAAAAAGCAGAAGAAAACACCCAAGAACACCCAAATATGGGACACAGGTGCGGTTCACTGGCGACTTTCTGGGATCTGCCCAGCATTGTGTCTGGTCCTCGTCCTTTTGCTCTCCCTTCCCCCCCTTTTCCTGCGCCTCAGGATCGCCATAGCAGGTGCATCTTTTTCCTCTTTCCTCTTTTCCCTCCTTTCCCTCCTTTCCACTGCTCTTTTGTTTGTGCGCTGATCCTGCGGGGCAGGCAATGCTGTGCCGTAATGCCTCAGCAATCCGCCCTTACGCACCGTCGTCCCAACCTCGTCGCACATCTCGAGCCCCTGGTGCAGCTCATTGTGCCATTGCGTTCTGTTCAGGTACTTTCTCTGACGTATGTGTGTTGGTGCAGTGCCATGTATCTTGTTTTGCTTCAGTTGCTCCGTGTGCAGGTGCTGTCCCCGTTCCCAGCGCGCATCATATCTGCTGGCCATCACATCGCCCGAAAATCCTGGGAGTTGTGGCTGTGGATTGTCTGTCCATCTTTAATGTGTCCAACTTCAGTGCCGTCGTGTACAGTCTTTTTCTCTGACCTCTTCGTGGCTATGTCTTCTGGTCCCGAAGGAGACCGGAATACGCCGTATGTCCAATGTCCGTCTTTACCCCGTCTCCCCCCCCTCCTCCCCCTAACAATGATAGGCCAGCGCTTTCCCAACCCTGGCGCACTTTACACCCTTGCACAAGGGGGTTGGAGCCGCAATGGTGGACACGACCAAGTCTTGACCAGGGTCCTGACTTACACGACGTCTCTGCCTCTACCTCTCTCTCTACCTCTCTTCCCCCCCCTTCCCCCCCTTCCCTCCGCGGCTGTCGAGATGTGGAATCCTCTCCGCTTCTGTTTTGGCCGCTCATATTATATTTCCTTGAACTGTCTTCCCTGTCTTTTCCCCTTTCGACCCTTGCCCCCCTTGGGACAGACTTCGTCGTCAGTTCGTATATAGAGGCAGTCTTGGCTCGCTTCAAACTCTTTCTTTGGCTTTCTCTCCGTTTTTTCTTTTTACTTCTCTGGTCAAACGAGACATTATCTTTTTTCTTCTCTCTTCTTCTTTCTTCGTCGGTTCTATTCTTCCTTCCTTTTACTTTCGCTTCACCAAGTTGCTGGGCTCTTCTTCCCTTCTTTCACTCATTTCATTGTTTGTTTCTAGTCAACTCGCAGCTCGACACGTTATCTCTTCACGATCCTCGCTCGACTGTGCTTCTCTTCTTTCCAAGATACATTCTCGTGAAACGGTTGACTCTTGACTTCTTTGCCCTCTGGTCCGGTACCAATTTCGATTCTTTATATTTCTTACATCTCCCCACATCGAGGCGATCTTCACTCTCGCCGATCCTCAGCCGCCAACGTCAACATGCTCTTCAAGACGACCGTTGCTGCCCTGGGCAGCCTCGCTGCTCTGTCTGAAGCGACGGCCATCAAGCGTACGCCGACTGAAGACGTGGAAAAGCGTGCAGCGTCGTCCTGTCTCAACTCCAACGCCATCCAGACGGCCAGCTTTTCGACAGGCCAGGCCAACGATGTCCCGTCCGGCGGACAGTCCAACTCTTTGACGTGAGCAGAGAGCAGAAAGAATGCCCCAAAGCTGACGAGAGCTAACATCACTCCAGTGACCAGGCAAACTTTATCAACTTCTGCTCGGGCCAGACCTTGACCAACGGCCTGCAGATCAAGTCGGGCTCCTGCAACGGCATTGGTGAGTTGCTCCTTCCCCTCCTGTCCACTCTGGTCGCTCTTCTGACCATGCAGTTATGGGCAAGATACCGGCCTCGACCAATATGGTCTCGACGGTCATTACAAACCCTAAGCTCAACGACAACCTGCCGGCGGAGCAGACGTTCAACGTGACGGTCACCGTGGCCAACCTGAACCTGGGCACGTTTACCAATGCCACAAACACGTACTACGCGGCGCCGCAGGACCTGGCGGGCAACGGCAACATCATCGGCCACACACACGTGACCATCCAGAACGTGGGAAGCTCCTTCCAGTTCACACAACCGCTGGACGCGACGCAATTTGTCTTCTTCAAGGGCATCAACGACGCCGGCAACGGCCGGGGCACGGTGACGACAGCGGTGACGGGCGGACTGCCGGCGGGCAACTATCGCGTGTGCACCATTTCGTCGTCGGCCAACCACCAGCCGGTGCTGATGCCGGTGGCGCAGCGCGGCGGGCAGGACGACTGCCGGTATTTTACGGTCAGCGGCGGCGGCGGCGGCAACAACGGCAACAACGCTAACGGCAACACCAATAACGCTGCAACTGGCAACAACGGCAATGGAAATGCTGCAACTGGCAATAACGGCAATAACAATGCCGGAAACGGCAACGGCAACGGGAACGCAGCTGCCACTGCCACCACTGCCACCGCTGCTGCGGCCACGTCTACTACGGCCGCGGCCACGGGCGGTGGCAAGAAAGGTTTCGGGGGATTCGGCAAGGGCAAAGGTAAGCAAGATCCTAGGGCTCCGTCTAGAAAACGCCGTCCTAATCAACCCTATAGGCAAAACCAATGCGGCATCCGCGGCATCGGCAGCAGCGACAACCGCAGCCGCCTCATCATCAGGCGCTTCGTCCGGTTCCGGGGCCGGCTCCGGGGCCGGCTCTGCGGCCGGCTCTGCGGCCGGAGCCATTGGCGGCATCGCAGCGCCGGCCGTGACGGACTCGGGTAACGCAGCGCGGCCCTTCTCCGTCAATGGTGACACGTTTGTCAACAAGTCGGCGGCCGTGCAGCGGGCGTGCGCCATCCAGAACAACCAGTGTGCCAACGCCGTCAACTCGGGCAAGGCCGCGGGCAAGACGGTGACGGACTGCAACCAGCAGGAGACGGCATGCGAGGCGGCCGGCGGTGCGTAGATTGGGGGCCAGGGTGTGAGGATGTGAGGTGCAAGCTGGAAGCGGAAGCGGGAGGGAAGAAGGGAGCTGTAACAAGTGTATTACGTATGATTATTCTCTTTCCTTTGTCTATTTTTCATATATTTCTCGCACAGGGCGAGACTGGAATCGAAAGGTTGAAAAGAAGAGCACGGAGAAAGACTTGAGACTTTTTCGGGTCGCACCAGTCCTCTCCCCCGTCTAGGTGACGGTCCTGTGCCCGGATCCTCATCAAACACAGATTGCAGGGGCAGAAGGGAGAGAACAAGATTGCCGTTACACAGTCACAGGTAGACAGATGGCAGATGGCAGATGGCAGATGCAAACGCAGGCGCGGACAGTCAGTTGGGACAAAACTTCTCATCAGTCCTTCCGCGACACGCCTCCCGTCATCAACCTCAGACGCACCGCCGCGAGCGGATCCATGGACAGCGGCTCCCGAGAACGGAAGAGGAACGGAAAGGAAGGAGATTACCACCTTGTCTCGGCAACGGAGAAAATTGTCCTTGGTGGCATCCCTTGGTGACTCCTTGGTGACTGCTTGGTGACTGTTGGTGATCGCTCGTGTTGCACCGTTCTACAGACCATCGAAACGAGTGCCGACGGAACCGATGAGCCTTGTGTTCAGCAGAGATACCATCGATGGGGCAGAGAGCCAAAGAGGCAAAGAGGCAGAGCCAAACGGCAGAAGTAGCCGTGCCAGTGTACCTCGGTGTATATAATCATGGCCACCTTCTTCCCTTTCTTTCTCTTCTTGACCAACCATCTGATCGAGCTGCCGCCTGACACCTCTCACTCTCCTCTTCCTCCAAGATGAAACTCGCCGGTTCGCTCGTGGCCGTCCTGCTCGTCCTCCGCGCTGTGGCCTCCCCCACCCGCCACGCACCGCCGTCTCTGTTCAGAAACCACCAGAAGGACCGGTATGACCATGCCGACGAGCCTGCTGCCGTCCACGCCAAGCGCGACTATGGCCAGCCGGTCGGGGAGACCATCTCGGGTACGACGACCAGCACAGAATCGTCCACGTCGTCTGCCCTTGCCGTCGCCACCAGCTGTGAGTAAGCGACCTGCACAATTTCAAGAGGCAGAAACTAATACACAATCAGCCTCGCCTACCCTGGCTGGGTATGTGACGACGACGTTGTCGTCCTCCTCGTCGTCCTCTTCCTCTTCGACGTCCACCAACTGGTCCTATGGACAGGTTATCACGCCGCAGACGCCGACGGCCACGGCAGCGACTGAACCAGTCTTGGCCTCGTCTGCTGTGTCGCGCGAGAGCTGCCACAACCAGGGGCCCATCTCCTCGTCGTCCACTTCCTCCTCCTCGCTGTGGTCGCCGTCGGCCTATCCATCAGCGACCGGTGTTTGGTCCCCTGGCGTCTCTGGCACCTGGTCGTCTGGTGTCTGGTCGTCTGGTGCCTCAGGCGCCTCGGGCGCCTCCGGCATCTCTTCAGGCACTTCCTTTTCGGCATGGCCGACCGCGTCGCCGCCGCCGCTGTGGCCCAACACGACCACGTCGGTTAACCTGGCCCACGAGACGCTGACTGAGGTCGTGGTTGCCTCGAGCATTGCCAACAGCATTGGCGCCATTCTCTCGTCGTCGTCATCCCTGACAATGTCCATTCCGATCGCCTCCAGCTCGCCCTCCGCTTCTGAGAGCCCGTCGCCATCGCCGTCGCCACCGTCATCGACATTCCCATCGCCATCGCCGACGCCCAGCCAAGTTGGACCCGAACCGTCGGCCACGCCGCTGCCCACTGTCAGCGCCTGGTCGCCTGTTCCCCTGCCGGTCACAACCCGGATCTTGTGAGAGGGTCGTGGGGGGGAGCACACCTAATGTAGTTGAAGATTTCCGTTCCTTGTTCATTCGCGATAGCAGACAATTGTAGACATCCGTCCATGCCTATCAATGAGACTTTGTGTGACACGCCGACCAGAAAAACGGGCCGTTGTCGTTGCAGCCCCATTTCATGACGTCTCCTTGCTTCCCGGCAGCACGGCTGGCGCCGCTGCGGTCGCATCCCGGTTGGCACGCCATACGCGCTGGCCGTCCTGGGGCCTGCTTTGTTGGTCCCCGCCTCCGCCGCCGCCTCCGCCGCCTCCTCCATCGTCCTCTTGGCCCTCTTGGCCCGCCACAAAGACCTCCTGCTTCCAAATCTCCACGCGCGCCTTGACCTGCTCGAGACACGCCTCGCCGGCGCGCCACGCGGCCTGCCGGTGCGCCGCCGACACCGCAATCACGACGCTGTCCTCGCCAATGGCCACGGCACCCAGCCGGTGCACCACGGCAATGCCCAGGAGGCCGTGCGTCGCGCGCACGTCGGCAGCAATGTCGCGCATCGACCGCAGCGCCCGTGGTCGGTATGCCGCGTAGTGCAGCGATGCGACCGCCCGGCCGTCAAAGTTGTCGCGCGTTGAGCCTGTTTGTTAGACGAATAAGGGAGAGAAGGGGAAGAGAGAGAGAGAGAGAGCGAGAGAAGATGACCTACCAGCAAACAAGACGTTGGCGCCGGCCTTGGGGCTGCGCACGCGGTCGAGGATGGCAGCTACGTCAAGGGGCTGCTCCGTGAGGGCGACGTAGACGCCGTCAGCCGTGATGGCGTCGGGGAGAGTCATGGCCAAAGGTGAGATGAGATGAGGTTTGCTGGGCGACCTTTCTGGGGCGATCTTCTGGGCGATCTTCTGGGGCGATCTGGAGCGGCGCGTTTAGGCTTTGGAACGGCTAGCCAGGCGCTAATAGGTAAGCTGGAGTGCTGGACCACCGCGAGCTGCTAAGGCACAACAGCAGGAGCTCAACAGCAGCAGGAACATCACTCTCAAGAACAGTCAAGTCCCAAATCCATTACTATGGTAAACTAGAAATCCGCCGGCCAGCCCTCTCGCCGCAATGCCCAGCGCACCGCCGCGCCCACGTCTTCCACAATGGCCCGTGGCCGGTGCCGCATGCGCGCGGGCTCGCGACCGTCGCGCGCCGCGTCGTAGACACCCGTTTCCACCAGCACCGAGCACCAGTCTGTGCCGTGCGCGCTGTCAAACTGGTTGGCGCCGGCAATGTCGCTGTCAGGATTGTCGCCGATCATGTAGACGGTTTTGAGCGCCGCCCGCTCTGGAACAGGGCGCGCTTCTTTCGAGTGCGCCCCCACAAGAGCTGCCCGGTACCGCAGCAGCGTCCGCTCCGCAAACCGGTACGTCGCCGCGTTGGGCTTGCCCAGCAGCGTGGCACGCCCGTTGGCCGCAGACAGCAGCGACGGCTGGTCCGGTGCCGCCAGTCGCGCCCACACGCCCGCCAGCGCCGCCGCAAACGCGCCTTGGCCAAAGCGCGGCAGGTGGTACGTCGTGGCCCAGAGCAGGTCGCCGTTGGAGAAAAAGAGGCGGGCCGCCGCGTCGGCCTGACTCCTCGCTGCCGACAGGCTCTCCGGGTCAAACGTGCCTAGGAAGCCGCGCCGGGCCTGCAGCAGGTCCGTCAGCAGCTGGATGTCGAGGGCCCAGTCGCGCGGGTCGTTGAAGACGAATGCGGCGGCAATGCGCAGGTACTTTGACTCGTCGAGATCCGCCTCGGAGAATGACACGGCTGTGCTGTCCGACGGGCTGTGCAGCGCCAGCTTGCCTCCCTCGAGCAGCAACGGCTTCGGCAGCGGCCGCGCCGTCGACGCGTACACCGACGTGAGCAGCGGGTCGAACGGGTAGATGGCCGGGTATGCAGCCAGGATGTCCGCCGGCGTCACCACGCTGCTGAAGCCGTACCGCTCGGCAATCGTCCGAATCTGCGCCGCGTCGGAGCCGGTCACCAGGATCGTCTGGTCGCGCAGGCCTTTGGCCGTGCTTGTGCGCAGGCCTTTGCCCATGCTTGTGCGCACGCTGGCGCTGTCGTCCAGCCCCCCTACGTCGTCCAGCAGCTCCTGGAACGGCGTGTGCGACTGCACAAAGTTGGCTGTCGACAGCACCGGCAGCGGCGGTTCCTCGGGGCCGTCGTCGCCCCTGTGAAGCGACGCCCCGTCCAGACCCAGCCGCCGCTGCAGGTCGGCCACGCGGTCCGCCTCGAAGCGCCCGCCGCCATTGGTCAGCAGGATAAAGGGGATGTTTTGCCGGTGCAGGTACTGGAGCGCCGCGGCCGCGCCGGGTATCGGCTCGTTGACATGCAGCAGCACGCCGTCAATGTCAAAGGCGAAGGCGAACAAGGGGGCCGCGGCTGTCGGTGCTGGTGTCGGGGTCGACGCTCGTGACGCCGGTGTGGCGCTGAACTGTCGCCGCTGGTACTGTTGTGCTGAGAACTGCCGCCGCTGCAGCTGAGCACTATTCCAGCTCAGCCTGCTCCTCGGAAGAAACAACCGTCCTCCAACCGCCAACCACCGCCGGCCCGCCAGAATGGCCGCGGTGTTGGGCATCATGAATTGTCCGCGTGTGGATTGGGTGGTGCGCTGGCAAAAGAGAATAAACGACCGTGATCGTGGGGGTTGTCCCTTCCAGCTCTGGATACACGCACAGCCCTGTGGCGGCATCCCAGGCAGATACGATCTGATTGGCTGGAATGCTACAGTCTCCACCTCACGCGGCTTTGTCCGGGCAATAGTGGCGGCTCTTTCGAATCGGACAGCTCATCTGATAACGACGCACTTCCAGACGGCCTCGAGGACGAGCTTCTGTGGCGCTCCTTATCCTTTGAAGGTGAGAATTGACGAATAGCCATTTCCCGTTCCGGAGAGCACAGGGAGGAGCATCGCGAGTGTGGTGCTGATGTGACACTCCTGATGTGACTGGCATTCTTTCATCATTGAGAAGCCACTCGAGGTTCTGCACTGAACAGTTCATAGTTGTACGCCGGAATGGCGTCATTTCCCGCCACTGTCCTACCGCCCGAATGCCATTTGGAGGCAACCATCTGCCGCGAGCAATCCGGAGCGAGGCGCTCGAAGCACCGTCTTCCACTTGACAAGCTGCTTGTGGTTGAGCTCGCGCAAGACTCTCGTAGTCGTTGCCTGCCTTTTCTTGGGTGGCAGTCCCTCCTTTATCTGGGTCGAGCGCAGTTTTCTGCTGACTTTCAATTTGCCTTTACTCCGTACACGTGGGGATGAAGTGCGGAGAAACAAGACATGAGGGGAGTCCAACCATGAGGGGTCAACTCAACAGACAACCCCCAATCCTCCCCAAACACGACAAAGCTTCCTCCAGATTAACAGGCCGATGCACCATAACGACGTCGCCATGGGCCCATGGCTTCATCAGATGCACGGATAAGCGGGTAAGTAACAAAGACTGAAGATTATTCGGAATATATGCCATGCCCATGATTCGTTCCCTTCCTCAAACATCAAGAGATACAGAGGGCGCTTTCCATGAACTTATGCAGGACCCTTGCCGTGGCGACAGCAACGTTTGATATTGAAAGACCAAGACGACCAAAAATGAGCAAAGGAGAAGCAGAACAAAAAGAGACAGAAGGGAGGAATATGCATGCTTGAAGCTCAGACTCAAGAAAGCAAGACAGGAGGAGCCCCCGAAACAGTCAAGCCTAATCGACAAAGCACAAAAACTCCTTTCCTGGTACAGCAAATCCCTGTCCTTGGGACTTGCAGAGCCCCCCAAATGCTATGCAGCCGTGATGCCTTGAGAATAAATAGAACGGGTCATTGCGAGTCTGGCAGTGACATTGAGAACGCCGATAGCCGCCGCTCGAAACATTACGATTATTACCGAGGCGAAACCAAAACATCAGAGACGGCGTGCCGCAACGCGGTCCCCGGCCAGCTGGATGGGAGGCGAAGACGGCGCCTTCACCTGTCACCGCGGCTTATTTGGCTGGCGGATGTGCGGCTTCGCTCATCTTCCTCTTCGATCACATCGCTGAGCCGCGTCGGGTGGTGGTGGCGGGGGATCGTTTCCCAGCCAGGCGCAGCGTACTCCTGGCCGCTATAGTCCGGTTGTGTCGAAGCGCTGTAATAGTGCTGCGAGGCCGAAGGAGGGTATGTCGATCCGGGTGCCGCGAGAGACGATGGCGTTCCGTACCCCAGCTTTTCTTCTGTTCACGTCTGTCAGCTTTTCTCTTCTTTGCTTTTTGCGCATCTCCATGTGGAGGAGACCAACCTTCATATGTCTCATCGGACCCTAACCCAGCACCATCGCCCTCTACCGTGTGGCCTTGGGCCTGCTGGTAGTATTCGCCGCCAGCACTGCTCGATGCCGCGGCGCTACTCGGTGGCTGTGAGTATTGGGCTTGCTGCTGCTGCAGTAGCAGCTGTTGCTGTTGTTGCTGTTGCTGTTGCTGTTGCTGCTGTTGCTGCTGTTGTTTCTGCTGTTGCTGCTGTTGTTTCTGTTGTTGTTGCTGCTGTTGTTGCTGTTGCAGCTGTTGTTGCTGCTGCTGTTGCAGCTGCTGCTGCTGCTGTTGTTGCTGCTGTTGTTGCTGCTGCTGTTGCTGCTGTTGGTACCGTTGCTGTTCTTCGGCTCCAGGCGCGGGCGCTTGCTGCTGCTGCTGCTGCTGCTGCTCTCGGCTCGTGCTGCTCGCCCGCTGGCGCATGGGAAGGCCTTGCATCATCGGGACGACCTGGACGCCCCCAACAAGCGTCGGCTGTCCTTCTTGCAGCGATATAACTCTGTCTCGCTCCAGCTGCTCCCGCCTGCCCAGCTCCTCCCAGGCTCGCCGCGCCTCATCTTTGGAGATAGCCAGCTCTTTGCGCATCTCGGCAAGTTGTTTTTGGATCTTCGCGTTGGTTTCGACAGCTTGGAGCGCCTCTGCATGGCCGCGCCGCTCTTCCCGGAGGGCAGCCTCCAGCTGCGCATGAATCTCTTTGCTGCGCTCCATTTCGTCGCTCATCTCGAAAAACCAGCGCTGAAATTTGCGCTCTGAGCTCGCTCGCAGCCGCTGAAGTTCCACGACGGCATGAAAAAGATTTGCACCGGCCGCCGACAGGTCCGTCACTTGCCGAGCAAGTTGTCGTGACAATGGGTCACGGTCAATCTCTTGTGCACGCTGCTCCAGCTGGCGAATCCAAAAGCTCGTCAATCCTTCCCAGTGTGCGGACAGCGCTTCCCACCTCTCAAACGCATGTGGAAACGAGTTTCTTGGTCGGCTCCCCGAGCCACCTGCTCCCGCCGTCTCAGCACCTAGGTTCCGGCCTTGCTGTGCCGACTGTGGCCCTGCACCAGGGTGTGCTGTGGAAGCTGGATTCGCATCGGCTGCAGAGGGCATAGCACCTGCGGGTGGTGGTGCGGAAGATATCGGGGGCTGGTTGATAGACTGCGGGTGTGCTTGTGCACCTTGCGAGACACGGGGCGGTCGCGGCTGGGGCGGTTGTGGCTGCTGTGAAGCTATTGGAGGTGCTTGCGGAGGTGCCGGCTGCAAGCTCGCAGGGGCTATCGGTCGTCCAGATGCTGCAGCTGCTGCGCGCTCTGCTCGTTGCTGTCTTCTCTGAGTGGCGGGGTCAACAGGCTGGGGACCGGTTTCAGAAACGCCGCCCGGTGCAGCTCTGCCGGTAGCCGGGGGCGCGGCGGAAGAAGGCACAGCAGCGGCTGCCGCGAGTGCTGCTTCTGCTGCCGCACGCTCCCTCTCAGACGCTTGCCGCCGTTGTTCGGCCAGGATGCGAGCATCTTGCTCGGCCTGTGCCCTCTCCATCCTTTCCCGTTCTGCTCGTCGCGCTTCCCGTTCTTGACGTTCTTGCATGATCATTCTGGGGCCGCGGATGTTGCCTCTTGGTGAGCTTGTGGGTGCTGGCGCCGGGATTTGTGGTCGCGTTGTTTGGACGCCATTGCCGCTGGATCCACCGCCCTCGGCGAGAAGATCGGCCATTGTTTCGTTTTCCTCTTCCTCGTCCCGCGAGAGCTTATACGGATGTGACAAGCTCTCAATGGCAAAAAGGATGGCGCTGTGTGTGCGCTTCGAGATGCGGACGGCAGGATGGACGCCGATTCTGCCTTGCACTGCAGTTCCCGGTCCGGCCTCTACAACAGCGATGGGCGACGGTGATCGTCCCGCAGCGGATAGCTCTCTATCCCCTTCCCTGTCGTCGTCTTGGTCGTCGCTGAGGGCTTGCGAAGTCGGCCGGTGCGGGTTCTGTGGTATATCTCGTGCCCTGCCTGCCACCGCAGCTGCCAACGCGAGGCGGGGACTGATACCAGCCGAGACAGCGACAAGGTGGCTGCGTCTTCGGGGCGCCGCAGTTGCGGCCTGGCTGGTTATATGCGGTGAAGGCTGGAGTTGTCGAGTTGGAGCTTGACCTTGCGGTTGATGGTCGCTTGGAGTCGGAGTTCCAACGAAGCGCGGTGTCCGGCGCAAAGAGCGCTGCGAGTTTGGGGTGGATCTCGCTTCTTGCTCGGGGAGGACAGAGCGGTCAGGGTGTGCTTGAGGAGTGCGAGGCCGGCGGCGCTCCCTCGGCGGTGTTGCGGTGTGTTCGTAACGGTCGTAACGGTCGTCAAAGGGGACTGGAGCGGAGTCGCTCAATGTGTCTCGGGTTTGCGGCCCGACACCAGACAGATCCGGTGTGTGGGCACACAAGGTGAGAAGAGAAGCCGCAGGACTACTGCACGAGTGCTGCTGTGGCTTGCGAGGTAAGATGGAAGCAGTCGAGGGCTTAGCGGCTCGACAGAAAACGGCAATGGAAAAGTGCGGAAGGAGAAAGTAAGGACGAGAAAGTGCTAAAGAGAAGGTCCTGTGGCTTGTTAGAACCCGCAGACAAAAGGGATGGCGGCTCTTGGTGCAGGATGGTGTGGAATACACGGCGTGCTGCACATGCAAGAAAGCTGGGCTTTGTGTTGCAGACTCGGTGCTTCATAGGGAAGACAGCAAGGTACCACTCGAACTCGAGGCTGCATGCGCCAACAGAGAGAGGTACAGTGTATGTACGATGCAAAGGAACACAGGCAGACGAGCAAGCTCAAAGGTGAACAAGCTCCGGGACAGAAAGGGGAGAGGTAGTACTCACTTGCGTGTTGGAGGTTGGGGGGACGAAAGTGACGAGGCGTGACTGCACAAGAAGGGCCAGGGAGAGTAGAGCAGTCACGAAAGAGCCCGACGGTAGTCAATTGGGGATTTTGAGCGCGAACGGGTCGGGAGACGGAGGCAGCCCTTGGAGGACCGAGGGTTGATGTCCTGGAGAGACCAGATGGGCAGGGCCGAGAGATATGGCAGACCTGGCGTCATTAGCAAAAATTAATTGGGGAGGCTGGGAAGCGGTGGCGGGGGGGACAGGCGCCAAAAAGCGATGCGCTGTGCAAGCTGCAGGAGCCAAACAGAAACCTTACAGGGGTGTGCGGTTGTGTGGTGTGGACAATCGACAGGTGGACGGGCCTTGCGCGGGAGGCTGCTGGAGGTGTGGGTGGAGAGAGATTTGCCAGCTCGTAATAGGCTGTTGCCGTGGAGGTTTCCCGTCGTTCTGGGCAGCTAGGAGACACCGCCAGAATGCAGAGCGGTGTTGGTGTCAATCACGACGCGACGAGGTTCTGGCGCTGATGTGCTGTTCGTTTTGTTGGCAGCAGAGAAGAGGAGGCCGAGAAGACGCGTCGAAATTGGCCTGGAAATGGTCTCGGAAAGCGCGAACTGCCACTTTAGGCCACAGCGAGCTGCTCGTTATTGAGAGAAAAAGAGGGCGCCAACGACGACGATGCCGGGTGGCTGAGACGGAGAGCTAGGCAAGCTGCTCAAGCGGCTGCTGTCCGTTGCTGTCAAACAGTTGGTTGGTGTCAAACAGTTGGTTGATTTCCTGTCTGTTGGTGGACACTCGTCGCGAACAAACGCTCCCACCAACAACACCTCCTTCGCAACCGACGTCTCCTCCTCTTCCTCTCCCTCCTCCACCAGCAAGATGCGGCTCACGAGGCGTAGCAGTGCCTGGCGGTGGAAACGGGATGAATCTAGCAATGGTCTTGTGTTGCCGCCGATGCCAACATGGCTCAGCGGTGCCAATGGCTGCCGTTCGAGTTGGGATGGGTGCTATTGTTGTGTCATCGACTATGATGCGCTGACGTTGGACGATGGTGGGAGTGCGTGCAGTGCCTGTTGTCGTGCCTGTTGGGACGATCTTTGTGTTGTCACTAATTGGGAAGAGAGTGGAATGCGAGAGGAAGGGGAAGGAGAACGAGAGGAAAAAGCGAATGCCAGGGAATAAAAAGGAGCCTGAGAGATTACAGAGGATTGCGGGTCACGATCTGCGTTTCGGTAGAGCTCGCTACAGCTGCAGGTATCTTACGGAGTATTTGTACGGGAACGAGCCCGAGGATCAGGCACGACCGGGGCGCTGGGCAGAGTGGTGCAGGTCGTTGCCGACGTGAGAAAAAAGAGAAGGGACGACGCGGAAAAGCAGGAGGGAGCTAAACGTACCTACCCTCGCAAACGAGACATGGTACGACGAAAATTGCTCTTCCAATTCTTGTGATGCACAGAATTCAGCCTCAAAGCAGCTGCAAGACATGCTGTGAGCTTGCACAAGACAACACTATTCATCGACGGGTGAAGCTACCTACACAAAAAAGCCGTGGTTGCTCAGCAGAGAGCATATGAGCAACCAGGGACCCGACAAGGGGCCCAACCAGGAACAGCAGCTGAGCTTTCCGTGCGACAGCTCGAATTCCAGGTTCCGTGTCGCATTTTTCTCTAGGAAATTAGGTCCCACCAACCCTCGATCCTTCAGGTCGGGTCTGCCCTGGACTTCAGCTGTCAGCTCCTCAGCCAATGTTCCGTACAGAGTTTGGCTTCATTCGAAGCCGCGCCGGAAGCAACCTACGGACGCTGACATGGACTCATGTCCGTGACCATATTTCAACCCATGCGTTGGCAAGCTTCGAGCCGATCCCACGGAAGTCAATCCAATCAGGCCAGGACAATCCCATGGTGGAGTGCACAAAATGGTGGTCCAAAATGGTGGTCCCAAGGAGCGGTCAGAAGAGTACCTATGAACAAGATTTCCAATAGTTTGGTTCAGCTCGCTGCAAGTGCCGGACACGGCAGACACGTCGACAGTTTTGCATACATGTATTCTTGCCGGCTCTGATCTGATTCATTTCCATGGCCAGGACAGACTCTGCATGCGTCTTGTGCGTTGGCTCCAACCAGAGCATGGCATCCTGCATAGAGCATCCTACCCATTCCTGGGACCATCTCTTCTGGTTCCAGTCCAAAACAAAGATTGCAATCGTCACTGACATCACCACTGTCCAATGCAAACAAGTCATACGGAAAGGCGTTAAACGACGATCCGTCGAATAGAAAATGGAAATAATAGCAGCAAAATATGCACTCCTCCTGCATCATTGTACTTTCTTCTTCGCTCACCGTTCCTTTTTGCTAACCGTTTGACACTCGTCTCCACGGTCTCGTCATAACGCACTACTCCAACACTGCCATGGGATCTGGAAGATGGCTGGGTCTCCATTACTCCGTTAACGGCACTTTCTTGTAACCAAACATTTATTACCACTCAGAAATGTTGTGATCCTATGTAAAACGAATACGGCAGGCCTTTGACAGCCGGCACGCATTTCCAGCACCACAAATAAACAAAAACATATGGCGAAAATGCACTCTTCCAATCTAGGTAGCCAAACATTGTCCTCCACAGACTGCAGTGTTCCGGGTCGAGGGCTTACAGGCTCGCGCCGTGCACAACCTTGAGGTCGACAATCAGCTCGCGGCCGTGGTCGTTGACAACCAGCACACGCACAGAGCCGCGGCCCGACTCAAAGGCGCGCTGCAGACGGGACCACAGGTTCGACTGGTCCAACACCGGCAGGCCCTGCTTGACGTCGCCCGTCTCCGTCATGGCCACGACGATGCCCTCCTGCAGATCCAGCACGCGGTACTGCTTGAAGACCGGGCCCAGCATGGTCTGCACCACGACGCTCGGCGACGGGCTCGACACAAACGACGACTCCTCGTGCAGCTTCTTCGTGAACAGGTCCACGCCGAGGTAGCGGTGCTGGCCCGTGGCCGCCGACGTCGAGATGCGGATCACCTGGCACGGGCGACCCTGCAGGATCAAAATGTCGCCAATGCGGATATGGTGCGACGGGATCGTCACCGTGTTGGGCGGCACGTCGTCCTCAACGACACGGCGCCCGCGCGAAGGGGCACCGCCGCTGGTGCGGATCGTCTCACGGTACTCGGACACTTCGACATTGTCGCGACCTTCCGGGTGCAGGATGCGGTCAGCTAACTTGTGCACGCCGTGGCGGAAAGAGTGGTAGTGGCCTGGTGATGGGGAAGAGAGGGCAAAAAACGGAAACTTGTTTAGTGTACTTGTCTAAAAGACAACAGACGCCGAGATGATGGGGCGGGAAAACAGGCGAGAAAAGCAAGAAAATGGGGAACAAAACTCACCCTCTTCGTCGTAGTAGCCCATCTTGGAAGATTTGCGCGGAGTAGACGGCTCAACAATCTCGTCAACGATCTTGGTCTTGCGCTGGTAGATGCTGTCCTGGGGACGGACAAACGCAGCGTCAACGGTGGTCTGGTCCTGAACGGAAGACTGTTGCGGCTGCTCGAGGTAGCGGCCGGCGTCAACAGTAGTATCGGCAAAGGTGCGGCTCTCGCGGAAGTTGGGATTATAGCGAGTCCGGTATTCGCGCTCAGCAACGTCAATGGGCGAGTCGTAGTAGTCGCGACGAGTGTCGTAATCTACAGAGGTTTCGGAAAAGGTCGTGCGAGGACTGCGGCATGTCAGCTGGAATGTTCCTCAGGACACCTTAATGGCGAGACTGGAATGGGGAGGCGCCGCGGACCGCACCGCGTGGAATGCAGTGGACGGGAACCTCCCAACGGCCGACGGCACGTAACGGCCGCTAAAAAGCACTTAACGTCGGGACAAAGAAAAACTTACTGGTTGTCACGGTAGTACTCTCGGCGGGCACCAGGACGGTGGTAACGTTCCTCTTCACGAGTGATGCGGACCTCTTCTTCCCGGTACGGGTAACGGTTGTTGTTGGACTCGTTGACAACGTATGAAGAGGAGTATTGACCTTCCCGTCCGGGCCGTTCGTTCTGGGGCAGCTGTGCGCTGTACTCCTCGTGGGTTTGGGTGGTGGTGACTTCGGTGGGCTTGGTGTCCTCCTCCTTGTAGGAAGACGGGAAAATGCTAAAAGGGACGGGAACTCTGGCCTCAAAATCCAGGTTGACGACCTTTGACAGCGAGCACGAGAGAGGAAAAAAAAAGTTCGAGACTTTTTTTTTCCTGCCAGGCGCTCTTTCTTCAAAGGGGAGGGAGAAAGAGTTTGTGGGGAAGTAGCCGAAGCTGAAGCAGGAATGCAGATGTTGGAATGGAAGCTTGAAGATTGGAATGGGGGAAGAGGAAAGAAGAAGAGAAAGGGAAGGAGAGAAGAAAGGAAAGGGCGGAAGGACTGAAATAGGGGACGGGACAGCAAAGAAATAGGAAAACAAGGTGGGGAGGGCGGTGCCCCAGCTAGCATGCAGGCAACGGCCTGACTGGCTGACTTCTGGCGGCAGACGACGCAGCAGTAGCCTGGAAGGCGCGTGTGAAAAACACCCAGCAGCAGGGAACAGCGACAAGCACAAACAAAACAAACCGCCGCTGCGCGGCAACCAGCCACGCTCAAGCAGCACCTCTCGTCGTCAGAGGCCAGGACAAACGTATCCCGGTAGGGATCATCCCAGCCACGGGTGGAGTTTTCTCAAGGGGGTGTGGGTGGAGGAGACGCTGTAGCGTGTTCCTTGTTTGTTTACTTGGCGCCGGAACGGCGAGCGGACTGGGCAGGCAAGAGACTCTACATGTACGATTGCACAGGAGTGCTTGAATACAGACTGATCCTCGTGATCCATTGCCATTCCCAGCCTCCTACTCCGTAGATACTCTGATGCTCTTCTGTTGGGCTGCAAGAGCAGGCGAGCGCTGTTGAGACAGCTGCCTGAAAAGGAGCTAAGAAGAGAATATTGCTTTTCACTTCTTCGCGCGCCTCATTGGCCATGGTGACACCCGCCACCTCGTTTTGTGATTGCAGCTTGCAGGCCGGCCCTGCCGGCGTCCTCCCAGTCGATTCGACAGCCTTTGATTTGTGAATTTCTGCTTTAATATGGGGGAGGCTGGTCCTGCGCGTGCTGCACGACGCCAGCTGAAAACCGAAACGCGGCACGCTATTGAAACGTGCGGAACACTGCCAGGCACACTGTGTACGGACTGTGTCATCTGGGTAAGGAGGACGGAGTACGGAGTACATGTATACATGTACATGTACCTCCGTTCTCGTTGCAAGACAAGTTTCTTCAGGTCGCGATCGGTGATCGGCCTTGTCGTGCTCCTCGTGTTGCCAGTAGTACATAATGGTTGCTCCAAACGAAGGCTGGAGCTCTCACCAATCTTGTACTCCGTATTCTGTGCACTCTGGTCTCTGTGGGTGCATCGCTGTCGTGGACTTCTGTCATTGGGCCACCATCTTCTTTGTGCATCTTTACCAGCATAAGACTCCGCAGATAAATGCTCTCGCCGCCTTCTTTCCTGGAAACCTGGAGCGGTTTGCAAAGCGTCCCGCTCGCCAAGGGCCTGCCCGCAAATTAAATGGGGTCCTCATTTCAGCACAGTGTTAACCCCCTCAAGTTTTCTGTTGCTATGACAACAGCGCAATCAAATACGATGCGACACCGCGAAAAAGCCCCCATGTCGCCAACCTGACACGCTAGAATTAGGCTGGCGTTGAGGGAGCGTCCTAATTGGCCAACGCGAGGATGGACAGTGGAGGCTGTGTTCGAAATTGGAAAAAAGAAGAGAAGTGATAATACGGAAGACGAGACCAAACAAAGTCCGCGGCACATGCAAGATGGAAATGCCGAGGCTGATGCCCAAGGAACCGAATATGGCTCTACGGAGTACTCCGTATGAACGGAGACAGGAGCAAAAGCATACGAGAATGAGGTGGGCAAAAGTTTAACGGCAGCCATGAAGCCTGTCGCCTGGTCGATGACATGGATGTATGTCTTGCCATCGATGTACGCCACGTCCACGAGGATGCTGTCGTTGAAGACCACATCCTGGTCTTCTCTGATGTTTATACCGCCTTGGCGGTCCCTGGTGTTGCTGGCAGTTGTGGCAAAAATCGCGATTCTGCAGGGCACTGTGGTCGACATCATCACAGCCGGCTTTCAAAAGTCTGTACAGCCTGTCAACAGACGCGTGGCCGAACCGGCGATGCAGTCTTTTCAGCTCCGTGGTGGTGAAGAAGCTGTACTGGCACATGGAGTGCAGTCTCCGGTATCCCCAGGAAGGCATGGCCGAACCAGCAAAGTATCGGGGTCTCGCCAGCGGGAGAGACGGCCACGTCAGGGGTCTTGTCGTAGTAGCACCCAAGACGGCCCTTGTCAGCCAGGGACAGCAGGAGGGGGTATCGGCGGGCTCGACGTGAAACGTCACGGTCCAGACAGGCGTCTCGACGGCAGCAGAGCCTGTTGAACTGGATGTCCCGATGCCAAACTTGATGCAGACGCAGCCCGCCGTGGATGTGTCTAGCTGGACGGACTGGCGAAGCTTTTGGAGGGCATGCATCTGCGCTTGGCCACACGTAGAGTGCGTGGGCGGCGCCGGTGTCGACGATAAGCCCCAAGAACTCATCATGATTGTCGAAGGTGTAAGGCGGGCTCGTAAGTCACTTTTTGGTCCGCAAATAGTTGAGCAAAAGTGAGACCAACCTTCTGGCTGAACAGCGGCTTTTTGCTCGTGCTGGGCCTAGCAGAGTTACTCCTCGTTAAGCAAACCCCCTCTCAGAGAGCTCGTCGGCTTCCATGAATTCGCCGACCATGCGGCACAGGTCATCGGCGCCGACCACAATCGATGCTGCTATTGCTGCATGCAGCGAGGTCTTCGGGTGTCCCGAGTACGCGTTCAAGAGGCGATTGTATAGCGACTCCGGGGTGTGGTACAAAGGTCCTAACGCTCGCTGGCCTCTCGCAAGGCGCTCGTACAGCGTGTACACTGCATCAGAGACCGGTTTCTCCGGGGACTCTCGGATCACGTCGCTGAGGCTCAAAAGGTTCCAGCGGAAATTCCTCGTGCGCACAGTCCCAGGACCCTCAAAGTGCTGGAAGAGGCGTTCAAGCACCAGACGCCAGTCCTTGGTAGAACGGCGGACAACGTCGCAGTAGTCATACACCTCTCCAATTTCCATCATGAAAGGGATAGCCCTGTGCAGGTACTCCTCACCAAGGAAGAAATTGCTGCAGTAGGAGAGGAACAACCGCGCGCGGTAGTCCAAGCTCATGTTGTCAGTTGGGCCCTTGTACCGCATTTCAACCGGAAAGTACTTCTGGATGTCGCGTAGGGTCATGACCTGGTCTCTGACCTCCATGATGCCTTCGGGTGGCGCCTCGTATGTGAGGTCGGTGTCCATAGAACGGAAGTAAAGCCCGCCCGGCTGATCATGGATGTTGCGGCCGGGGAACCGGGACTCCCAACGGGTGCCATAGTCGGGAGAGGCGGTCGTGAACTCGTGAAACTGCGCCGCAGACTTGCCGGTCATGTCGACGGCCTTGTCGTTTTCGAACTCGGACGCTCGCAGGAGGTAATCGGGGTCGATGGCAGCACGGGGCAGGGCATTCTGCAGAGCTCTGTTGCGCGTCTGCATTTTTCTCGCCACTGCAAAGGCCAGCAACTCGTCGGTGGGCCACGCAGGGGGAGTCGTAGCCGCGATTGCCTCGATGAGGCGGCGGGCCAGGCTGCCTCCGGCCACGCGGTGGTTGACGACGTAGATGCCGCGCGTCTTCAAGAGGACGTGCATCTCCGCCATCACTATCGACCCGGCGGCTTCGAAGTCTTGGACTGTCCAGCTCTTGAGACCTCCGATCACAAATTGGACATCGCCATCGGACAGGGTGCTACCTTCCAACCTTTTTATGAAATCTTTCAGTTCGGCTTTTCGCTTGAGCTTGAAGTCGGTCTGGATCTCTTCGATCTGTTTCTTGACACCGGCCAATTCATCGTCGGGTTTGGTGCTCATGATAGCGGTTTCGGTGGGTTTTTCGAGGTTTGGAAACCTCACTGATCAGTCTGGGGATTCTCGGATGACTTGTATCTGTTCGAACGGTTGAATGGGTATTGAATGCCTATACTTTCTAGGTCCTATACGTCCTCCGCTTCCTGAGCAGGATACAGTTGATCTGGTGAATAGCGCTTGTCTCTTCAAAGAGGTACCTACCTAGGTACCTACAAAACATCAAGGCGATGTGCGAGGGCAGAGGTTTCAATAGCCATTCCTGAGCCCACGTGATCCGATCACGTAATCAATCTCAGGGGCTTGCCTACTATGTCTACGGAGTACCAACATCATCCAAATATATACAAGAAATAAATCCATAAGGACAGCGCTGTTTCCAGCGCCGTCAGCAAAAGATATCCGAGGCGACGGCTGGAACTGGCATCCCATCGCTGGTCAGCGGAGATCCGACCTGGTCCGACCTGTAACCTTGGCTCTTTTGCAAAGAAGAGGAAGCGAAACGACAACGAAATCCCCAAAAGACAAGAAAAAGGGTGAGCAAGAACTGCGCTCAGTGATAACTCAGTATCGTAGCCTTACCCTGTGGGCCAGAAGAGCCCAAGATAATGTGCAAAGCCGTTGATGTCTGCTTGTATGCTCATGCTAGCAAAGTGGGGTGGAGCTACAGCCGGCTGAAGTGGGACGGAACGGAACGTCATCGAGGATGGCACCGGGGAATAAACGGCCTCGGCCGATCGAAAAGAAGATGTGGGGTCGAATGCCATCAGCGTCTCCGGCGAGAACATCCGGCGGGCAGAGACAAACGTTGCAGACCGGGGCGATGGCGAGGACGATGACGCCGAGTCACAGGGAGAAGCAAACGGGGACGTGTATGCCGAAGATGGCATTCGATGTGGCGTGTTGGGCGTCGGGAACGAGAAGAATGAAGACGACGTCGTGGCTGTCGGCATGCTCGTCGTTAATTCGGGCATTGTCGAAAATGGCGGGCAGTAGAGCGACAATTCCGGTGTTGGGCCATGAAGTCCCGGCGTCGTGGCCGTTTGTATCTCTGCCCCATGTGTGCTGGTATTGTTGAATGCTGGTGTTCCTTGTGGTTGGAGCTTTGCTTGCAGCAGGCCTAGAACCTGCCTTGCTCCACTAAGCACGCTCCCAGGCCCTGCTGTGTCCTGAAAGATCCGCAAGGTGTTACTGACAAGCTCGAACAGACGAGCATTATCGACAAGGGCTGCCACAGTAGGCAGCGAGCGTAAGGCGTAGAGAAGGAGCAGATATCGACATTGGCTATTAGGTGAGCACGGATCCTCTTGAAGCAGAAATACGAGAGTAGGGGCCGCAACATACAGCATGGCACTGCCAAAGGCATTGGGGAGGATGAGGCAGTTATCATCCACACCGTGATATGTAAGGATGACTTCTGTGACGCATGTCACTACCTCAACTGTCTCCTCTATGCTAGCTTGCTGCTGCACAAGGCTGGCAAGTGCTCTGAACGACCGAGCCTCCCAATACAATAATCGAGCTCGTGCGGTGGAGATCGTCTTTCTGGTGGTGGTGGCAGGCGATAGCTGAGATATGGACATGCCGCTGAACTGGCGCTTGAGTTCTTCAGTCGCAGGGCTGGTGATGCGTTGCGTTCTGTGGCCGGTAAGGACTTCGAGGGTTTCCTTGTAGATGCTATCGCAATATTCTCGCAACTGCACCTGTATATTGAAGGTTGTTTGCTCATCAATGTCGCAAGTGCCGCCCTGTCTGCTGCTGGTGCTTGGATCCGCCGTCGCCGTGAACTCCATGCCGGCCGTAAATGGCTGTCCGCTGTCGACCAATTGCTTAATATCTGGACCCGGGATCAGGCGCTGGTAGCGGAGCAACTCGGACGGTGTCTCGCCCATCTCTGCGTTAATCTCACTGTTGAAAAGTCAATTTTCCCGTTCGCCTTCCAGTCTCAAGGGCGGCAATCGACCTACTATTCCAGTTGCACACAAGCCCAGTATAGGACAACAAGTTGTCGCTCGTCGTCCGTCAGCATGTGAGGATACCGCTTGTAATCAACCATTGAGAGTCCGTGAATGCCATGTATCGCGCTGGGTCCCCCGGACCCTCCAGGCTGCAAGACGAGCGACTGGATAGTTTTACCAGCTCTCTGCATGTGCCCCGAGGCATCTCGAAGCCAACTGAGCTGTCCGCAGAACAGAGCTGCTAGGAGATTGGCGCGAGCAAGGCTCAGTGTAGGCAGTGGCCTTGATGTAGTCGAGTCTGGCGGCCGGCTTGTGGTGCCGCTTTGAATGGAGCCATCGTTTTTCTTGTCGACACCGCCCGAGACGTTTGTGTTTGCACTGTCGGTGAAAATGGCAGACCCCGGTCCAAAGCCTGTCTTGATCAGGATGTCTTTTGCACGCGAATAGAAGTCCAGCCCCGTCTCAGTCACAGTTTTATCTTGTTTAGCAAGAACGACACTGCCCAGGGCAAAAACAAGCAGCTCGATCGCAGACTCGATCTGCTGTTGAGCCATGCCCTCATTCACGCTCGGTCGCCTGCTTGACGTGGTGTCTCGACGGAGAAAGCTCACAACCATGTTTCCAAGCTGCTCCTGCGGCACGATGGGGTATAGGATTTGGATGTGAGCAGAAAATCTGTTCACGCAGTTCTGAAGGAATGATGCATCTGCCGGGTTGATCCGCGACGGTCGCGAAATGGGTGGTCGAACAGGAGGCGGCGGTTGCATGGTTGTCGGACTCGCATAGACTGGTGTGGATGGAACTTTGAGCTGCTGCTGGGACTGCTGAGGTCTGTCATGCTGGAGATATGCCAAGTTCCCATCCGGGTTCCTGTCGGAATGGGATGGCCCCAGCTGTGAACTGCTAATGTCCACGCCAAGCTGGACGTTGGCTTCGAGCAGGAGTCCGCGGATGACTTCCGCAAAGGGCTGTCGGTTGAGCAGGATGACAACGGGCGAGGCATTGCCGAATGGAAGAAGCCGCAAATTGGTCAAGCCCGCAGTATCTTTTTGAGCTGGAGCGTCTCTGTAGACGTCCTCGTTGGTGTTGCTGCTGTTGTTGGTCTGATTGAAGCTCTGAAAATAATTGCTGCCGTCGTTCGCTGCATTGCCGTCGTTCGCTGCATTGCCGTCGTTCGCTGCATTGCCGTCGTTCGCTGCATTGTTCGTATCCAACTGTCCAGGCCCGCGGCCGGGGTTCCGCATGCGGGCATCATCTTTTCGAAGCGCTAGAGAAGGAGAAACGTCGGGCGGTGTGAATCGTGTACGGGCGTTCCGTACCTTTCGTGAAGCAGGAACTGGCCCCAGAAGAGGAAAAAAGTTGGCGGATGGGTGAGGGGGCGAGGGCATGGGTACGATCAGTGTATGCTCCAGAGGCTCGGGCACAGGGCTAGGGGGCGACGCAGCATTGGGGCCGTCGTTTTGCGCCTGTGAATCATCCTGTTGTGTCGATGCATGTGGTGCTGTTTGGCTCTTTGGCTTTTCCTGGACTTTGATGGACTCGGATGCAGATATCGTTTTAGAGACCTTTGGAGGTTCCAATGGCTGTTCTGGTGGCTCACGGACTGCCAATTTTTTGGCCTTTCTGGTGGCCTTTGGTTTCGGGGTCGTAGACGAGGTGCGTTGGCGTTTTGCAAAATGAGAAGCGGGCATCTGGTGGCGCTTTGGTGGTGAATATCGAGCCGAAGGGGGAAACATGGGCTGGGGGACATCTCTCGTATTGTTTTGTTGAGTCCCCCTTGCTCCCTGAGCACTTTCAGATGGCAGGGGCGGTGGCTGTGTCGAACCAAGCGGTCGTGTGATTCGCGCTTGGGATGCGCTGTTTGATGGTGGCCGATGTGCCAGGAGTGCCTGCAGCTGGTTTTGATACGTCTGCTCTGTGATGAAGTTTGGCTCGAGAAAGTGATATGATGGGTACATGGCATGATCTGGATGGGGTGACAGCGCTGCAGGCATCATGGGAGCAGGGAACTTGGTAGCCCGTGGCTTTACTTGTGAAGGCTGGCTCTGGAAGGCAAGGTCGAGCTGCGTCTTGGATGTTTGCTGCCCGGGCGGGCGGTCCAGGCCACCATGTCTTTGCTGTGACTGTTGCTGTTGCGGCCATTGAATGTCGTGTTGTCGTTGCTGCTGAGTTTGTTGTCGTTGCTGCTGAGTTTGTTGTCGTTGCTGCTGAGTTTGCTGTGCGTTGAGCTGTTCGTACTGTCGAAAGGCTGGCTGGGGCAGTCCCCGCGGAACCCCAGCAAGTGATTCGATAGTTGCCTCTTGCGACTGGACATGTGGATCTATGTGCATGACCTGCAGGGCAGGATCCAATGGTATTGAAATGTTCGCATTGTCGTCTATGACCATAGCCTCCGTGCCGGCCAGGATGACAGTGTGAGTGTTGTTGTTATTGTTGTTGTTGTCGCTGCTGTCTCCAGGATGGGCCATCTTTGAAAGCAAGTCCAGCGGTGAGGCTGGCAGCCAGACAAGGCCGAGGTCGTCATAGGGTGCTGCGGGGGGCTTGCAAATGATAGAGATGAACGGCAGAAGAATACAGGGAGAAGCGAAGAAGAGGGCAAGAGAAGTGAAAATAGCGGCGTTGGCGAGGGCAATGTCAGCGGGGAGCTATCTCAACTCTCTATCGTTCCTTCCCCGACGGGGCAAAGGCAGGATCAGGAGGCGCGAGACTTGAGACAGGATAGGAAGGAGCTGCAGACTTGATACTTATGTATCAAGCTGGAGGAAGCTACGTTTAAGCAGGCTGTTGCCTCGTTGGGAAAAGGAAGGCAAAGGCAAAAATAGCTGCAATGCTGTTTGCTTTGGCTGCGCGGCGCTTAAGGTGCTTGAGAGCTGAGGCGTGAGAAACGCACGAAGCGCCATGATGGCGTCTACGGGAGAGCTGGGGAAAGCGAAAGGTGTGAGGCGGCAAAGAGACGACGAAGGTGGGCAGCAGCGGGAGCAACCCACATCTGGTCGGCAAGACCAGCGGTTGGCCGCGGCTGGCTCTTTTGATTTAATTTTTCTTTTCTTTCTTTTATCTTCTAGCTGCATCTCTCTATTTTTCTCTTTTTATTTCTCCTTTTCTTTCGTTCTCTTTCTTTCATAAGGCTGCTCAGCAGCAGGCAGGGCATGAAACGGACCCGACTAGCAGACGGCTGTCGGCCAAGTCAACAGCAGCATATGGCGGCGCAATGACGGAGATACCAACGATCGCGCCAGTTTCGTCTGTCTGCTCGACTGCCATTGGTGTCTCTGTTTTATTTTTGTTTCGGTGTGGCCAGTGTCCATTGGCCGTATGCTCATGTGTTGGCCGGCTTTGTGTGCGCTTCGCAGCCAAGAGGGTCTGCGGAGGAATAGAAGACAGGCATGAGAGAAGAAGAGGGTGGGCACTGGGCAAAGACATGCACGGCGTCAAGGGCGGCAACGACAGGTATCAGCACATTTCCTCTCTTAGAGCCACACCCGTCCACAGTGTTGACAAAAATAAATTAACAGCGACAACCGATTGTTGAGGATGTGGGTGTGATATGTGGGAAAGGGGGGTGTGGGAGAAAGAGACTTGAGACGGAAAAGCTATGGGAAAATCCAAAGGCGGAAAGAACTGCACGCTGAACGACTGGCGTACCCTGGCCACAATACGTATGGACGAGCAAGTTCTCGAGGCCCTGAGAGAGGCCATGGTCAACCAAAGTACGATCGTTTCTTTGAGATTCTGATGGCGCGTTCCGCGTCAAGATCGCGTTGGAGATCCCCCTCACGATCCTAATCCTTTGAACGCAGTTATTCTGTCTTTTGGCCCCCTGAGAATAGCGCAGGATTCAAGTTGACGGCTCGAGCCGCCTGATTGTTCTGTCCTTTGAGGGGGGGATGGGTGGAGGGCGAAGCTGAAAAGATATTCGAGGCGAGCATCAGTGTTTCTCGTGGTGCGTATGATCGGGGGCTGAAAACGACAAGGCTCTGGCGTGTGAATGGCCGGTCTGCCCGAGAGGCACAAGCATACCCCGTTGACACTGGGCAGTCCCTTTTAGGCGTCAAGAGTCGAGAGAAGCGGACGGCGCTGATAGGCTAGAAGGCGTGGGACAGGATGAACACACGCCCGATTCCCGCAGCCGCGAGCAGCCTGTCAGACCACATAAAAAGGGAAATAGACGCTCGGCATGGGATGGCACATGCAGCTTCGCTGCAGTGGCACACCATAACCCCTGGCTGTTGGAGGGAATGCTCAGCTGGTGAAGACTTGGAAACAGACGACGTACGTGCACAGACCTCTACGCTGCTGAATACGACCTTGGATACTTCAAAAAACTCATCGTGCTGGTTTCGGGAAACGTCTGTTCCTCTTTCTGCGAAGAAAAAGGTTTGCGCAGAGTGTTGCCAACCCTGCAAAAAACCAACCCCCAGCACCTCGGGCACCTCGGGCACCTCGCACTCTCAGCACGTCCCTCGACGCCCCCCACACTGCCGGGGGACCCTTGTCTATGTGATGTGAGTCGAGCACCCCGTAATTTACACGCGCCGTCGCTCATCACACATCACAAGGAGACCAAAACAAAACAGCTCAAAATCAAAAGACGAGCAAAGGCCGACGGGATGAGGTCTTATCTGTCTACAAATTTTCCCGCACGGGGCGACCTCACCTCCAGCGCTACCAGAGATGGACCATCGGGAGACCGAATTCCTGCCAGTGATCTGGCCACCCCCCCAACTCAGACGGTGGTCGCCGACGAGGACGTTGAACGGCGACCATCCATACAAAGTGTGACTCCCAACATATCCACGGCAGGCTCGTGCACTCTCTCGTCGCACTCCCCTACCATTCACTCCCCTGCTTGCGTCCCGTGACCGCTCGACGATGCCCGTTGGTGTGTAGGCGGCCGCGGGAAAGGGGGCCTGGCGGCTCGAGGCGCTTCCTTAAGCCTGCATAATCCTCCGAAATCACCTGCTCGTCTACATATACTCCCCTTTCTCTTGATACGGCTGCAAGATTCCACAGTAGGAATATCCCCGGACAGACGTGTTCGGCTATGTTTTTCTCTCCTTCTTTTCTTAGCAGGACTTCCCTTGTAGCACCTAGTCCGTGTGTTCTTTGAGAGCCGCCGGCGTCTAAGCAGGTGCTTAGACTTACATAGGTTCTCAACTGCTGAGTGTGATCGGCTGCAGACGGAGTACGGAGTACTCCGTACATGTACATGTACACTGCACAAACTTCCTAGAATACCTAGGTAAGAAAGAGAAGGAGAAAAGAGAAGAAAAACGCTAATAATGACGGAAATGAAAAAAGAAAAGACGACCCTAATATGCTTTTTACGAAGTGGTTCGTTCTTACGGAGTATGGAGTACGCAGCTTGAGTCTTCCAACAAATGAGGCCCATACAGAGGATACCATAGACCTACACCGCTTCTATTATGCTGGCCAAGACCCCCCTTTCTGCTATTCCGTATAGAAAAAAGTATCCAGTACCTTCTCTTGACCTTGCTTTCTTCCTCTGTAACGAAACATTGCTGAACCGTTTCTCCTCCAGCTTAGACCATCCGCTTCGAGTTTGCTTCTCTGCCACATCCAGTCGCCTTGACCAGCGGCTTCACATGTATGATGATTAAAGTGACATGGACATGTACTTTGTCTCTTTTCTCTTTATTTCTTCCAATCTCATTGTGAAAGCTCGGTTCTGGTTTTATCTGGTCATCCACGGTTTGATCAACTTTTGGGTCGACTTGCTGCGTTTTTAATATGTCTAAAGTGTTCTCTAAGATACATACTTCCTCCCAGGATTCCCAGGAATGCGGAACTTCGACGGACAAATGTACTCAATACTTGCAGCCTCTTAGCCAAGGCTGCAAGTATACCCAACAACCATGGGTTTGCCCATGCAGCCAGGCAGGTTCTCCCAGAAAACGGCAACGTGAACGCAGCACACCAAAAAGCTATCATGGGTACAGAAAACCATTTCAAGTCGCTCTTCACGAGAGTTTCTGATCTCGAACAGGTCAAGAGAGATCAGGAGAAAAAAAAAGAGTAGCAAAAAACACCCGATATGGGGGTCGAACCCATAACCTTTGGATTAAAAGTCCAACGCGCTAACCAATTGTGCCAATCGGGTCTGCAGTGCGCAAGTAGCTGCTATTCTGGTTTATCAAGTGAGCCCACAAGAACATTAGTGAGACCCCACAGTGCAAACCCAAATAAGCTCACAGGGCATCGCACATCTCTTTCCCCCATTCCAAGAGCTTGCACGGAGTAGTGAAGTGCTGGTGATTTTTGGTGCAACTCTTGGTGGCAGGCAGTCTCACAATTTTAAACTCCAGTACCCCAGACGGCCAGCAGCATCCTCTTTTCTCTTTAGCCGCAAGCGCGGAGGGACCTGCTGCACAATGGTAAAATGGAAAAGGGGTCAGTACTCCGTAGAGATGGAGGAGAGAAAAGTGGGTGTCTGGGTCTGGTCCTGCCGCTGCAATAGACGCCCAGGATCCTGGGAGTCTACCGTCGAGAAGATGGCCAACAGGCGGCCAGCACCAAAGAGAAATGAGACAAATGGAATCAAAGAACTGCTATTCAGAATACGATCTGTGAATGGGCATGTTAATAGACCAATCGTATGCTCGCATCGCTGCTCAACGCCTCCTGCCCGGAGTCGGTGCCGGAGCCCGTCTTCCACAGCTGCCCAGCCTCAGTAATCAATAATCTTCACCTTCTTCTGCACGTTTGCCGGTAAATCCTCCAGTCGCAGCAAGCCTGCTTGGATGCAGTCGCCCAGGAAAAAGAACGCTCGCTCCTGCGCATATCCAAGATAGTCAAACACATCCTCCGTGTGCTCTTGGTCGCCGGCATCGTCGTCGTCCGCTGCATGGCTGCCCCTTGCCTTTTCTTCGTCTCCTGCTGTTTCCGCTGCTCCTGCTGCGCCCGTGTCCCCACCCGGGTCGAGCCCTGGAACCTTGGCTTGCACAATCCCCCATGCCACCCACATCGCGCTGTTGCTTGCCCGCCACAGCCGCGTCTCCTCCATGAGCATGTCCACCTGCCGCTCCAGCAGCTCCTCGCGCCGCCGGTCCTGGCCCAGCCACCCTTCCGGCGGCGCCCGCGCGTCCAGCATAAAGTCCACAATCGAGCTGGACGAGCTGGCCGTGTGCAGCAGAGTCGGCTCCGACGCCGACGCCGTTCCCACCGACTGCTCCACTAGGTTTGGTAGCGGCGGCAGCGACAGGGGGCCAAACCGTGGCGTGCTGCCGGCCGTCTGGTGCGGGAAGTCTGGCAGGTGGTCGACATACGCACGGATGAAGCGGCGCTGCTGCTCGGGTATCGGGTAGCGCTGAGGGGAGCAGACGTGCGCAGCCTCGTTATCGTGGTAGTTGTACGTCCACTCCGTGAAGTGGTTGGCAAATTCAATAGCCGGCGGGTTGGCTGCTGCATACTCAAAGTCAATGACGACTAGCTGTTTGTGCTCGTTCTCCGGTTGCAGCAGCGGCGATTTCTCGTCCGGCCTGATGCGCAAAATGTTGCCGTATTGCGTCTCTTTTGTTAGTTCCATGGTCTGCCTTTGCCTGGTGTCGTTTCGACTTACATCGTTGTGTGCAAAGACCAGACGGTCGTGGATCTCGCTGACGTTGCCGTAGTGGCGCTGTATGAACTCGCGATGCTTCTCTACCAATGCCCGAAATTGAGGCCATGGAACGCCGCAGACGTAGCCCCGGGACTTCCAAAGGCTGATGAAAGGGCCTTGCTGGGCGCCCGTCACAGCATCGTCATCGCGAGAATCTTGCTGGTTCTCGCTGGTCGCATAGAGGCGAACTTCTTCGTCTAGAAACGTAATCGTCTTCTCGACGACGTCCAGCCACCGGTCCCAGTTTTGCCACACATTCGGCCCGGCGTCCCGCTCCTCGTCCAGCAGCACCACACCGTCGTGTAGCTCGCGCATGCGCTTGGCGATCTGCTTCGACGTCTCCGGTTCTCGTAGGTTCGCCGCCGTCAGCGTCGTCGCCGTGAAGAACTGCTCGAAGCGGCCGTTGGCAAAGGTTCCGAGCAGCCGCGGGCCGATCTTCTTACGCGCCAGTCGGCGCAGCACACTGAGCTCTTTCTCACGGTCGATCAGGTGCTCTACCTGTGGGCCGTAAATGCGCAGGAGCAGCTTGCTCGGCGCCGGTCGCTTGCCGCCACCCGCACTGAGGCTGCTGCCGCTACCAGAAGTAGCCACCCCGTGAGCTGTCGCAGACGGAGACTGCCCAGCACCGGAGCCGGAGCCATGGTCCGTCGTGTTTTGAGAGCGCAGTTCCTCTGGCGGCGAAACGACGTAGACAGCGTTGGTCAAGGCGCCACTCAGGCGTTCCACAGAGATCGTCTCGCCGGAATCCAAGGGAACCTTCCTCCAGCCCTTGAGACGCAGCGTGTGCGCCAGCCGTATCACCTCGTTTTTGAACTTGATCCATGCCTGCCGCTCCTTCTCTTCACGCCGGCTAGAGATCGACCCAGCATCTGAGACGGTCCGACTGGCCGGAACCGGCAACGCGTTGGCGAGTGCGCCTGGAGCCGCGTACTTGAGAGTCTTGGAGTTGTCCAAAACGACATCGCAGCTAGGAACCAAGGCATCGCCGTCCATGTACTCAGTGTCAGAAGACGCCGTCCGGCTCGGCTGGTACCGGAAAGAACGCGAATGCCGCCGGCCACTGAGACTCAGCGAGCTGATATTCAGAGCGTTACTGCCGATACCAAGCGCCGAAATGTTCTCGTCGATGATCCTTTGTAGCCGGTCAAACGACACTTCGCTGGATGCAGAGTCGGCGGAAGGCGCGCGATGGTGTCGGATGCGGGCCTTGTGCCCCGGTGACACCGGCTCATCATCCTCTTCGCCTTCTTCTGCCGTGTCTTTCCGTTCCCGGCGATCCTTCAGTGCTACCTTGCCCTCGGCCTTGCGTTTGCCTCCATCGTCAGCCGGCGGAGATCGGGTCTTTCGGCCATGCGTTCGCGCCCGTCGCATCTTTCGCGCGGCTCTCTTCGCCCTCTCGTGCTGGATCCATTCGCTGACCTGCGCCAAAAGTTTATTGCTGACCTGGTCGACCGTTCGTTGCCGCTGCACGTGCTGGTGGTGCTGCAGCGGGTGGATGTGAGGCCGCAAGGACGGCGACACGGACTGACGATCCAGCCGTGGATCGTCGGCTGGCAGCAGCGTGGGCGACGTCATGTACATTGTTATGCCATCGAGGCTAGCCTGACTACTTGCCGAAGCCAGCGATGAGGTCGCTGGCGGCACCACGGCCGCTCGGCCGCTGAGACGCCTCGCAACGTTGGCGGGAAACTGTTTTCGCGGCGGCGGATCCTCGACAGCAGGAGGCTGTATGACGTCTGTCACATCAGGCTCCACGATTTGCACAGCTATATCGCACGCCATGTCAGTACGAGAGTCAACATGGCCGACTGTAAAGCAATCAAGGTAGTAGACAGAGAGACGCCGACTAGCCAATGTAGCAGGTGGCCTGCTGATGCTTATGGACGAAGGGGGGTAAGGGTGGTGCGTGCCCCATGACAACAGCCCCAGAGACAAAGACAAAGAGAGTATCACATGAAAGAAAGCAACAATACTCGAACTAAACAATGGCGCTCTCCTCACCTTTCGAGAGGCCGCTGAGGGGCGGCGTGCGTTCAGACTCATCTCGAAGAGCTGAACGAAGTGGCAGCGACCGTGGAGAGCCGGCCCCAGCCAGTTGCTTGGTCATGGCGAGCTACCCAGGCCAGACGGCTTGAACGTGGTGCGCTGGTGCCTCTGGCTTTCCTTTGCCTTGTCGAATTTCTAGAGGAGTGGCTGCAAATGTCGAAGAGATAAGGTTAATGCTGTTAAGGGGCGCGAAGGCCGTAACCTGAGCAGCCCGCGATGTAATGCAGGGATTTGTGGCTAGATGACAGGTGGCTGTCGCGGTTTACTTCTGCCAACAGCCTACCTGTATCTTACCTCGTCAGAGAAAGGAGTCGAGGTTGATTCCCAGGACGTCACTTGCGCTTTTTCGCCCCTACCTACCTACCTAGGTAGATCGCTTGTGTGCATAGAACTGCTACTCCGTAGTCGTAGCTATCCGGGTTTGGCGCTATGGGTCTAGACTGACCAATCAGAAGGACAAATGCCCCCTTTGCTAGGAGAACGCAACAACGAACAACCAGAAAGAAAAGAATCAATCGATCAAGACAGCTGTTATTGTCTACCTAGGTACTCTACACGCTCACATCGTTCTCGATTAGCTCTGCCTCTGGCAACTTGACTAACACATCCAGCTCTTCTGGACTGATCTCCTGCACGTCCAGAGGTTCGGCTGGCACTTCCATCGAAGATTTCTGCCTCGTTGAAGACGACGTCCCTTGTGCTGATCACCTTGCCGATGTTGGGCACCCAGACTTAAGAGATGTTTGTCGAGTGGTACCCAACCAGGTAACCGACGTATGCCGATCGAGGCGTTGCCGTTTCCTCTGTTGGCCTGCGCGTGAGACATGAGAGCAAACGCCTTGCACCCATAGACTCGTAAGTGATGCAGCTATGGCTTTATCTTGAACATAACCCCGGTCAACCGGTGCACAACTCTACCGTCTGCAGGAAACTTCGACAACGGCAACAAGGAGCAGCCCAGTGCAAAGGGGGACAAGCTCAAGGCAAAGAGCTCATCCAACGGGGAACGATAATCAAGCGTTCCCCCCCAGGTGAACAAGAAGTCAAAGTACAATTGCGACTTCTGCAAGAAGCTTGGGGGGACGCTTGAGTTTCCCAACTGGGCGCGCACACCATCTATGGGTAGCGGCAAGTGCTTATGCAGCTGGCCCCATGACACCGGTACCCTGTCTGTATGCCATCGTGACCATCCAGTTTCGTCCAGCATCAGTAGGACTGCCGGCGGTCTCGAGCTCTGCTGCTGAGCTTCCCGTATGGAGCAAATAGCCTAGATGGGAAGCCCATCTGGCAGCTGCCAGGTATGTCACGTGATGTCATCCATACGTTTATCATCGAGAGATAGCCGAAACCGTTGGCTGGCGCGGCTCATGAAAGATGCCACGGCCGCTAGGCCCAGGCCGTCCTGTGTGTTGACGTCGCCGAAGCAGTCCGTATCGGTGTCGATCGCCTAGGCATCCGGAGCCGCAGAGTCTAGAGGCCATGCCCCCAATCACAAGATGCCGTCGTTCTCGCCTTTGAGCCGCTGAACCCGCTTCTGCTCCCAGTTGTCCAAATCTTTGTGTGCGAGTTTCTGCAAAGAAGCCTGTCAGCCATTATCTCGAGCCGTTGGAAGACCATGGAACGCCGGTCCACAAGAAGAACCTACGTAGTATTCCTCGCGCATGTTGACCCGCCGCCCGGCCTTGCCAATGCCCAGTTCCTCCTCCCGCGACACCTGATGCACTTTCCGGTCGTGCCGCTCGTATCGAATGGCCGTTGCCGGCGTCAAGACGAACGATCCGCCGATGATGACGGTGAGGAACGGAAGCCCGAAGAGCAGAAACGGATGTTTCGACAAAGAGGCGCGGTAGCGGGCGGCAAACTTGTTGGCGTCGGCCGCCGAGCGGTACTTGTTCTTCTGAAAGGTGCCCATGATTGTATGTTTGAGAACAGATAATGCTCTGGAGGCTTCCGACTGCTTCTCGTAAGATACAGAATAGTTGTCAGACTGTTGATGAATTTTGCAGAAGCGCTTGCTGGCTGGTGCTGACCAGTCTTAAATACCATCACGTGACCACGCGACAGGCTACGTCCCCGCTCCGTCGTCGCTTCTTGGGCGGCGCGTTTGTTGGCCTCAATTTTGACTTCCAGCGAACGTCCTGTCCCAAAAACACAACCAAAACCGAAACCCTCCATGACACCAGCATCATATGCCTCACCGAGGCAAAACCTCGCTCAAATATGAGCCTCGCTTCTCGAAACCCCCCTCTACGCTCCGGAGGAAAAGACGAGCCCACATATGGACTCGGCGACCAGCCAAACCCTGACGATGATCTCTTGGATGGCCGCGAGCGCAACCCAAAGCGGCGCAAGACCGAGGCCTCCGCCAGCGGGTCTATCAGCATACAGCTTTGCAGCCGGATTCATGAGCAGTTTGGCCTCACACTGGATAAAGATGTGCGCACTGCCCTGGCCTCCATGGTGGAGCGAATATACAACACTTCTGAGCTCCAGGACGAGCTGAGCATCCTTGCTGCCCTGCAGTTCATCAGTCAAGCCCTGTGCGCTATTGATCATACGGCACTACTTGCCAACCCGGACGACGGGAGCTCGGCTATAGTCTGCAGCTACTGTACATCCGCGAACCCGTCCCAGACCCTTGCGCGACGGCGGGAGAAAGACAAAGACGACGCAGCGTATATCTATCAAACTTTCCAGACGATCGTGACGGACTTTGTGCCACAGAGTGGCCCACTGACAGTGCGAGCCCTTGTTCTCCTTCGGCGCGTAGCTCTGCACGCGACCGTGAAAGAGGTCCTTGACTACGAGCACTCTACACTCTGCAAGTGGTGCTCGGCCCAGCTGTACAGTCCGGATCGAGCCGTGCGAGTACAGGCCGCGTAAGTCTGACGCTATAGCCGGTGCTGCATTGGGAGTTCCTTGCTGATGGATGCCAGGAAAACACTCGGGGCGTTTGTGCGCGAGCGGAACGACGGCCTCGACCTCGTGATGGACAAGAACAGGCGACGATTCCACCGTGGACTAGAACGCATTCTCACCTCAAGTGACAGCGTCCTGCAGGAGACGGTCATTGTCACATGGTCACAAATGGGAATGTAAGCAGTTTGCAGGCTCGTTTATTCTCCTGCGCGCCGACTAACAAGACCACAAGGGTTGTGAGCGAGAACCAGCTCGAGCCAATGCTGTGTGGCCTGTTGCGGCATCTCGATACCGAGCACAGGCCAGTCTGGGACATGACTATATCCGAGGTGAGGGAGACGCTCTGCTTGCGTGGCTTGCTAGTCACGCCACATAACCAACCATGGACGCACACTAACCACAAAATCAGATACGGTATTTGGCTTCGTGGTTCAAGCGGACGCCCATGGATCTCTTCGAGCCCTACTGGCGGAGTACTGCATACCTCATTGTCAAGCACATTTCAAACAGGCCTGCCATAGCCGCCGCCATTGCAAACCTGTTTGGCACCACGGCTCCGCGGCTGGCTTTGCGCCTGCAGTCACAGGCCATCCCGGAGCTGCTCTTCCACAAGGAGCTTGCGGCCATCTGCAAGATTGCAGAGTACCGCGGCGACGGCGAGGAAATGTGGCCGACGATCATGGACAGATCGAACCTGACATCGATTTTGGCATTCTGGGTGCAGCTGCCGCAGGATGTGGCCACGCTGGACGATTTGATGGAGCTCCTGCAATCATTTTCCGTGCGCATGGGAGCGGCAACCATACACGAGGTCATGGGCATCGCAGCAGTCCCGGTGCTCGCAGAGCTGTTCATCCGACTGACATACGAGGCCGGCCAGATTCCCGATCATTTCACTAGTGTGCGTTGGTTTCGTTCTGAGGGTGGGAGGATGAGGAGGGAGAAGAAGGTGCTAACATACGGGGTTGTAGGTTGCTGACGGGATCGGGTTCGCACCCATCTGCACAATAGCGCGGCTGCTGCAGAACGCCAAAGATACGCGGAATCTAGCGGACGACAAGCTGGTCATTGGTTTCCTATCGCAGCACGTCCTTGGCTTTACAACAAGACTTTCGGATGTCCATTCCTACGACGGAAAGAAGCATCTCTGTCACTGGATCGAGGGCATCGAGGCACTCGAGATCCTGATCAAATACCTCAAAACTGCAATCCGCGTCGCGCGCCCACAGGTGACGGCCTTTCTTCTTGATGCCCTCTGTGGCGACACCGGCTATGCGTCCTGCTGGCAAGTCGGTCTGCGGCGGGCAGCCATCTCGTGCTGGGCGGCGTTGGTTCAGAACGTCGGGGAGGATAGTGTGCACACGCTCGTCGAGACTACCTTTGCGATAATCCGCAGGAACTGGGACCAGTTTGGCGACTGGGAGAAGGCCAAGTGCCGTGAGCTGCTGGCGTGGCTCCTGGCCAAGCCAGATGGCCATCGCGAGTGCATTCTTGAAAAGATCGATGTGCTGCCGCACCTCAACATTCCCGAGCTGCAGAAGAGCGTCGACAACAAGATCGACAGGCTACGCAAGCCATTGGGCGTCATGCAGACCATTGACCTGTTTGCGCAGCGTGTCACGCACGAGAATCTCGACGTCGTGTGGGTTGCGCTTGAGGATGCAAAAGACTTCTTACAGAACAACCAGGACTTCTTGCAGACCCCGGTTCAGGGCGAGGAGTCGGGCACTGCGGTTGCCCACTTCATGCGCGCGCTTCTGAGCTGCGCAGCAGAGTATGGCACCTCGAAGCCAGACCTGGCTGCGGACTGTTTGGCCTGCATCGGCCTCGTCGGCTGCCTGGACACGACGCGGCTCGGCACCGTGGGCAGGGACCCGCCATTTGTGGTGATCCACAACTTCCGGGTGATGGAAGAGAGCCTCGATTTTGCCCTGTACATGCTCCAGCATGTGTTGATGCGTGCTTTTCTCTCGGCGACAAACTCGACCAGCCAAGGCCTGATCGCCTATGCGGTTCAGACGCTGCTGAGTCGCTGCGGGATCAGCAACGCCGTACACAACGAAGGCCGCGAGCTCAAGGCGGTATATGCCAAGTGGAAAGCACTTCCGGAACTCGTGCAAGTCGTCCTCTCTCCGCTGCTCCTATCGCGATACCATATTGCCCCCCCTGGACCTGTCCAGACCGGGTATCCTATTTTTCGTCCGGGACGGACCTATGCAGACTGGCTTCGGTATCTCGTCTCGGATCTCTTGGCCAAGCCGCAGACCGAGTTCGGCGAGGTGTTGTACCAGTCGCTATCCCGCGCCGCAAAGGGCAAGGACCTCGCAATCGCCGAGTTTCTGCTGCCGTACATGGTTGTCTACGTCGTGACGGGGTCTCGCAGCACGGCGGCCGAGCGGGACAAGATCACGCTCGAGTTTCAGCAGATCTCTCAGTATCAGCCGCCAGACGAGGCTCCAGCCGCCGAGAAGGAGCAGGCGAAGCTGTTTTACGACGTACGTGTGCCCGTTCTGCTGGGCGGTCGTTCCTTGGCTACTATCTAACATGTGTTCTGTCAGGCTGTGTTTCGCGTCATCGAGTACGCCTTCGTCTGGCTCCGAAGCTGCATCCTCTATGACAAACCGGTTGGCGTTGCTCCTCTCGAAAAGTTTCTCGAGGCATTTCCAGCCGAGGTGTTATCGGAAAAGGCACTCTACTGCAAAGATTACGCCCGCGCCCTGTTCTTTCTGGAGCCGGTGGCCATGGCAAATGTGCCGGAGGATGCGGTGGAAGAAACAGCACGGCGCGACAAGGCAGAGTCCGACATGATTGACATATACGCGCAAATTGACGATCCGGATTGCCTGAGCGGCATCATGTCAAAGGTCGGCAGCGTTGTCGAGATGAATGCATACCGCAAGGCGCTGCTGGAGCAAAAAGCTGGTCGGTGGGAGTCGGCAACGACCTGGCACCTTTCTGACCTCACGGCGGAGCCGGACAACGTTGATATACAGGCGCGTGTGCTCAAGTGCTTTTTGGAAGCTGGCCATCATGGTACGTCGAGACAGAGTGTCGCTGAAATAAGCTCAACTAGAATCAATTGCTGACCACATAGATGCCGTGCTGTCGAGGGTGGACAGCATGAACCTGGAAGACGCACCGCCCACCACAGTGAACAAGGTGCTTCCTTTGGCGGTGGAAGCATCGTGGGCATCCTTTCAGTGGCTCAAGATCGACGAGCTCATCCCGCTGTATAAAGGAGACGTTGCAGACGTTTTCAGCATTGGTATTGGCGCTGCGCTCTCCCAGCTGCAGCGTCGGAATGTGGAGGAATTCGAGAAGCACCTGACAAAGGTCGTTTACCGCGTCGCAACATCCATGTCCTACTCGACGACGTCGTCGCCGCAAGCAATCCACGAGGCCATGCTCAAAGCCCACATCGTCACGGACCTGCGCTTGATCGGGTCTGCCAAGACGGCGGAGGCAGACGTCATGGAGCGGAGATCCAGCGGACAAGGTCCGAAAAAGACAAGCACCATTCTGGCGACGCTGACGCAGCGCCTTGATCTCCTCGAGGATGTCAGTGACAAACGGTACATGCTGACACTGCACAGGGCGGCCATGGAGTCCTTGCGGCCGGTGTACGGCGACGGAGAGATATCAACGTTGTGGCTGCTGAGTGCACGGCTGGCACGCAAGACAGGCTCGAACGGCGAGTGCCTCAAAGCCATTGCCCACGCCCGCCGGCTGGGTGACCCTGCTGCGGAAGTAGAGAATGCGCGGCGACAGTGGGCGTGGGGTGGCAAGCACCAAGCGATTGCAGACCTGCGAACCGCGATCGGCCGCAGTCTGTCATTTAGCAGCGGCCCTGGGGCAGCGGCGGCGGCGACGGTGGCGGGCACGTCGTCTGCTGCGCTGGGTAAGAAGTGGTCTACGCAGGGAACGGCGCCGCTGGTGGCGCGAGCAAAGCTCCTGCTGACGCGCTGGCTGGATGCGAGCGGCGAGACGTCTCGGGCGGCGCTTCGGACAAGCTACCGGGAGCTGGCCAGCGAATACAGCGAGTGGGAGAAGAGCCACTACTTTCTGGGGCGCCACTTCAAAAAGGTGCTGGAGGCGGAGCAGGCGCTCAAGCCGGACGAGCAGAGCGACGCGTATCTGACGGGCGACCTGGCGCGGATGGAGATTGACAGCTATCTGCGGGCGGCGCGGTTGGGGACCAAGTACCTGCACACGACTCTGCCGCGGGTGTTGACGGTGTGGCTGGGCCTGGGGTCGCAAATCGACAAGGCGCCGGACGGCAAGGCGGCGGTGTCGGAGGAGCTCCGGACACGGCGCATGGAGACGCTGTCGTCTCTGCACCGGCGGTTGTTGCGGCACCTGCAGCGGCTGCCGCCGTTTATTTTCTACATGACACTGCCGCAGCTGGTGGCGCGCATCAACCACCCGAACCGCGAGGTGTGCCACGTGCTGGACCAGATCATCTCCAAGGTGGTGCAGGCGTACCCGCAACAGGCTCTGTGGAGCGTTTTTGGGGTGCTGACGACGCGCGCCAAGGGCAGCCGGACGAAGCGGGCAGCGGAGCGGCTGATCAAGGCGCTGTGCTCGCCGACGGGGCAGCAGGTGGTGGCAGTCGGGGCCAAGCTGCCGACGCTGCAGCAGATGCTGCGGCGGGGCGTGACGCTGGCCGACGAGCTGGTCAAGGTGGGCCGCAAGGGCAACTTCCGGGCGCACAACGCCAGCAAGGCGGTCAGCCTGCAGCGAGACATGAACTTCCAGCTGGCCAGGGAGGCTATTCCGCTGGTGGTTCCTATTGCACGGTGCCTGACGGCTACACTTCCGGGGCGGCTGCAGGATGCCAGGAATACATCACCGGCGGGAGGAGGGGGGGGAGGGGGAGGAGCAGTCGCAGCAGCAGCCTCATCAACGGCAAACAGCATGGATGTGGACAACGCGACGACGGCGGCGCTGAGCACGCACAATGCGTTTGCGTCGGACGTGATTACGATCCAGTCGTTCCAAGACGAGGTGCTGATTCTGGGGTCGCTGGCGCAGCCGCGCAAGCTGACGATCCGGGGCTCGGACGGACGGCTGTACGACATTCTGCTGAAGCCCAAGGACGACATGCGGACGGACCAGCGGATCATGGAGGTGAACGGGCAGATCAACCAGGCGCTGCGCAAGGACACGGAGGCGATGCGGCGGCAGCTGTCGATCCGGACGTACGCGGTGACGCCGCTGAGCGAGGACTGCGGCATCATCGAGTGGGTGCTGGGGCTGAAGACGCTGCGGGAGATTCTGCGGCCGTACTACGACCTGCGGCGGTCGCAGGTGCAGCCGCGGCCGCCGGACCCGATGGACATCCAGAAGATGCTGATGGAGGCGGCCACGGTGCAGAACCGGGTGGCTGTGTTTGCCAACGTGGTGCTGCCGGCGTTCCCGCCGGTGCTGCAGGAGTGGTTCATGCGGCGGTTCCCCTACCCGGCGGCGTGGTTCACGGCGCGGCTGCGGTTTACGCGGTCGGTGGCGGTGATGTCGATGGCGGGGGCGGTGCTGGGGCTGGGGGACCGGCACTGCGAGAACGTGCTGGTAGACCAGGACAGCGGCGGGGTGATGCACGTGGACTTCAACTGCCTGTTTGAGAAGGGGCGGCTGTTTACGCAGCCGGAGACGGTGCCGTTCCGGCTGACGCAGAACATGCGGGCGGCCATGGGCATCTGCGACCACCAGGGCCCGTTCCGGCGGTCGTGCGAGCTGACGCTGCAGATGATGCGCGAGCAGGAGGAGACGCTGCTGGCCGTGCTGGAGGCCTTTATCCACGACCCGACGCTGGACCTGCAGGCGGACCCGCGGGGGGGGCAGCAGCAGGCAGCGGCGGGAGCAGGAGCTGGGGCCGGGGGTGGCCAGGGGGCCGGGCGGGCACGGCCGGCGCCGGTGGTGAAGCTGGACCCGCAGAGCGTGGTCAGGAACATCAAGCGGCGGATCAATGGGCTGCTGCTGGAGGAGACGATTCCGCTGGGGGTGGAGGGACAGGCGCGGGAGCTGATCAAGCAGGCGACAGAGGCGGTGAACCTGTCGGCCATGTACATTGGCTGGGCGCCGCACTGGTGAGGTCACTCGTCTCATGCTACGGGGGGGGTGGGTATTGCTCAGCCGACAATCAAGGGCGGCGGCGACACACACGAGAAGAAGAGAAGGCCCTTTGTGGGGGGAAAGAGAAAGAAGAGAGGGGGGGGCGATACGTTCTCGCCACACGATATAGAATCTTTTTGAAATAGAGTGTTTGATCTTGTTGTTGGTCGTGTTTAACTGCTCAGAGTTGTGTCGGAGTCTGTGCACTGATTTATATTCTTTTGCAACTTTTTATTTGATTTCTATTTCGGTGCGTTTCGATCGTCCCTACGAAAAGGGAATCCCGGTTCTTCCGCAGTCGTGTATTTGATTTCCAATATTCTTTTTCTTTTTTTTCTCGTCTTTTTCCTATCACCCCTCGCATTGATTGCTGATCGCCTCAACGTCGGGTTCAGAATGGCCAACGTGTCCCGCCTCTTGACAGATAAAGCCGTGCTTGACACGCGATTGGTCGATGGAGACAAGGCGCAGAGGCACAGAAGGAGCCGGTCGAATCAGGAGACAGAGATGGCAGGCAGGAAGGAATGTGGCACTGGCAACAGCTCTGTGGTCTGAAACGGCCGCTGAAAGTCGAAACGAGGACTACATATGCTGACAGTACGGAGTACGAGTATTTGCTTTCTTGTTGCAAGTTTGCCGAGGCTGATGGGCATTGCGTCGACCTGGTGGGCGGGAGACGCAAGGACTGAGGCAGCCGCTGCAGCAATGATGGCGTGCAGCGCAGCACGGCCTGGGAAAAGCCGACTGGAAGCGCTCTTTCTGTCTGTGCTTTGCGTGTTTCTGTTTCTGTCATGTCCGATTTCAAATCAGCGGGTGGCCTAATTTGGAAACCGTCCGCGAAAGTCAAAGTCCTCCTTCCCATGCCGAAAAGCACAGACCCTGAGTTGCTTTTACCAGGGCAGTCCTATTCCGAATGAGTCCTAATACGTTGCGCGGCGTCGCGGCGCACTCTGGAAGTGATACGTCAGGAAACCAACAATTGCGTTGCTTGGGAAAGCCGACATTGCCCGAAGTGCTGCGACCGTATGATGGCTTTTGCGCAGAGTGATGGGGTCACAAGGCACTACGAGCGTACGACGAGTCTGTTGCAACAGGAAGTAGCACTTTACGATGATGAGAGCTCCCTTATCCCGAGCATTGCCGGTTTGGGTGGTCAGCAGCGCCGTGTCAGCGATGGTTTTTCCCAAACGAGAAGCCGCCGTGGTCAGCCATGGCTTTTCCCAAACGAGAAGCAACAATCGAAGACGGATGGAGAAGGCACTGGGCCGAAGCTTGCATTTCACGTCTTGGCCACGTCGTATCGCTGTAAGATACGGATACGGCGTACGAGGGGTTTTCAAGACATGCGTCGTGATGGGCAGCACCGTTTCACGTTGAGGCCGCGAACGGCGGTGAACAAATGCAGAAAGATGCATCTACATGTACATGTACGGAGTAGTAGGCGGAGAGCAGCGGGGAAGCAAGGGAGGCGTGGTAATTAAACAAGAGGAGAGGAGAGAGAGGAGAGAGAGGAGATGAAAGATCAAAAGATGAAAGCAGCCACGAGAGGATAAGAGACCCCTCATGATCGGCGCTTCGGGCGGGTCGGCAGCACAAGTGACAATGAGAGCTGGACGCTTTTCCCCTTTCGTCGGGAGGCAGCCGTGGCACGGAGCAGCTAGCGAACGGAGAACAGCATCTCCGCGCTGGTCGCGCTGGTCCATCCCCAAAATCAGCGGTGAGAAAGGAGGCCAGGAAGAACTGGGTTAGGTTGGACAGCGGGGTGGTATCGAAAACGACGATGCTGTCAGGCACGAGGTCACAGGGTGTCTTTGGTTCCTGCATTGGGGCAGGGGTAGAGTGGTACCATCTTTTATCTTTTGTCTTTTTTCTCCACCTGCGTAGATGTGAGAACCACTGCAAGGGATGCTGCAGAAAGACAGCGAAGCATCGCTGGTGCAGCACGCCAATGCAAGGTTGAAATTGCATTTGAGCGGTGAGAGAACTGACTGGAATGCTGTTAAACAGTTGCCAAGAGGCTGCAACGGGCATTTTTCCATTCTTCCCCTCACTTTTTGTTCTGGATGTGGGAAAGAGGGAAAGCGAAGGAAGGCGGAAAGCGAAGAAAGGCGAAGGGAAAAAGCGGAAAGAGAGGAAAGGCGAAGCGAGGCAAGAGACTCGGCAAAGAGACTCAAGCTTTCTCGTTCCCTTTTCACCGTCCACCGTCCACCGTCTCTTCCTTTCAAGGTTTTCTGTCTCAGCCGCGCTCGTATGCTCAGGTAGGCTGCTCGTACGTTCCACATACGAGTACAAAGTCGTCTCGTAAAAAGTCGTCTCGTAATAGACACTGCCACTGAAACTACCACAAGTCAACACTAGCCTCGGCGCTTCCAAGGTTTCTTCTCTTTTCCCTTTCTCTCTTTCCCGTATTTTCTTGTTCTCCTTGTTCTTTCCTCGTCTCTTCAAACGTCGATCACTGCCATGTCGGGCGGCGCAGGTCACCTGCAGGTGCTCTCCACCTACAATTTCCTTTGTCTGTGCCTCCCTTGCGTCTGTTTGTCGTCTTCTTCCCACTTTCCACTACGGCCGACTTCCCTTCTCGTCAACGGGCGTAAGAACCAGCGTGAATCTGGGCACGCTGTTGCTGAGAGACCTGGTCTGTCTCGTCCCGCTTGCCCAGTAGCTTGAGCTAACGTAGTCATGCGCACAGCGGCCTCCCTTCCCCCTCTCTCTCTCTCTTCCCCTCACCTTGATCGCAATTTTATTTTCAGCAGCTCTCTCCCCTCGTCACGCCGACGCCAGGAGAGAGGACTCCGGACGAGATGCTTAGAGATGCTCAGACGGAAATGCACGTCCGGTATTTGTCTCGTCTTTTTGGAATGACTTTCCATCCCAAATCAAATCCCCGTTTTGTCATTGCCCCCAGAGTCAATGACGGCAATGTGTCGATCAGACAGTTTCCCGGGATGCTGCCCCTGCAGGCGGCGTACAGCGGTGTAGGGCCTGTATTTTCGGAACTGACGTAGTTTACGGATACAGGCTACCTAGTTTACAGGCTACGGCTTAAAGATGCTTGAGCGTTTCGGAAAATCAGGAAATCCAAACATCACAAATCTTTCTTTCCTCGTTTCGACGGAGAAATACCTCGTTGCCTAGACGAATCGAAGACACTGAGCGCATCGAGAGTTGTCCTTCATCTCCGGTATCCCTTGCTTCCCAGAGTTCGTACTTCGGCGTCGCCCGCCTGTAGACACGAGAAATAGGTACGAGGCTTACCACCAACGGCTTCGTACGAGTCCTTTCTCGCTTCGGCTCCGCTTCCAGGTACCTCTGCACCTGCCGCCATCGTGATCGCCTTTTCTTCCCCCGCCCAGGTACCGCCTTTTGCGCTTTTGCCACCCCTGTCTGGTGTGGCACCCCTGTCCCCCACCAGCGGGATAGAGTGCGTGCATCTATTTGCATTCTCGGCGAAGAGGCTTGGCTGCCATGTCACTTTGCATTCCAGACCTGCAGATTTGTCTGGATTTGTCTTGCCTTGCCGGATGCAGGACAATATTTGGAAAACACAAATAAAATGAACGACACTGCTGAGACAGGAGAAGACGAGGAGGAGAGAGGGGAGAGAGAAAGGGAAGAGGGAAGGAAAGAGAAAAAGGAAAGAGGGAAGAAAAGAGAAAAAAAGAAAAAAGGAAAAAAAAGAAAAAAAAGGAAAAAAGAAAAAGCAAGCAACCCAAGAAAAGAAAGAAAGAAAAGACACTAACATCTCAGCTGAGTTGTCACCAAGAGAAAAAAAGAACTAGTGTCGACAGTACCCACTCGTCCCGCCCATGTCCAGCTGGCCTGACCAGGACAAAGGTAGCTGTGACAGGGGGGTTACAAAGGTCGATCGTCCGCTTACACCGTCCTGTCTCTTACGTCGACTGCCGGCTATGCCGTATATATCTGAGTGCACCATGACTATTTGCATCTGCGATCGTGTGAATACAAAGGCAGCCTTGTTCCCACCTTTCTGTCCTTCCCCTCTCCTCTTTTTTTCATTCCAATCTTGTCTCCAAGCAACTCCATCTTTTCTCTGCATCTTACCTTGACACCAGTCCTGGTCTTGTTGACCTCGACTACACCAACAACCCTTTCCCTCTCTCCCTCTCTCCCTCTCTCCCTCTCTTCCTCCCTCTCTCCCTCCCTCTCTCCCCCACAATGCTTTTCACCAGCCAGAAGCTCCTGCACCGCGCACGGAGTCTGCGGCGGCTGCACATGCACGGCGAGAGCAATCCAAGCGTCGACAGCGGCAAGAACCACACGACCGACGTCCACAGCCTGCCGCCTTTGCCAGTCTCGCCCACGACGGCAACGATGCCACTGCCAATGTCCGGGCCCATGGCCATTCCGGACGTGCACGACTGCTATGTCGACCTGCACGCACTTGACCACGATCGCCTCCACTTCCGCCAGATCAGCTCCTGCAGCCACGACAGCCAAGCCTCGCGCGCCTCCAGCTCCTGGTCCTCGGACACCTCCATGACCTCGGCCGCCTCCACCATCTCCTCGTCCTCCTCGGCCACACGGCACACCACAGCGAGCTGCCATCAGCAGGAGAAGCTGGAGATGGAGAAGCAAAAGAAGCAGGAGATGCAAAAAACACACCTCCCCATCGAATGGGATTCGCTGCGCCTGCACCCGACGGGACCGTCCTTGCCGGTCAAGGATACCTTTGCGGTCATGCACGAGCAGCCCATGTCGTTCTTTGACGACTCGGATGACGACTCGGATGAAGACGACAACGACGACGACGACACGCCGTCCGTGGTTGCTGCCCCGTCACCACACGGCTTTGACTTTGGCTTTGGCCCGTCGCTCGCCAGCGGAACCTACTACACACCGGCACCGCACACGCGCCGCACCGTGGCCGACATCTACATGTCGTCGTCGGACGACGCCGGCTTCGAGGTGCTGCGCGGACTGTCGGCGCCGCCGCCACGGCACCACCGGCTGAGGGCGCACCAGTCGGAGGCGTGTCTGGGCGAGCGGTTCCGGGGCGTGGCGACGACGCCGCCGATGCCTTCTTCCTCCTCGTCGTCGTCGTTGTCTCCTCCGTCTCCGGTGCAGCCGCGCGTGCAGCCGGCAGCCGGCACAGAGACGGAGCGGTACTTTAAGCGCGGCGACTGGAAGCGTCGCGGCATTGTCTTTAGCACATAGCAACGTCTTTTTCTTTTTGTTTTTCTGTTTCTTCTTTTCTTTTCTGTTCTTTTCTTTCCTATGATACCCATATTTCCTTATCGTCTTTGGTCCAGGCTTTGTATACTACCGGGAAGGCTCTCTTTTGTTCTCAGCGTTCTCACACGACGTCACCTTGCTTGTGTTTCCTCGTTTTGTTTGCAATCTTTTGTATTGGAGGTTTAGTGTGCCGCAGAACCGAAATGGTCCTGTAGCAAGAGCAGAAAGCAAATACACGCACCACTTAAGGGCGAGGGACAAGAAGGAGTCCCTCGTCCGATAACCAACCAAAAAAGTTCTCCAAATCATGCGAGATGTGTAGAGTGTGGTGACTGTGAGAAAGAAGCAAAAGAGGAAAAATTGCAGTCGTATTTGTAGGTCATCTCATACGGAAAAGAACGGAATGGAAGAAAAGGGGAAGAAACTGGCGCTCATCTGTGGCTACCCAAACTCCAGTGAAAAACGACAAAGAGAAAAAAGACCTACTTCACCCACTGGCCTCGCTGCTGCCTGTGATTTTGTCCCAAGCCTGCCCGATCTTGCCAGTGATCCAGTCCCACACGCCACTGGCCGCTTCTGCGACCTTTTCCAGCGGGCCTTTGTCGCCGCCGTCTTCGCCAGGCGTGGGCGTTTCGGTCGGCTGACTGGTGGTGGTTGAGGGTGAGGGAGAAGAGGTCGAGGGTGAGGGGGTTGAGGGTGAGGGAGAAGAGGTCGAGCGAGAAGAGGTCGAGCGAGAAGAGGAGGGAGAAGAGGAGGGAGAAGAGGTCGAGGTGGCTGACTTGCTCTTGGCTGGCTTGGTCGTCGCTGTCAACGTGTACGCTGGCACTGGATCTGCCGGCTCCTCTACCTTGCCGTCCTCGTCGTGCAGGCCCACAGGCTTGAGCGGTAGCCGCAGCGTGCCATTGTTGGGCTTGGGCTCCAGGCCGACCGAGTCGCACAGCATGTTGTATACCTCAATGTTTTCTGCTGGTCAGCGGGGGAAGGGAGAGAGAGAGAGGGAGAAAACATACGAAACGCCTCCAGCTTGCTATGCGGCGCGTGCGGAAACGCCGGCCCCCGCGCCACGAAAATGGCCCGCATCAACGGATGCTCGTTGTCATAGCCGTGCAGCCCGCGTGGGTGGTAGACCAGCCCGTTGGCCACGCCCTCGACCACGTCAAACTCGGCCCGCTGCACAATGTTCCAGCCCGTCTTGGGCACCAGCCAGAGCGGCGCAATGCGTGCGTTCGCCGAGAAGTGGTAGCGCGCCGGCATGTCCTCGTCGCGCAGGTACACCTCGATGTTGGGGTTGTCCGCCGTCCGCTCCACCACCGACGCGTGCAGCGCCTGCAGTGCCTCTGCGCTGGTGTTTATGGGCCGCAGTCCCACCAGCGGCCACCCGTCCACGTGCGCCACCTGTCCCATGTCCACCAGGTCCTCCAGCTGCAGCAGCCGCGTCACGTCCGTCGTCGCCATGCCGTGGTCCGACACCACAATCACATTGACAATGTCCGTCAGGTTGCGCGCCGCCAGTCCCTGGAAGATGTCGTCCAGCATCGCGTCCACCGCCGCGATTGTGCCGCGGATCTGCGTGCTGTTCGGCCCGTACCTGTGCCCGTCGCTGTCCACGTTGGGCACGTACGCCGCAATCAGCTGCGGCCGCCGGTCTTTGTCATCGTTTGCCGCCCCTGCTTCTGCCTCTGGCCCCGGCATGTCCAGAAACTCCAGGACCCGCGCCACCTTGCGTCCCAGCTTCTCCCGGCCGTTGTACGCGTCCAGGTACGTCGGCTCCACCCCCAGGATGTGCGCCTCGCTGCCTGGCCACATGTGCACGGCCGTCCGCACGCCCAGGCGCTCCGCCGTCACCCAGAACGGCTCCCCGCCCCACCATTTGGGGTCCAGGCTGCGCGCCGGGTCCGTGTAGTAGAACTCTGCCTGCAGCGCCGGGTCCCAGAACGTGTTGCCCACGACGCCGTGGCTCTCCGGGTACAGGCCCGTCGCCAGCGTGTAGTGGTTCGGAAACGTCACGCTCGGAAACGACGGCAGCATGTACAGCGGCGACACGCCCTCCCGGATGAACGCGTTGAGCCGCGGCGTCAGGCCCCGCGTCAGGAAATCCGCCCGGAACCCGTCGAGGCTGATGAGCAGCGTCGTCGGCCGAAACAGCGCCGTGCCGTTGCTGACCAGCCGACCGTTCTCTTGCTGTTGCTGCTGCTTCTGGGCTGCCGCCTTCTTCGCCGCCGCCGTCATCTTCCACGCACCCAGAGCCAGCAGCGCAACCACCACGGCGATGGAAAGGTGGACCAGTGCCCAGCGTCTGCAGCTGCCGCGCTGCAGCTTCCGTCGCCCGTGTTGTCCGCGGCCACGCCGACAGCGTCCCCAGAGCCGCTGCAGAGTGCCCGTCTGCCGGTCCGTCTCCAGCTCGCTGCTGCCGTCCGTCTGTGCGTCCTCGTCGCGGTCGCTGCTGTCGCCCGTCGAGCTGCCCTCCTTCATGGCCCCCTCCTCCATCTCGAACATGAGCTCGCCGTCCTCGCCGTTGCGCGCCTGCGCCAGCAGCCGCTTCTTCTTCTCTCTGCGTCGCTGCCGCCGCCGCCGCCGCCGCTCGGCCTTTAATGTCGCTTTGTCGTCGTCGTGGCTGTCGGCCTTGCCGCCCTTTTCGATGAGATTGTCCGACGACGAGAGCGAGCCCCGCAGCGTCGTCGTGTTGGTGATGGACGACCCAGGCGTGTTTGGCGCGGCGCTGTTTGTTCGGTCGTTTTGCTCGTCAACGTCGCCGTCGCCGTCGCTGTACCGGCGAATGCCTAGAAACTTGAGCGGGTTCGACAGCGCCGGCTGTTTCGGCCCGCGCCGCCGCGCATCCGTCACCAGCCGCTCCGTCTCGTCCACCTCCAGGAACAGCGCCTGGTCGTGGCCGCGCAGCTCGCTGCTCGTGCGGGCACGCTGCAGTAGTTCGTCGTCATCGCTGTCGCTCTCCTGGTCGCTGTGTAGAGACACGGCGTCAGCATCGTAGTCCGCCGGCGACAAGAGCTGCCCGCTGTGGCTGGCATCGCCGGGGCTGGCCCTTTGAATAGGCATTCTTTGGGGACTGTGTTTCGTCGAAGCGTCGTCGCAATAAAGGTGTCGTCTCTCGGGCCGTCTGCTTGGATTGATTCATGACGGGTTGCAGTCGCCGCAAGTGATTACGCGATGGATACCGACCTGTAATAGGCGGACGCCACAGTGGCTTTGCACCACCCAAACCTTAAGCATATTAATTGGTGGACTTTGCCTACGTTGATCGCTTGAAAGCCAACAGGGCCAACACCACAACACACAGCCAGATGCCACCACCACTATCAAACCCGGCGGCTGGCGCCAGTGCCGGAACAACCGCAGCCGCCGCCAGTAAGAAAGAGAAACGCACCGCAGCCGCTGTCGCGCCGGTCGCGATGGCGCCGGGATTGCAGAGCCAGGTGCAGAAATGGGCCAAGATGACGGCCGAGCTCGGCGGCGGCAACACGGGCACTGGTGAGGCGGTGGGTGATGACGGCGTGGACGACGCCACCGACCTGGCCAGCCGGCCGCGCAAACGGACAAAGACCACGACTGCCGCTGCCGACAGGAAAAAGTTTACGCGCAAGGCCGGCCAGGACGCGCTCCCTCTTGCCAAGCAGCTGCGGGCGCCGCACCGCCGGGACCGCTACATCTCCTTTGGGACCGGCACTGGCATCGGCCGGCTGCCGTTCCCGGCCGCGACGGCGTCGTCTGCGCCGATTCCGCCAACATGCCTCCTCTGCCTCGTGCGCTTCGACTCGCGCCAGCAGCTGCGCGACCACGAGGCCCTCTCGACACAGCACCGCCGGCGGCTGCGCGACGATGCCGCGCGCAAGGCCGGTCTGCAGCGGTACGCCAAGGTTGCGGCGGCGGCCCTGCCCGAAACGACAGACCATGGCCACAACACAAACCCGGCTCCTCCCCAGACCACCAGGCCACCCGTACACATCAAACGACTGCCGCGCCGGCGAGGCGATCTCGCTCCGACGTACACCTCGTACGCCGTGCCAGTGCAGCAGCAGCAGCAGCAGGAACCCACCGCAACAGCAGTCCCATCCGACGCTCCCCTCTTCCACGCCTGTCTGCTGTGCCGGCGCCGCTTCCGCAGCCGCGCCACGCTGCGACTGCACGAGCGCGAGAGCGCCCTGCACCGGGCGCGGACGCGCGATCCGGCGTCGGTGGCAGCGGCCGTGGTGGCCGTCAACAGAGCAGCCGAGCAGGCGGAGGCAGGGGCAGGGGGTGGAGAGGCAGGGGGAGGAGACGGAGAGGCAGGGGGAGGAGACGGAGAGGCAGGAGCAGGGGACGAAAATGGCGAGGACAATGGCCAGCCGCTGCAACAACCAAAACGGCAATGGTTGCCCCTGGTGCGGCCGCTGCTGCGGATGCGGCCGGCCGCGTTCAAGGCCAGGGCCGGGGGCGGCCTGTCGACGGCGACGCAGTACCGGGACCGGGCGCGCGAGCGGCGGCTTGTATTTGGCGGCGGCGGCAACCGCAGGGGCAAGAAGGATGCTGTCCCTGTCCCTGCAGCTTCTACAGCCCCATCCAAAGGCGCGGCGCTGCTCAGCAAGATGGGCTGGACGGCGGGCCAGGGCCTGGGCGCGACAGGCAGCGGCGTGGCCGAGGCGGCGGCGCTGGCGCCGACGGCGTACCGGTCGGGGGTCGGGCTGGGCGCACAGGGCGGCAAGCTGGGCGACGCGGCGAGCGTGGCGGCGCGGCGCACGGAGAGCACGTACTACAGCTTTGTGGAGCAGACGCAGGAGGCGGCGCGGCTGCGGTACCAGGCGCTGGACCGAGCAGAGGCAGAGGCAGGGGCGGAAAAGGCAAATACAGTCGCGAGAGAAGATGGGAGCTAGCTCTTGGGGAGGAACATAGGAGTGAAAGAGGCGCAGTCGAATTAGATGATTATATACTGTGATTATACTATACAATAACGGCTACGCCGCCCAGGAAGCCGCCCAGGAAGGACAAGAGACACGCCGCACCAGCCACAGCCAGGACGGCGTAGCTCGGGTGGCGCGCTTGGGACATTGCGGCGGCGCTGTTGCTGTGGGACGCCGACGCGGATGCCGTGACGGTCACGGTGCCGTCTCCGCTGTCGGCAGTCGACGTGCCGGAGCCGGTGCCGGAGCTGCTGCCGCTGGCTTGCGTGGTCTGCTGGCTGGCGACGCCGGAGAGCGTGGTGGGAATGCCGCTGTCGGCGGCCTGCAGCACGACGACGTTGGAGGCGGTGGCGTTGAGGTTGGACTGGGCCAGGGCAATCTGGTTGTTGGTCAGGTCGTAGACGACGTAGGCCGAGCGCAGAAAGGTGTCGCCGAGCAGGGCGTAGGAGCCGGACGAGACGGAAGAGCCGGACGAGCCAATGTCCTGGAAGCCGAAGAGGCAGACGCTGTCAAAGGGGAGGTGGCCGAGCAGCTCCTGCTGCTGGGCGCGGGTGAAGACGTCGAGCACGACCTGCGACGCCGGCAGCACAATGGTGGCGCCGCTGCCGAGGGCCATGGTGATGGTCAGCTGGCTGGCGGCGTCGCAGTCGACAAAGGTGTAGCCGGTGATGTCGTTGTCGGTCTGGGCGCCGACGGCGTCAAAGAGCGCGAGCGCGGCGTCCGAGGGCAGGTAGGAGAGCGTGGTGCCGGAGTCGAGGATGGCGGGCAGGCTGGCGGTGGTGGAGGTGAGCGGGATGGACTGGGACGAAGGGTTCGCGCCGCCGAGCGAGGTCTTGATGGAGGTCAGCGCCACGGCCAGGTAGCGGTAGCCCATGACGCCGTTCTTGACCGTGCGCAGGACGGGCATGACCGACAGGTTGCCAATGAACTTTTCCGTGTCGACGCCGCCAAACAGGATGGAGCCCTGCGGCGAGTGCACGTCGTTGAGGTAGAGGCCAAACGTGCGCGTGGCGATCAGGCCCTGCGCCACAAACGCGTCCAGCAGGTTCGGGTACGTCTCCGGCGTCGACTCGCTGGCCGAGTAGCTGACGCCCAGGATGCCGACGCCGCGCACGATCTGCTCGGCCACGCCCAGCTGGAAGTCCTTGAGCGTGGCGCCGCCAATGCGGAAGGTGTCCGTGGCATAGTCGCCGCTCGACGTGCTGCCGTCGAGGTACGAGATGTCGAAGCCGTCGGTGCTGACGAGCTTGTACGTCGAGCTGGCGTTGGCATTGTACGTCGTGCCGCACGAGTCGCGGTACTCCTGCTGCAGGCGCTTGCTCGTGCAGAGGTCGGCGTCCACGCCAACGACCCAGGTGTCGCTGCTGCCTGTGTCCACCACCAGCACCTGCTCCTGCGCCGGCGTGCCGACGGACACCGTCGCATAGTAGCCGCCGCCCGTGCGGTTGTTGGCGAGGGCCTCAATGTACGTCCCCGACGGCGTCGACGCGCGCCGCACCAGCCGGTTTGTCAGGCCGGGCACTCCCATCCGTATCCTCTGCAGGCCGAGCTCCACTGTGTTTGCGGCGGCGCAACCCAGGAGCGCCAGGAGCGCCGGGAGCGCCGGGAGCGCCACGAGCTCAGCGATTGGCCTCATGGTGGAGGAGGGGAGAGGGGGGGGGAGAGGGGGGAGGGAGAGACGGGAGGAGAGGAGAACGGGGATGAGGAGAGAGTGAAAACAGAGGCTCTGCAGAAAACACGTTCGGAATTACATTAAATTCAGAAAAAGAGGCGCGGAGAATGCTCGTATTCTCGCATCTCAGTGGCACATCCACTGCAACCCAAAAATAACAGGCCCAAGCATGCCAAGAGATTCCGATGGCCTCCCCTGAGCCCGGTGCGGTCTTTCCCATTGTGACAGGCGCGCGTGATTCGCCAGGCGATGCAAGTCGTGGCGGGGACGCACGAAAAGCTGAAGTTAGCGCTCTCTAGCGTTGGCACAGCCTACATGGCGTTCTGGGCAAAGCTGGGCAAAGCGGCGCTGGGCTGGGCGCTGGCTGGGCTGGGCAGTGGGGCGCTGGCAGCTGGGCAGTTCTTTGTGCTTTGTTCTGTGCTTTGTTCTGTGCTTTGTTTTGTGCTTTGTTTTGTGCTTTGTTGCTGACCGTCGTGATCGAGGCTGAATGAGAGCACAGTGAGATGATGAACCAAATTTAAGGGGCGTATTGAGTCAAGGCTGCTGTAACCGGGATTTCGGGCTCTGGAAATTAGTGCGCCGCAGCACGCTACGCAGGCTATATAAATCATCCTAAGCGAACCGATTATGAAATGCCAATGGCAGGATGGCCGAGCGGTTAAGGCGCTGCACTCAAGAGACAATCTTTCCGGATTAAATTTGGTGACTTGCAGTTTCGAAAGAAGCGTGGGTTCGAGTCCCACTCCTGTCAATGTTTTTGTTTTTTTTTGCGCATATCTTTTGTTTTGTACGGAGTACTCGCCGCGGTACTCCGTAGCAATGACAACACGTGCTCCGTACACTTTGTCTGTATTCTCATCGCCCAAGTTGACAGTCAATCACTGACTTAGCTCAGCCGTGCCGTGCGCCGGGACGATTCCGATCACGGCAGTTGTGCGCTAATTTTTAAGCACTACGGAGTAAAATAACGTGCAAAAATTGTGACAACACCTCAAACCAAGCACACCATGGCTGCTGTCACCTCCATCGAGCTGTCCGGCCTCACCAAGGTCGCCACCGGCAAGGTGCGCGAGATGTACATTGCCGACGACGACGAGTCGGCGCTGCTCTTTGTGGCGACCGACCGCATCTCGGCCTACGACGTGGTGCTCGACAACGGCGTGCCCAACAAGGCCGTGGTCCTGACGCAGCTGACGGCATACTGGTTCAACGTGCTGACGCGGCCGGGCGTGTTGCCGAGCACGCTGTCGGCGCCACTGGCCACGCACCTGCTGTCGCTGACGCCGGGCCCGACAGCACACCTGACGGCGGCCGAGCGGGCGCTACTGCGCGGCCGCGTCATGCGCGTGCGGCGGCTACGCATGTTCCCGGTCGAGGCGATTGTGCGCGGCTACCTGGCAGGCTCGGCGTACGCCGAGTACGTGGAGAAGGGCACTGTGCACGGCGAGCCGGTGGGCGTGCCGGAGCCGGGGTCGGGGTCGACGGTGCGGTTCCCGGCGGGCCTCGTGCGCTGCCAGAAGCTGCCGGCACCCGTGTACACGCCGTCGACCAAGGCGGAGCTGGGTGCGCACGACGAGAACATTACGCGGGCGCGCGCGGCCGAGCTGATTGGCAACGCCGCGCACGCGGCGCGCATCGAGGAGCTGGCGCTGGCCGTGTACGCGGCGGCGGCGGAACACGCGCTGCAGCGGGGCATCATCATTGCGGACACCAAGTTTGAGTTTGGCCTGGACGAGGCTACGGGCGAGGTGGTGCTGGCCGACGAGGTGCTGACGCCCGACTCGTCGCGCTTCTGGCCGGCCGACGAGTACGCGCCGGGCCGCGAGCAGTCGTCGCTGGACAAGCAGTTCCTGCGCGACTGGCTCGTGAGCCAGGGGCTCAAGGGCAAGGCCGGCGTGGCCATGCCGCCGGACATTGCGGACAAGACAGCGCAGCGCTACACGGACGTCTTTGCACGGCTGACGGGGGAGACCATTGACGACGCCGTGGCAAAGCTGGACGAGTGATGGGAGGATGGTGGATGGAGGATGGATGGAGATGGAGGATGGAGATGGAAACTCTGCTAGACCTTTAATCAAAGACTGACGTTTCTTGGCATTCATCCTGTCTAACTTGCTCACGTCTTGCGGCAGAACCGAAACAAGAAAAGCCAGCCGAAGCTGTACGACTGTCGAGTGGCTCTGCCAAAGACATGGTGCTACAGATCATCGCCAGGTGGAGGATTCATTCTTCTTTTCTTTGTATCCAGCCCATAACCCTTGTCCTTGCTTCCCTGTGCAACAACGAAGAAAAAACGAAACTGCGGCATATCCAAACCGGCCGTAAACGAATAGCAAATCCCATAAATCCAAAACCCAAATATCATGATGCGTCCACACCCATTCGGCGCATTGTCTCAGACGTCCCACCGCCTTGGCCGCGAGGGATAGCCGGATGCCTGCTTGGTTGGGTAGTGGCTGCGCGGCGGCGGAAAGTGGCTCCGTGGCGGCGGGAACAGCGTCGCGGCCGGCTCCGTAACGGCAATCGGCGCCCGGCAGTCCACGAGCGAGCGGTCGCTGGCGCCGTCGTCTAGTTCAATGTCGTCGCAGGCCCGGCCGCCGGCGCCGGCCAGAAACGCCTTCTCCTGGCTGAAGTTGCGATGGATCGGCGGCGGGTTCTTCTCGAGAGTTCCAACGCTGACGACCAGGGCGAGGGCGGCCACGCCGGCCAGGATGCACGTCATCTCGTGGAAGGCGGCGCTGTAGGTGCCGGCAATCAGCTGCTGCAGCTCGGGCCACACCTCGACGAGCGCCGTCGGCGACCGTCGCAGCACGCCCATCTGGTCCGGCGTCAGCAGGTCGACAACGTCGGCCGACTGCACGCGCGTGTTGAAGATGATGGTAAAGGTTGTCAGGCCGATGACGCCGCCGAGGATTCGCAGCTGCGAGATGGCGCCCTGGGCGGCCGCGTGGTCGTCGAGCTGCGCCTGCGCCGTCGAGAGCATGGTGCCGGCTGACATGAACAGGCCAAAGCCGACGCCAAAGACGGCCAGAAAGCCGTACAGCGGCGCGGATCGGTAGCTCGTCGAGTTGACCGTGGCCAGCAGACTGACGCTGAGGAGCATGAGCGCACACGAGGCGACCACCACGGGCGACGTGCGGTTCTTCTTGGCGTTGAGCGGCCCGGCAGCCAGGCACCCAAAGGCCGTGCCACCGAGCATGGGGAGGAGGTGCAGGCCGGTCTTGAAGACACTCTCCTTGTTGACGATCTGGAAGCGCTGCGGCACGGTAATGACGAGGCAGAGATAGACGTAGCCGACGAGTAGTTTGTCTCTTTGTCACGTTAGCAAATTGTGGGAACACGTTACGCGCGGAGATGCGCGGAGATGCGCAAAGAGACGCCGCCCACGTACAAAAGACAGCAGAGATAGACGCGGTTCTTGAGAAGCCGCAGAGGAAAGACCGGCTCCATCTCCCAGTAGCGACCAGACGACAGCAGCGACTCCCAGCCCATGAAGAGCGCAAAGCAGATGGCCGACGACGTCAGGCTGGTCATGACCAGCAGGCTGCTCCACGGCACAACCAGCGACCCGCCCTCCTGCATGGCAATCACCAGCAGCACCGTGCTGGCTAGGAGAAGGACGCTGCCGACGATATCGACGCGGCGCAGGGTGCGGTTCGTGCCATGGCAGCGGGTAGGCTCGATGGGATAGAGGAAGATGATGCCGGTAATGGCGACGATGGCGAACGGAGAGCTGAGAATGTTAGAGGAGAGAGGGGGAGGGGGGAGAGGAGAGGAGAGAGAGGAGAGGAGAGAGAGGAGAGGAGAGAGAGGAGAGGAGAGAGAGGAGAGGAGAGAGAGGAGAGGAGAAGAGAGAGAGGAGAGGAGAAGAGAGAAAGGAGAGAGACCTACTTTATCCAGTAGATAACCCGCCAGCTGGAAATCTGTGGGATGAGCCCCCCAAGAACAGGGCCGAGGACAAACGACAGAGACAGCGTGATGCCGATAATCTTGCCAATGATCTCCGGCTTGTGAGCAGGGCCGATCTCGGGCAGACAGATGGTCGTCAGGCTGTAGAGTCCGGCTCCGCCGATGCCCTGAAACGCGCGACAGACAATCCTGGTCGGTCAGTTCAAACGTCTCCTGCAGCCACCCCGTCGACAAACTCACAGTTGCGTCATGTCATAGGAACAGCCACATGCCACGGAGCTGATCACAAAGATGATCCAGGACACGATGAGGATGTTGCGGCGCCCGTAAATGTCGCTGAGCTTTGCAAAAAAGATGGAGAATCCTGGCCAAGTGTCAGCAGGTGTCAGCCATCGCACCTTCTCTCCCTCACTCTCTTGAGCCTACCCATGTATGTCAGCAGGTATGATATTACTACCCACGACGAGTCTCGGAACCCGTTCAAGTCTTCGGATGTGGAAAGGAGCGACGTGGAGATGATTGTCGTGTCGAGGAGGGAGAAGAAAAAGCCTGTCAATATGCTACAGCTGTGTCAGATTGTGTGGTCTTCGACGCCTCCAAAGGTCCCGTCTCTCCCAGACCTCCGTCTCCCAGAACGCACCAGGCAACCAGCAGATTTCGCCGCAGCGTGTGGCCCCGCTGCGGTACTGCTGCGCTCCGTGCAGCCGCGCGCGCCCGTGCAGCGCGGGTTTCTGCTTCGCGCAGCTCGCCGAGATTGTGTAGTGTCCGCGGGAGGGCATCGCTGTGAAGCCCAGAGTCAAAGTCGATCCCGTGCATGGCGTCGTCCGCGGCGGCATCGTGGGACCGGCGGTGGGGGGTGTAGTACGGCGGTCTTGGCGGCGGTGATGGGGGAGGAGGCGCCAGCATCGGCGGTGCCAACGAAGTGATCATCGGGGGTGAATGTGGAGGTGGAGGTGGAGGCGGCGGCGGAGGCGGAGGCGGTCCTGAAGGCCGGGCTCCGAGCGGCGTGAGGTCGATCATGGTAGAGGGCAGGGTAAGCGTCTCTTCCCGAGCGGGAGTGTCGTGGCTGTTCGGATCGGGTCTCGCTTTCTCCCATCAAAACCCTCAGATCCTCCACGAAGAAGAAAGAAGACACGGGAGAAGAGGACACGGGCGATCAAAAGTACGAGACAATGAGGGAGTTGTGAGTGGCGGCCGTTCCTGGGAGCACAGCGCCAGCGGCTGCGTCAGTGGGAACAGACAAGAGCATATATATTTCAGAAGAGGATGGTGGCGGGTCTGGTTTTCTCGACCGTTGGAGCTGCCGCAAAAGCCAAGATGTATAAGAGAGAGTGGGAGTGGCGCTGGGAACAGAGGGAGGTAAAAAGCGGCCGAGATCCAAAATGCTGAGCATACGCACCATATGTAGAGACAGGTCAACATGCCGTGCAAAGCAAAATGGCAATTTGTAGCCAGGAATAGTATTGGCGAGGCCCGGGGTTGGCGAAGAGCAGCTGGGCATAGACAGATTGCAGCATCAAGCGTCAGAACAGACACGCGGCCGTGCCAAAAGACGAGCAAGGCCGGAGAGGAAGATCAACGCGCAAAGCAGGCGAGCAGACACGGACGCAAGGAAGAAAAGAGACGTTCTCGGCTTGTCCTGGCTTCATGTCCAGTTGATTTTCCCTCGTACTTTGCCACAGCCGCTTCATGTAGCAACACAGGCCCGTTTCTGGGTGTTTCTCGCGTGCGGTTGGTCCGTTACCAGTGTCTCTTCCTTCTGCATGTCTGGGCCGCCTCTGTTTTGTGCGAACGGGCGGATCGAGGAAAGTTGCCGGGGGGCCGTGGAGCGCGGGAGACTGAAATGGAAGCAGGGACAAAAGGGGAAGACGAAGGACCGTCGTAAGCGGGAGAGGAACAAAGGTAAGCGGGAGTCAGGAAGAGCGAAAAACAGGAGACAAGACCCCCCAAAAAGAAGCACAAGTGCTCATACACAGAACGGGTCACAGGCAGTACGAGCAGGGTTGGCGATGACGCAACACAAGCGAGGAACATTGAACACCCATAGCAGACGATGGAAGCGAGAACAGCCAGGGTCAAAGACAGACAGCCGCAAGGAGGATGGCTAAACGAGGAACAAGAGCAGATACCATGTGCAGGGGGTCGGGGGATGACACACCGAACGGAGTACGATGGGTCGACTGAGGCGAGGAGAAGATCAGACCAAGAAAAACATGGGCAGAAGCTAGAACACTGGCCAGAAAGTGGGCAGAACACTGAGCTTGGCGTCCAGGGAAGAAGCCGGCTTGCCTCGTCTATCTTGTGTCCACGGCGGACTTCTTTCTGTGCCACAACGGACTTGTAAAGCGAGCCGTCCTGTGCAACGGTCTTGCTGAGCCCGCGTGTGAGAGACACCAGGGGGGAGGGGGGGTTGGCAGAGCGGCCGTGTCGGCATCTGTGCCACGATTGGACCAGAGCAAGCCGGAGGAGGCGGCAGAGAGACACTGTCGATGGCAGTGGCCGAGAGGTGTCGTTTCTGCCTGTGCAGAGCTTCGAGAGTAGCAGACTGTCGGTAGCGCGTTCTAGAACCGGCCAGATGCGGTTCGGGTTACTGTTGGTTCTGGTTCCAGTTCTGCTGTCTGGTCTGGCTGTCGGTCTGGCTGTCGGTCTGACTGTCTGGTTCCGGTTCTTTTCTCATTACGGCTCTACCTCCTCACATCCTCTCGACGTACGACGCAGAGAACAAAAGAAGAATGCACAGAAGAAAAACACGCGGACGGCCGTGCCCTGACCATGATCACAACGACTGCGAATACCCGCTGCCGCAGACGGTCTGCAGTGTCGTGAACAAGTCGGCCTGTCCTGTTGGAGAGAGTTCCCAGAACGTCACACGGAGCTTGCCGCTTGTCGAGGACCGTGTCACGAGAGAAAGCAACAGGGTAGAGAGGCCAGAAAAGACGCCACACCAGAGACGACCAGGACAGGACCACCTCTGCTGTCTCAACGCTTCTGCTGCTCTTGTGCCATGCTGTGCGACGCTCTCGCCATGCGCTGCTCGTCTTGTCGACTCGTCAGCAGCCGCTTTGGGCCAGACAAAAGGCCTGGCGAGCCTCGAGCCTCCCAAAGAGCCGATCGAGGCTGCTGTCTGTCTTGGCCTCTCTCTCTGCGCTCCAGGCAACGCCGAGGCTGGCGGTCGCGGAGGATCGCCTTGCTGGATCGTCGCCGAGGCCTCTGCACGCCTTCTAGACCACCCTCTGTTTCGGCTTGTCTCGGCCTTTGCCCCGAGGCCGCCTTGCCGTCCCAACGTTCGTCCACCCACCGTTTCCGCCTCGAACAAAGAGTCGCTGCGGTATGGCTGACAAAATCCTGCTCTTTCCCGTCAGACTGGTCCTGACATGCACCTCTCCTTCAGGGCGGCCTCGAGGCAGAGAGGCTTGCCGGGCATGTCCTCCAAGCAGACTACATGCTGTCCCACACTCCCGCGTACAACAGCTCAACGGTCAGACGCGGCAGTGTGAAGATAGCACCTCGCGCGTTAAAGTGTAGAGGACTGGGCCGAGTGACAAAAGTCAACATAGCATCTGCGCGTGTCCTTCGTGAGCTTCTGCCTGTCGGTCGGGAGCCTGACTGGCCAATGCAACTGTCGTAGCAGTTCCCGTGGATTGAGTGCGAACGCGTACCTTGCAGCAGAATTCTGATTGGCGAGTCTGCGAGATGGGATGACGCGCCTTGACGGTGCAGCTGCACGTTCAACCTTCCGGGTGTGGAGTGATATGAAAAAGGCCTTTTCTCGTCTTCTTTCTTCGTTCTCCTCCCGTTTGTTTGAAACCAATGCCGTCCATCCGCCCTCTTCTGTTTCTTCCGTCTCGTTCTTTCGGTGCCTCGGGTTCCAACTGTCTAGCAAAATCACCCCTATTTGGCTCGGTGTCCAGAACATCAAGACAGAACATCGAGGCCTGCGAAACATATGTCCATCGCCGGAAGGCAGAAGCATCGTTCCCATTGGCACGGCGGTGTGATGGGGAGACAAGGCGGGTGCACAGAGAGGTTTCTTTGGGGGCTCACTTTGTTCTAGAGCCTGTCTGGTGTGTCTCCTCCCTTTCTCTTTCTCCGCTCTCTCCCTCGCTCTCTCGCTCTCCTCTCGCTCTCTGCTCTCGCTCTCTGCTCTCGCTCTCGCTGCTTTGCCTAGGTATTCACTTCCATGCCTTCGCTTATTCTCTTCTTCTACACGCTTTGCAACTTCACTACAGTCGCAAGATCGCCACGTCCAGCTACGGAAAACAGCAGTAACCTTTTCCCCGTGCAGAGAAGCAGCTTGTTTTGCAACGTTTGTGTACTGTGCTGGTGCGTGACTCGCCAGTACGAGCATGTGTTGCACCTGGTCCGTTTGTGTTTCTTGCACACCATCTTCGCTGTCTTTCTTCAGAGCGCATTTTCTCCTTGAGCAAGCTCTCCTGAGCCCCGAGAGGCAGAGTCGTTTCACTTTCTCTCCCCGTTTGTTCGTGAACAGGAATCCAACAAGCGCTGGTCGATGCACCTGTCTGTTTCTGGAAGCCGCTGGCCGAAGAGAGAACAGCTTTGTACTGCTCCTGTGTTGGACGACGCCTAACTTTATTTGACTGCAGGAACAAAGCCAGATCATTCACATCTCCTCGTGTCTGTGCACACCATGAAAGCACGAGACCTAACAACAGACTGGGAAGGAGCCTTCGGCCTCGTCGCCTTCCATCTTCCTCCCTTCTGTCCCGTTCGCTTCATTTCCATCTAAAGGAGATATTGTCATCGTCGTCTCATCGCCGCCGTTTCCTTTCCACCACGGGAAGTGAGTGAGGACTGTCTAACCTTTGATGCGCCCTTCCCGCCCAGAAAACACTCTCCTTTCTTCTCTTCAACGATGTCGACCAAGAGCCAAACCCAAAACGAGACATGACCGACGTGAAACGCACCGGAAAACTGACAATAGCTCATGGGACCATCCGCTTGGCAGCAGGTCGAAGTGCGAGGCCGTGAGTAACCCAGTGGCGAGGATGCGCCTCTCGACGCTCCGGCTGACCCTCATTTCGGCCTCGGTCTGCTCCATTCACTCACCATTTCGTGCAGCTGCCTCCTTCAGCTACCTCTCCCAGCCCATCACGCACTGCCCAAGTGAAGCCAATCGGACTGCTCAATGGCCCTTCTCTGCCTTTGCCTCCTTTTCTGCTCCTTCGGACATTTAACGTGCTCGTGTCCCATGTCGCACGCCGTTGCATACGGTGTGCGTCCTCCCCGACTTTCTCTCGCCATCATGTCTAGGTCTCGCTGCTCAACTCCTTTTCTGGATAGCGTCTTTCCAAAGAGAGTGCCTTCCGCAACTGCAGCTTTCCTTTTCGGGCCCTCTACAGCATCGGCGCCTGCATCTGTGGAACGAGCATGTGTCCGATTCAGCAGGAGACCGCCGTGTGTGTACCCCCTCATGCCCCCTTTCTGATATTCTCTGCGCATGATGGGAGAAAGGGAGCATCCCAATCCGTGCCAGCACCAAAATCTCCGTTGTCCGCAGGATTCTCTTCTGCCTAAAATCTCCCACTCGTAAGGATTGTGACGACCACCATGGAGAGAGCAAGACGTCCCGTGTCGGCGTCCTTCGCGTCAGCACTGGTACGAGGACGAATGAAAGGTCGACATAAAGGCGGAAGAAACAATTAGGAAGGTCCCGAGCTGGCTTGGGGTTTCTCGAGACGTAATACCTCGGCGGACGAAGAGGGTATTTCCATAGAAAAGCAGCTCCGCACCAGCACCTTCCAGGAGTAACAACCTCCCCCTTACCTGCCCTCAAACCTATACGAGACCCCCAGTCACGCTCCAGAGAAAAAATAAAACTTTATAAAACCATTAAACGGTATGCACTTCACATGACATCAACGAAAGTACGAGCACTGCCCCAAAAGTGCGGTGAATTGAATGCCGCGGCCTTGTGGTGAATGACGGACACCCCCCCCTCCCCCTTTTCCACCCACTCTGATATTTCGAGGAAGGTGCGAAAAGCGTTCCTTCCTCCTCATCGTGGGACACCTCGAACATCTTCTCACATCTCCCGGGGAAGGTGCAAGCCAAGTTCCTTCCTCTTCAAGACCTTACCGGCCAGTCTAGAATCATTTTCTTCTCTTTGTTTACATCTTGCAAGGGAGGCGCGACCATCGTTCTTTCCTCGTGGGTGCACCTGCTGATCAGCTGCTACCCATTTTGTGCGTACTCTTTTCGCCCCTTCCATCCCCCGATACATAAGTTTCTCCGGTTGCTCTTCTCTTCTTCTATCCTCTGGTCTCTTCCTTTTTCCATACATGACATCGTTCGGCACGACGGTGCTATCTTTTATATCTATCCTTTATCCATCTGCTTTCACTCTTGTCTTCATACTCCAGACACCCTGCACATGCTTCAGACCCAATACGCAGAATACGCACCAACAAGTCTTCCACACACGCAACGCTTTCACCAAAGAAGCTCACCAAAGGAAGCTATGGCGGACAGGTCACAAGGGGGACTGGCCGCCCAGTCCACTTCGCCTGATGGCAGAGCAGAGGATGCCATTGCCGTCGTCGGTATGGCGTGTCGGTTCCCAGGCGATGCTGAGGACATTGAGTCATTCTGGGAGATGATCAAGGACGGAAGAGATGCTTGGTCTGAAATCCCACCGGACCGCTTCAACGCAAAAGGATGGTATCATCCTGATCCAAATCGACCCGGCAGTGTGAGTGGCACCGCCCCATATCTCATGATTCATGGTAATGTTTTGCCACTGCGACTTTTCCATTTCGCTGACACAAACGTCTCTGTTGTCTAGTTTCATATCCGCGGAGCACATTTCGTCAAAGGAGACATTGCTGCCTTTGATGCTCCAGTGCGTTACTTTTCTGTTCTCCTGATACAATGGACCCAGACTAACACCGATGGTGCAGTTCTTCTCCATCTCCACAGCAGAAGCTGTTTCCATGGACCCGCAGCAGCGGATGCTCTTGGAAGTGGCCTATGAAGCACTTGACAGCGGTATGTTCGCAAGGAGCTTCCATTCACTCACTCGCAGAAATCAAAATTTTGACAACCAAACTATGCAGCCGGTATACCACTAGCTTCACTCTCCAACTCAGCCACCAGCGTGTTCTGTGGCTCCTTTGTGCGAGGTGAGCTTGCACCAGTCCCATTCCACGGTGACTCTGATCTGACATATCAAAACAAAACTACCCAGACTACGAACAGCCATGTATGCGGGACCCAGACACAACGCCCCCATACTCGGCAACGGGTAATGGCATCGCCATTCTCGCCAATCGGGTCTCTCATGCCTTTGATCTGGCCGGCACAAGCCAGACCATAGATACCGGTTGCTCTGCGAGCATGATCGCAGTGCATCAAGCTTGCAAGAGCTTGCTGTCCGGGGAATCTAGCATCGTAAGTAACAGCTAACGTGGTGCAATGGCCTCTGGTTCTGCCCAGTGCCGCATCGTTTTTTCGAGTCTCCTGCTGACATGGTAGGGCATTGCTGCTGGTGTTGGCCTGATCTTCTCGCCCAACACTCTCGTTCCAATGGCCAACCTAAACATCCTCGGCCCAGACGGCCGGTGTTACACCTTTGACGAGCGAGCATGTGGCTACGGTCGAGGAGAGGGCACCGGCGTCGTGATTCTAAAGCGCCTCAAGGATGCCATTGCCGCCAATGACACCATCAGAGCGGTGATTCGTGCGACGGCAAGCAATCAGGATGGCCACACCCAAGGTAGGCACTGTTTCACTTCGCATTTCAGCATCCTTATCTCATGAGCCTCGACCTAACCCTTTGCACAGGCATCACGCTCCCAAGCAAGGAGCGCCAGGTACAGAACATGTCCGAGGTCTACCGTAGCGCACACCTTGACATCACACGTACGGCTTACGCCGAGTGTCATGGCACTGGCACTCAAGTCGGTGATGTCAAGGAGACACAGGCTGTGTCCCAACTGTTCTGCCAACACCGAACGGCCACGAATCCGCTCATCATCGGTTCGGTCAAGACAAACATTGGGCACCTCGAGGGAAGTGCTGGTGTTGCGGGTGTCATCAAAGGCATCCTCGTTGTCGAGAGGGGGTATATTCCGAAGCACCTCAACTTCAAGTCCCCAAACCCCAACATTGACTTCGAAGCCATGAGGCTCAAGGTACGCAGTTCCAGTTTACGGCAAAGATTTTCTAAACGGCAATGTCTCTGACACGCTTCCACATCAGATCGCAACTGAACTCACTCCATGGCCCGTCACAGGTCTTCGACGAGCCAGCGTCAACTCGTTTGGCTTTGGCGGGACAAACGCCCATGTTGTTGTTGATGACGCCGCCCACTTCGTCTCGGAGAATGAAATTTCTGGTGCCCATCACAACACATACCTGTTTCCCGGCGACAAGTTGGAGCCAAGCATCACAGGTGCCTCGCAACCTCGGCAACACCTCTTCGTCTTCTCTGGACACGACGAACCGGCCCTCATGAGGGTCATCGAATCGCAGGCTCGCTACGTGGCACAACACACATCATCTCATGGCTTCGAGAGGAACTACGCCTACACTCTGCTGTTTCGCAGATCTCGCCTCAACTCCCGGACATATGTTGTAGCAAATTCTGCTACCGAGCTTTTGCAGATGCTCCAGGAAAAGTCGACAGCGGGCCCAGTTCGAGCACCACACACGCCACCAAACCAGCTCGCATTTGTCTTTAGTGGACAAGGAGCGCAATGGTATGCCATGGGCCGAGAGCTTCTCAGTTACCAGCCATTTTATGCCAGCATTTGCGATGCCAGCTGGTACATGAGCACCATCCTGAAAAGTTCGTTTATCCTGTGGGATGAACTTCATCGCAGCAAAGAGCAGTCTCGAATCAATGAGCCAGAGATTGCGCAGCCTGCAACCACGGCTATTCAAGTTGCCCTCGTCGACCTCCTTGCATGTACCGGCCTCCGGCCGACATCAGTTGTGGGCCACTCCTCGGGAGAAATTGCGGCAGCATACGCCGCAGGTGCAATTGGTCGTGAGGATGCTTGGAGAATTGCCTTCAATCGTGGCAAGTGCATCTCTCAGCTCCCTTCACTGGCACCCGGCGTCCATGGTGGCATGCTTGCCGTTGCGCTGTCAGAAGAGGACGCTCGTCGTGGGATTGCTACAGCAAACACGACTTCGGTTGAGGTTGCTTGCATCAACGGCCCTGCATCTGTCACTCTTTCTGGCAATGCCGATGATGTCAATCAGCTTCACGACTACTTCAAGGCTCAGGGGTCCAGAGCTGCACGGGTCAACGTGAGCATCGCCTACCATTCGAACCATATGAAAACCGTCGAAAACATCTACCGCCAATCTTTGCACGGCACTTCTCGACCGAGGACAGGGTCCGGCATCAGGTTCTTCTCGTCCGTCCTCGGCAGAGAAATTGAGACGTCTGAACTTGCAACGGATTACTGGGTCAAGAACCTTACGCAGCCAGTGCAGTTTTATCAAGCAGTCTCTGCTATGCTGGGCAAGACAAGGCCGGAGGCGTTTCTGGAAGTTAGCCCGCATCGTGTTTGGGAATCAACCCTGCACCAGATTTACCAGACCCCGATCCAGGGCGGAGCCGCCGCCTCTATGACCCCGCCAGCCTACGCCTCTCTCCTATGCCGTGACGAAGATGCTTCGAAGACCTTTCTGGATGCCCTCGGTGACATGTGGATGCGAGGGTACTCATACAATCCCAACTGGGCTCTGACAAGGTCGGTTTTTCTTTCCACTGTGCAATTCGTTTTCAGTCTGAGCACCAAAGACGTGTGACTAACACATTTCTACAGCAATTCGGGAACCGTACCCCATCACTTGGTCGATGTCCCGTCCTACCCTTGGGATCACTCGAAAAAGTACTGGCATGAGTCGCACCTGTCCAAAGCCAACCGATTTCGCAGTCATGGCCGTGAGGATATTATTGGTGCTCCTCTTGAGAACTCGACGCCCCAAGATCCACGCTGGCGAGGCTTCTTCCGTGTTCAAGAAAATCCCTGGCTAGAGGACCATGTCATCCAAAAATCGATTATCTATCCGGCCGGTGGCATGATGGCGATGGCAGTCGAGGCTGCGAAGCAGCTTGCTGATCGTAGCCGCAAAGTCTTGGGCTACGAGATCACTAATTTCGTCATAAGCAAGCCCATGCTCATCCCAACGTCGCATCAAGGGCTCGAGAACATGCTCAGCACACGCCTCGTTGAGCCGATTACCGGGAATCTGCTCCAAGGCACGGAGTGCTCATACGACTTTTTAGTCATGTCAAAACCCACAGATGGCCCATGGATCACACACGCCAAAGGTCGCTTTGCGATTGTGTACTGCGAAGAGGATGTGACATCTGAGGCTGGGCTGGAACGAAGGCTGGGAGTCGAAGCTCGGCGGGAAGCTTACAGGCAAGCAAAATCGGGTCGTTGCACTCAAATCAATCCGCGGCAATTCTACGAATGTCTAGACGTGATTGGGATGTCATATGGCCCTCAGTTCCGAAATCTTGTCGAGATACAACAGGGGCCTGCGTCGGTGCAAACAGTCGTCAAAACCCCGGACACAAAATCCTGCATGCCCTTCGGCTTTGAGTTCGACCATATCATTCACCCGACAACACTGGACACGATGCTTCAGAGCGCGATTGCTCTAAGCAACGGCAGTGAAGCTATGCTTCCTTGCTCTGCAGATCGGATTTTTGTCTCAGCAAATTTGCCGAAAGGCCCGGGTTCTTATTTTCGCGGCCACACCATTGCACGCAAGTCCGCACCTCGTACCGCCAGCGTGGACATCTCGATGTTTGACGATGATCTGCAGACGCCTGCTGTCATTATGGAGAATCTGTTCTTCAAGTCAGTCCCCAGCCAGACTGGCGCTGGTAGCGACAGATTCTTGCCATCCCACCGCAACCTCTGCTCTGAAATTGTCTGGAAGCAAGACGCCAGCAAGATTTCTTCATGGGGGTTCGATTTTCCTTCAAGTGTCCTCGAGCTTGTCGACCTAGCCGCTCATAAAAACCCGGCTTTATCCATTCTCTGCCACATTGCGGATGGTCCTGCTCTGAGCAATGGGGGCTTCGGTAATAACCGTTTTCCGCATCTAGGCGTCGCCGCCGATGCTCTGAAAATTGTGAGTCTCGTCCTCGACAATCTCACCGCCGGATACGAGACGCCCCGGTTCTCTCATTGCATGGTGTCTGGAAATGCCTCGGAAGAGGTGTGGCAACACATGCACGCACTCATGGGTATGAACCCGGCCTTTGAGCGTGTGCAACACTCCACAACCGTACCAGAGACGAGCACTTTCGACCTAGTCCTCTGCTCAATTGACGATCATGGTCTTGACGGCAGCCTGGACAACATCTACAAGCGTGTCTCTATGAACGGATGGCTGGTGCTCCTCTCCAAACTGGGCAACTTCTTTGGCACAGCCGAGAAAGAAGCCCTCACAACTGAGATGGCAAGTGCAGGGTTTTGGGTGGACAGACTCCCAGTGAAACGCTGCGCTTTCCTGGCGGCTCAAAGGACGGGGCCAGTACACAGACCCGACCCAATTCGCATTGCACATCACGAAAGGGTGACCATCCTCCTTCCCGAAACAATGTCTGATTTTGTTGCTTCTCTCAAAGACATCATGCGCTTTGCCATTCAGACTCAGTTCACCACAGACATTCATGAAGTCACAATTTCCTCGACCACCAAGTTAACGCCGGATGAGATCGACTCCTCGGTGTTGTCGCTCGTTGAACTCGATTCCTCGATGATTTTCGCCATGGGTCCGGAAATTTACTCTGCTCTTCACAGCATTCTGACACGTTCCAGAGGAATCTTGTGGCTCACACGAGGTGCGCAAGTCAACTGCGGTTGTCCGGAGCGATCGCCATTCGTGGGACTGGCTCGAACACTCAGGTCCGAGGATAGTAGCAGGAAACTACTGTCCATGGATGTTGATGTCGGGGCCATCACCTTCAGCAGGAAGACCGGAGCCCCATTGATTCCGGAGAATCTCGTCACTACTATCACCTCGCTGTTCATGAACGTCCTCGCCAACAGTGGCCCGGCAGATCCTCGCGAGGATGTCGAGTTTTCATACGCGAATGGCAGATTGCTGGTTCCGCGGCTGATGCCGCTCAGGATGCTCAACCATGTCATTGAGCAAGGTCCATCGACGCCGCATATGATCGGACAGATGCCTTTGCTCACCTCGGGGAAGGCTGTGAAACTTGATGCCTCCACACTCGCTGCTCCAACTGGCCCATTGTTCGTCGACGATAGCGACTCTCTGCACCGCGCACTGCTACCATTTGAGGTTCGAATCGCAGTTGTTAGTACACACCTGATGCCAGAAGACATTTCTTCAGCCAGGAGCAGCTCGCCAATTCAAAAGCTGTGCACAGATGTGTTTGGCCGTGTTCTTGGCGTTGGGTCAAGCGTTGCAATCTACCAGCCTGGCTGCTATGTCGCTGCTCGGATTCGCGACACCCTCAGAACACATGTTGTCGTTGATGTGTCCCGAGTCTACCAAGTGGATTCTCCTGACCAGTGGCAGGGCAGCTGTCCAACTGCATTTGCTACTGCGATGTACGCGCTAAACACGGGACGCCGCATCACGAAAGGAGACTATGTGCTTGTCTATGATGCTTCAACAGCATACGGCCAAGCTGCCACACGACTTGCCATAATGTTGGGTGGACATGTTCTCGTGGCATGTGCCACCACAGGCGAAAAGGAGATGATGAGAGAGCATTTCAGGATTCCTCCTTGTCATATTGTCGATGTGACTAGTCCGAGCGACGAGTTCGAGTCGCAGGTGCTGTCACTGACCGACTACCGCGGTGTGGACGTCGTTTTTGATCCCACATCTCGCCATATTGAGCAAGCGTTTCGCTGTGTTGTTGAGTGTGGCAGGATTATCCGTGTGGCTCAAACAATCTACGCTGCTTCCACATTCTATCAGCTTCCGGAAAAGAATGTGAGCCTGGAGACAGTTGATGTTGATCTTCTCGAGACTCGGCGACCGGCTGAAGCCCAGAAACTCTCTTCTGACATGCGGGATGTTCTCCAGCTAGCCCCCGGGCTCGATTCCGTGTGCGGCGTGCTCGAGTACAACATGTGCGACCTTCAAGCAGCACTGGATCACGCAGCGGTCAACCTATTTGCAGGGCCACATATTCTGTTTACTGAGGCTGACGCGGGCTTGAACATGGTCAATACGCCTGTTCAACTTGCTCGTAGAGCCGAACTCTCTTCGTCAGCGACATACCTGCTCATCGGGGGTCTTGGTGGCCTTGGACGCCATATAGCCGAGTATCTTGTCGAGAATGGCGCAAAGCACATTGCCTTTTTCTCGAGGTCGGGCGCAAAGTCGTCTTCTGCTCAAGAGTTTCTTGCGAAGTTGCATGGCGACGGTATTCATGCTCGCGCATTTGCGGTCGACATATGCGACAAGCAAGCACTGGCGTCGGCAATTGACAGCTTGAACAGCCTGATGCCTCCAATTCGAGGAGCTATCCAGTGTGCTGCCGTTATGGATGTAAGTTATGGACTTTTCTTCTTTGTTGTATCAAGATGCTAACATGATTATAGGACATTTCGTTTCCCAGCATGGGCTACAGCTGTTGGAAAAAGGCTTTCGAACCGAAAACGACCGGATCGTACAACCTCCACCAGCAGCTTCCGCAGAACATGGATTTTTTCGTCTTCCTGTCTAGCTCGTCCGGGGTCATTGGCAATAGAGGGCAGGCGAACTACTCTGCAGGCAACAGTTTTCAGGACGCACTTGCAAGACATCGCAATGCATTGGGTATGCACAGCACATCTGTGGACCTAGGCCTCGTACTGGGGGCAGGAATGGTCGCGGAAAATGAAGCCCTCCTCGACGCTATGCTTGCGACTGGATTCATCGGTATCCGTATTCAGGATGCACTTTTCGTGTTGGGCCAGGCCATGGCTCGACCGACAGCGGAGAGCGGTGTTCAGGTCCCGGCGCAGATTGTGACAACAGTCGGAACCGGCGGCCTGACTATTCAGAATCAGCCTTCCGATCCATTCTGGACCCGCACAGCATTGTTTCGGTATCTCAACCAAGTTGATGCACCCCCATCCGGGCTCAACGCGAAAGGAGCCGGGACAGGGGAGCGCGATCTACGGGTAGCAATCCGGGACGCTGAGACAATAGACGAGGCATGCCAAGTGGTGTGTTCATCCCTCATCGCAACTGTGGCTCGGCGAAAGGGCATGGTTCCCGAAGATTTTGACCGCGATCAGTCTTTTGGCAGCTACGGCATTGACTCGTTGGATTCCATTTTTGTTCTTGGCTGGATTGCGCGAGAGACTGGCGTGACGGCACAAACAGTCGAAGGCTTGACAATTGCCGAGCTTTCTCAAGATCTCGTGCGTCGGACTTTGGAGGCTATTGAGGAGCAAAAGGCCGGGGACAATTGAACGTCCACAGTATACTTCCCCTTGGTTGGTTCGAGTTTCTCCAAATACCCCTGCACATTTGTCTTCGAGGCTTCTCATTATTCCGGCATCGTTGCGGCGTAAGAGGACGTGGGAAACTATGATTTTGGGTCAAGTGGCTCAGGGCCATGGCTGATGAGATATGTAAAACAAAGTACCACAGACATTTTGGACCACCTGCACATGAAGTCATGCCTTTCTGAACAGTTTCTAGGTCAATTTGGTGGCCTTAGATCTCGCCGCGAGCACCTAGAAGCAGAAGGAAGACTCAGCGGGTATGCTTGAACGGGTGAGAGGTGGGCAGTATCTCGAGCAGTAATAGATAGGTAGGCCGTTACCTAGGTACCTAGGTACGGAGTACGGAGTACAAAACAGACAACCGTACGGAGTACTCCGCCCTCCTTCCTCCTTCCTCCTTTTGAAAGGAGCATCGATCTATTATTAATGAGTCGTACTCCGTACGGAGTAGCTTCGTAGGGCGATGTCACTCCCCTAACCCAGGAACAACAAAGCAATATTTTCAGCAAAATTACCCATTTCTTTTTCTCGTCTTTTTAGTTGGTTGGTATACGAAATACTCGATGGCTGCGGAGACAAGAGATTTGTCCACTCATTAATTCGGTCCAGTTCTTATTAGAAGAGAAGATACTCCGTAGAGAGTGCAGAATTCAGGTTTGTTGCAACATGGCAAAGGTCCAGTTTCTGCATCTTTGTGCAATACGACTTTATCCCAATTTGCTTTTCTTCGTTTCTCGACCTGACCAACGAAAGCGCTGCCCTGGTTTTGCCAGGGGCGCGGCTGGTGAATGGTGACGTAATTGCAGACATAACGAGTCTGTCTTTACAGCTATGACGTAATTGGTGCCTTAGCTGTCAATTGCCGTGCATGGGCCGTGCCAGTCAAAAGGCTGGCTGCACTCCTTCAGAACGGAAGAAAAGGAAGAAGATTATTCCATATGTCTACACCGTACGGAATAAAGACGGTACGGAGTAAAGACGTACAGAATTCCGGCAAGCAGGCAGGGTTCCGCTCTTTCGTCGTTCCATTTTGGCGTGGAAATGAAAGCATGTTAAATTTCGACATGGCATGGCGGCACGGACATGGGAAAGCGACACGTGGATATGGAAACAACTATCTTGTGGCACCGAGAAGACGACCTTTGCCTGCCTCCCACACTTGTCTTCCCTTACCACTACAAGAAAGGCAGCCATTCAAAGCCTTGTTAGAAGCACAGCCGTAGAGCAAATCAACGTCAGCCAGGAGAATGCCGTAGCGCGTGCTTGAGCACCGTAGCTTCCCACAGAGAGAAGAAAAAGTACGGAGTAAGATACGCGCCGGGTCGTTGTATTTTAATCCCAGAGAGAGTGACGACAATATATGTGGCGCCAATGGAAGGCGGCTCATGGCAGGGGGCGGTCAGTGCTTGGTTAGTGGCAGAAGCGGCTCCTGGCGGGTGGGATTAGTGGCCACGCCAAAAATACTGGTGGGGTTCCAACACTGGGAACAGCACACCATGAACGCTGAGGGAGGGCGCTTGACTCTCCGTGTTAAAGAAGAGGTATGAACAGAACGGAAGCTAAGACAGCATTGGGTCGTGGCAGTGTCTATTCCCATCCTGTTATGACTTGCGGAGATGCTAGGAAGGACGGTGAGAGGAGAGAAGAGAGAGGCCCAAAGCTACCTTCTATTGACGAACCAAAAATAAAGAGGCGCGATTGCAGCGATGGAGGGACGTCGTGACGTCGAAGATGGCAGCTAGTCGTCATGTACCTCTGGTCTTAATCTTACTTTGCTCCTTTTCTGGGGCCTACCATTTTCCGTACTCTTACGGAGTATCTTTCTTTGAGTACGGCATCGCAACAGCCTTTCAACCTGTCTTTTTGTCTCCGTCCCCCACCATCGGCTCGCCACTCCACCCATTTCCCACCAAGAATCCTTGTTTCCCTGTTCCTGCAGCCGGTTCATGCCTCGCCAACATAAAGTGCATCCTCCCTTTGTGTACTCCATACTTCGTAAACTGAAGCTCACATGTAATACACTGGTAGCTTAAGGGGTCAACAGTCTTCGATCGTCGTCCTTCATAGGAAAAAACCCACCCTTAAGCCCTTTTGCCCCTTGCCCCTTGGCCCGTCATCTCTCTTCTACCTTCTTCCGCTCTTCTCGCGATCTTCGTGGCCAACTGGGAACCGGGACACTCTTGGTTGCGCTCCTCGATCTGTGGCAAGCCGTGCGGCCCGCGGTCTTTCCTATCCAAGCTCCTCTTGTTGTTCTGTGGTTGCTCTTTCCCTCCAGTGCTCATCTCCGTTTCGCATCGGCTTCCTTCACCCCCCCTCCTCTCCGTTTTTAACCCTCTTTCCCCTGCCCCACACATTCTTTCCTTGCTAAAGCTGGCCGCCCTGCCGTCTATCCCATCGTCGTCTTTTCCGCCGGTACAGAGTACTGTCCTAGGTAGCTATTTTTGCGTTCCGCCTTCCTTTTTTCAGGCTTTCCTTTTCACAACCTTCTTCACCCTTCTTCTTTTCAACATACCAACCTCGAGTTACCACAATTCTACGTCTTATTCTACGACTTTTTCAACGACATCTCCCACTCCACGACCAGCTGCAGACTCTCTATTCAAGCCAACACCTCACCGCACGCATCACACCCCAGACCTTCGCCCCACGCCCCACGCCTTCTCTTTTCTCTCGGCACTGCAGCTTCCCACCTGGCCAAGCTTTCCCGCCTTTGCCATCTCCGCCATCCGCGTCTTCGACAACGATGATGCATCTCGCCTAACCCCCACGTGGCCTACTTCACCTGGATCTTCACCTTCCCTTCGCCCTCGATGTGTCCGATCCCAAGACAACTACCGTAGCCTGTGGCTCTTTCTTTCTTCTTCCTTTCGGCATTACACTGCTGCCTCCTCTTCTCTGCTCTTCCTATTTTTATTCTATTTTCCCGCCATTTTCACACTTGCTTTGCTTCTGCCCTCCGCAGACTTTAGCACCGCCAGTCTACAGTCACTCGTTTCTCTTCTCTTTAATTGCGTGGCCGGGTTACTTCTCTCTCTCTTAAATTCCCGTCACCCGTCCTGTTACACGCCACATCTCCCGTCGCGCGGCGTTGTAACTGACCTCGGCTACCAATGACCTCATCCTCGCCCCCTGAAGCTAACAACAACCGCCACTCCAACACCTGTCATCAGCGACACCAACGCCAGCATACTTACTACTCTCGTTACTGCTCTATATGTCTCCCTATTTCTACACGGAGTAGATGATGTGGCGCCCCTTCTCGATGCTTAAGCAACCCAGGGAACAATCGCTTATGGGAGAAACAAATCGGCGGACAGATATCTCGGCGAGATCGACGGACACAGGCACGGACTGCGGACGAACGTGGCCCTTTCTTCGCTGCCTCCATCCATGACCGTGGCCCAGGCTTCCAGGTATCTTCTCGGCTGTTGCTTCCCCGTCCAGCGTCGCATAGTGTCACCCTCATCCTCAGCAGGCCCCGGCGGCCTTTCCCCGAACCCAGGAACGACACGCGAGACAGCAGCATCAATGCCACGGACAACAGCATCATCGGCTGCTATGGTAGCTGCGGCACCAGCAATCGCGGCAGACTTCGTTGCCAACTCGGCCAGCCGAAACACAGCAGCACCTCCACCACCCCCTTCCTCACTAGAAATCACAGCATCGCCTCCAGAGCCAGCAGCCGTCTCCCCTTCGCCTGCCGCCCCCGGCCGTGCAATGGCCACACCACTGAGTAGCAGCTCCCATCCACCGCCACAGCCTCTGATGAACGTCGGCGTTATCGACTTCCTTGAGGCCGATCCCCGTCCCACGGTTGTCGTCTCTCTGGCCTCGTCGGCGCCGTCAGTCGTCTACTGCAACCCGGCACTGACGAATGCGCCACTGCTGTTGCGCGACGTTGCTTCGGCACCGCTGGAAAGCCACGCCGCCTTGTGGGATGGCATCTCGGCAGCCGGCTCTGCAAAGGCCGCACCACTCACTGTTGAACATCTTGGCTTCACCTGGACGCGGACCGTGCTCGGTGACGGGCAGTATGCCGTGATCAGCGCAAACCAGTCGATAGCAGATGCTACACGAGACGTGGACAGCACAGCGTCACCACAAGCGCCTCGGCAAGCTCGGCCACCCCAGACTCGGCCGCAGCAGACAGAGTTGCTGACGCCACCTGCCTCGGCCGTCTTCTCGCCGCCGGACAAGGGCAATGGTCAAGATTCGCCCGAGTCTCCCAAATCTCCGGATAGTTTCTTGGATCAGGTTGCGACTATCACCGATTTCTTGCCCGTCGGCATGAGCGTGTTTGACCCTGCAGGCAATGTCACATTTGCCAATAAGGCCTGGTTCAACATTATGAGCTGCCCGTCCCTTGATCCTGCCGACTCTACCCCATCACCAAAGGACATTGTTATGACGCGCAATCAATTCTTGTCCCACATTGAGGACGAGGACCAGGGGATTGTGCAGCATTTTTTTACGCAGGCAGCCGTCCTACCCAACAGTGTGTTCGGCTTTCGCGTCAAGAGGTCGCAGCATCGTGAGATATTTACCGGAACAGTTGGTTCGGATATCTCTGCGTCGTCCACGGGCCAAGAACCGGAACCAGCCACGGCCACGCCTCTGGCAACGCCAACTCCGTCTGATACTGGCAGCCGGATCCTGGCGTCTCCGCCATCTGTTCAGCACGAGCAATCTTCCTTGGCCAGTGTGGTTTCTGGTCGCGACGACAACAGCCACGTCCTGGCCACGACCCGCTCCGAGACCGACGCCCAAGGACGGCTTGTCCGCGTGCTGGTGTGCCTGCGCGACATTACCGAACACCAGCATATAACCGAGGAGGCTGGCCGTCACGCGCAGCTGGCAAGTAACCTGCGGCGCATGGCCGAGTTTGCCACTGTTGGGATGTATGATATCGACGTTGACGGACGCCTGATTGGCGCCAACCGTGTTTTCTACGACATGACCGGTCTGAAAGCCATTAAACTCGGCGACACCGCCGAGGATATCGGCCTGTCGAGCAAAATCATCTGGCCGTGGCTCAGGGCCGTCCACGAGGAGGACCAGCCCCTTGTGACAGCATGCTTCGACCGGCTGATCAGTGCAGCCGACGGCAGCGAAGGCCATGATGGTGGCGATGGGACCTCACCTGAAACCGAGACCGACCATGAGACCGTCGAGGTGCGCCTCAAGACCCAGTGGACGACGGATGACGGTGCTGGCGGACGCATCGTGGCACCACGTTGGGTAGAGGTGACGTTCTTACCGGTCAAGGATGCCGACGGCAAAGTGCACTCGGTCACTGGCTGCCTCAGCGACATTTCGCTGCGGAGGTGGCAGCTCGAGCGCGAGCGGCAGGTGAAGGAGGAGGCTATCGAGTCGAAACGCCAGCAAGAGAACTTTGTTGACATCACATCGCACGAAATCCGCAACCCGCTGACCGTCATCATGCATTGCGGCGATGCGGTGCTGGAGTCTTTGAACAAGCTGCGCGACGACCTGCACGCCAGCCACACCGAGGCGACTCCGGCTCTGCTCGAGGTCGGCATTGCCGACGTCATCGACTACGCCGAGATCATTGTCAGCTCGGCACTGCATCAAAAAGCCATTGTCGACGACATCCTCACCATGTCCAAGCTGGACGCCGACCTTTTGGCTGTCACGCCGGTAACCGTCGACCCCATCGAGATTGTGCGGTCGACCCTGAGGATGTTTGAGGTCCAAGCACGCCAGCAGCACATCCAGCTGCGCATGAACGTCGACCGGTCGTACTATCAGGAACTGCGGACATCGCCACTCTCGCAAGCACAGACGCCCTTTCTCGTGCTGGACCCGTCCCGTGTCAAGCAGATCCTCATCAACCTGTTGACCAACGCCATCAAGTTTACCCAGGCCTCCGCCGTGCGCGAGATCACTACCACTGTCAGCGTCTCGCGCACGCGGCCTACCGATGCCGACTCTGCCGTGTCCTTTGTGCCGCCATCTGAGCATGTGAGGCGTGAGCGTGAAACCCGGGCGCAGGCGCGTAAGGAGAGGTTGTCGTCGCTGACGGCGCTCCCTCTTCAGTCTGCACCCGCGCCTCCGCAGGTTGGCGAGTCTGTCTTCCTCATCTTCGAAGTCAAGGACACGGGCGAGGGTCTCACCAAAGAGGGCGTCGACTCGCTTTTTCAAAAATTCGTCCAGGCTACCTCCAGCACCCATGTCAAGCATGGCGGGTCCGGGCTGGGTCTCTTCATCAGCAAGCGCCTCACCGAGATCCAGAACGGCGCCATTGGGGTGGCGTCGAAGCCAGGCGTCGGCTCTACGTTTCTCTTTTACATTGAGGCCTACATCCCGCCGCTGAGTGCCGTGCCCGAACTGCTGTCGCCTGGCGAAGCGGCCAAGATCGCTTTGGGCGCCACGGCTGGGAGTGGTGGCGTTGCGCCGCGCAGCGTCGGTTGGGAGCAGCGACGTGAAAAGACTGAGGGCACCCTGCAGCTGACGGTACCGGACGCGACGACCATGAGGCCTGCATTGCCCGTAATGCCCGCATCGACCGCATCGCCCGCATTGCCCGCATTGCCCGCATTGCCCGCATTGCCTGCATCGCCAGCCATATCAAGATCGCCGACTCCAATCCCGCAAAGCACGACGACAGCCACGGCAACGCCGCCGCCTCGAACAGCAAACAGCCCCGACGACGCAGTTTCCACACCGACTATGCCCGTGCCCGTATCTATGCCTGCCGGCCTTCTCGCCACGATCCCAGCCTCAGCACCCGATATTCGCAGTGTGCTGCTCGTTGAGGACAACATCATCAACCAGAAGGTAACGCGGCGTTACTTTGAAAAAAAGTGCGGGTTCCAGGTCTACGTCGCCCACAATGGCATGGAGGCGCTGGACTGTATCCTTGCGTCTGACCGGTGCGTTCCTGGGTCGTATCCCATCTCCGTTGTGCTGATGGACATGGAAATGCCGATCCAGGACGGCGTGACAAGTACGCGGAACATCCGCCGACTAGAGGCAGAGGGAGCATTGTCGGGCGGTCGCTTGCCTGTGCTGATGATCACGGGCAATGCGCGGCCGGAACAGATAGCGGAAGCACGGACAGCCGGCTGCGACGATGTCGTGGTGAAGCCGTTCCAGATGCATATGCTCTTTGAGCAGATGCAGGTCCTGACTCGGGCGTTGTGGGAGGTGGACCGGCAGACGGCAGCAATGGCAAAGGATGGCAACAAGGACGACGAAGCTCCGCCGCAGCAACTGGACGAGGGCGTGTTTTTACAACGCCAGAGCAGCGGCCCGTTGCAGGGAAAGCAGGGAGACAAGTGAGGGGGAAGGAGGAGGAGGAATCGGCGAGCATTGGCTCTATATGACGACATCTCTGGGGATAGAAGCATTCAGCTCTCCCCATTCATTCATGAAGCAAAGCCTATTTCCTTTTTTCTGCCACGATAGCATGTGCATGCATATATACCAAGGAGGGGGTTCGTTCTACGGATTACTACGGCATGGAAGGAAAACGAGAACAGGTACTGAGACATGGCGTCGACACAATTGCTTTCAAATCTATGATGTCTTTCAGGTTTTTGAGTAGGTAGCATCGTTCATGTGTCTTTCCTGTCAATGTGTAGCGCTTCTCTCTCACAATCGCTCTCGATCACGCACCCTTTGCCTTTCTCTCTCTCCAGCACCTAGTCGACCTTTGCGGCTGTGGCGTCCGAGCCAGCCGCAAAGAAATTCACGTACACGCCCCACGCGATGCCCGCGAGGCCGCCGACCAGGTTGCGCGTCGCCAGGTCGGGCACGAGCGCAAAGTTGGCCAGGCTGACGGGGGGCCAAAAGCGCCAGCCGGCCGTCAGCAGGGGGACGAAGTCGGCGCGGACGGTGGCGGTGATGGCAGAGACGAGGAGCAGGAGAGGATCCGAGACTTGGTCCGAGTCCTGGTCCTGGTGCCGACCGTTGCCGGTGGCTTCGACAAAGAGGTTCCAGGCGGCCATGAACGAGCAGAAGAGCAGGGTGTTGACGCAGGCGCCGACCGACTGGTCGAGCAGCGTCTTGGCGATTGTGGCTCTGACATTGACGGTGGGGGCAGCCGCGGTGTTTGTGGGTAGGTTGCTGCCGTTGTCCGACGTTTCCTTCTTCTCCGTCCTTTCGGGTCCGTCTGCCGTTCTGCTGGGAAAGGACCGCTCGAGAAAGCTCTGCCACAGCACGTTGGGCGGCGTCGTGAGAATGGCATAGACGGCAAACTTGGTGATGGCTAGCCAATCAAGCGAGACGGAGGTCTTTCCTTGTCAGTGACGGGAAAAAGGAGAGGGGAAGAAAGAGAGAGAAAAAAGTGAAAGAACAATGGCATACATGTTTTCGAAAGGCGGTTAACAACTGGGCGAGCAGGCTTGAGATGATACTCATAACCGTCGCCTGGGCGGTGATGCGCAGCATCGCTGGTGCCATTGTGTGGTGAAGGGGTGGAAGAGAGGGAGAGAAAGAAAAGACAATTCATGAACAGCGAGACAAGCAAGTGCTGGTTGTTCGTGAACAAGTGCACGACGTTCCGAGAGAAGAGGTGGTGCTGCCAAAAGGGGGGACCGTCTGACAGTCAGGTCATCTCAGGGGATTCTCATTGGGTTGCGGAAATTTGAGAGATAAACCCTGACATTCAATGGATTATTGTGCACGAAAATACAGAGTACAGAACAAACAAATGACGACTGACGAAGAGCAAAAGAAGACATCTGTATGCTACCACAATAGAGAAATCGAGGGAAAGTCGGGGAATTCCCAGAGACGGAAACCAAGTAAATCTTCCCCGCAAAACGGCTACTAATAAGAAAAAGACACGACAACTGTGAGGCTCTTTTTCCGGTGCTTTAGATGATTTGCAAAATGGGGTTTAATTTTCTTTGCTATTCAAGGCAGTCCAAATGTCCGCATATCATACAGACCAGAAGCTAGCCGACGAGGATGGAGGAGAAAGCCAAGGAACCGTGAATAAAGAAATTGTGAGAAACGAGAGAAGCCGTGCGCCATGTCTAATGCCATCCTGTCGCCCGTCGCCTGTCGCCCGTCGCCCGTCGCCCCTGCGTGCCTCAACATGTACGCTTGCAACGAAAACACGCCGTGATACCGACCCGCCGCCCAATCATGAGCCTGTCCACCCGCCGGACGTCGCGTCGTGTGGCCATCGCGGAACCCGTCGCCCGTCACGCCCGGCTGAGGATCCACATGAAGAGCAGCTGGACGCCGTACGAGTAGAAGAAGAGGAACTGCGTCCGCTGGTTGCGCTTGGCCCGCGTGTCGGTCTGCATGACGCGGCTGTCGGCGGCGTTCTCGGGCAGCAGGACGTATTTTAACGAGCGCATCTGGATGGTCAGTGGGCGAGAAAGAAGAAGAAAGGAGGAGGAAGAAGAGGAAAGACGAAAGACGAAAGAAGAGAGACGAAAGAAGAAAGACGAAGAAGAAAAGACTCACTAGAAAGAGCGAATTGGCGAGGAACGTGTACAGGAACAGCGTCCAGCCGACCCAGCCCCCCGTGCCCTGGCCGCCGTTGACCAGCTCGGCCACGGCAATCGTGGCAATCACGCCCACAAACTTGTAGCCCGAGTAGGCCACCAGGTCCAGCAGCTGCGACGTGTTGGAGATGCTCAGCAGGTAGCAGCCCAGCTTGAGGCCCAGAATCTCCACGCCCACCACCGCCAGCGCCACCGACGCCGTGTAGCCCAGCAGCTCCGGCTGGAACTGCCCGCGCAGGCCGGCCACCAGCGTCGACAGCAAGATGTACGTCACCACCGACATCACGGGAATGTACATGTCCGGGCTGTTGATGTCGTCGCGCGGTGGCAGGTACCAGCCCTCCTGCCCGCGGGGGCCGACCGTCTGCTTGCGCGACCACGGCTTGTGACGCCAGGGGAAGAGCACGAGAAAGAGCTTGTTGATGACGTACGAGTTGGACACGTTGAAGTAGTGTTTGAGGATGCTGACATTGACGTAGCGTTTCAACTGAGAGAAAGGTCAGCAGAGACGACGGAGACGAGGAAGAAACGGAAAAAGGCATACGCACGTTCTGCTCCATGTACTCCTGGCCCTGCCGAAACGCCGTCTGCGACAGCTGCGCTGCCATGTGTGCCGCCGGATCGTTCATAAACTGCTCGTACTGCCCAAACACGTTGCCCATCGGAATGGCGCCGCCCGACTGTTGCTGTTGCTGTTGCGCCCCCTGTGGGTACGGGCTGCCGTAGGTCTGCGGCTGTGGCTGTGAGGATGTCGGCGGCGGCGGCGACCGTAGCTGTGGCACCGTCGATACGTGCTGCGGCACCGGATGGTGCAGCGGAGGCGACTGCCCGTAGACGGAGCGCTGCATTGTGTTGAAGGGAGTGCGAAGGGAGTGCGAAGGGGGGGAGCCGTGAAGGAACTGAAAACAACAGACAGTCCTCAAGTATGCGTGCGTCCCGTATCGATTGTTTGTCGTTAGCCACGCTTATATTATGGTGAGTGTTTGCATCCAAAAGCGCGGTGCGTTGGCCAGATCTTGCAGTGATCGGAGTCGTTTGTCGCAATGTGTCGTCTTCCACCGCAGCTAACAAGGAGCTCTCTCCCTGTAAAAACAGCGCCCAGGCAGCTGCTGAACCGCTCCGGCCAAACCGTTTTTCCGCCCCTATCCTTATCGCGGCCCCTTATCGCACGCCTTGGGATGACGCTCGGCGAGCTACGCTGCCTCTGTGGCCAGATCGTGGAGACGTTCTTCAACGCCGTCTGTTTTTCCCCAACGTCTCCGCGACCACACTCAGAAACGCATTGATACGTACGGGCGGCAGCCTTTTCACAGTCCTGTCTTTTACGTCCCTTTCGTTCCTTCTCGCCACTCACTCCTCTTCCGACATGCTCCAGCATCATGTTGGACAGCTTTGAGATCATCACCACCTCCGGCGTCGTCTTGTGGTCGCGCAACTATGCGTTTGTTAGCCCCTCTGTCGTCAACCGCTTCATCACCGACGTCTTTATCGAAGAGAGCAACTCCTCCCTCGTCAAGGATGAGCTCAACTCTGCCGTCGCCGGCGGCAGCAGCAGCAGCCATGCGCCGTTCCTGACCGACCAGTATGCCGTCAAATGGTCCTTTGCCAAGGATCTGGGCGTCATCTTTGTCGCCGTCTACAAGTCGCTGCTGCATCTTTCCTGGATTGACAAGCTCGTCGACAACATCAAGACCATCTTTGTCAAGCTGTACGGCGACCAGCTCACTCGCCCAAATACCACCATTGTCGATTGCTCGCGCTTCGACGACTACTTTGACCAGCAGCTCAACGAGCTCGAGGGCGGCCTAGCCGCTGCACAGGCAGCCCTTCGCTCCGCCGCCTCGTCCCCACCCGCCATCCAGAGCGAAAAGCAGCAACGGCCGATACTACAAGCCGCCGCCGCCGCCGCTGCCGATTCCCTCGACTCGACGCCCGCTGTGACCCCCGTAAACTCACGGCCCTCGACGCCGGCCGGTGGCCACGGCATGACGACCTCTTCGCAACCAAGCCCGCTGAACAATCTCTCGCGACGCGCGCGCAAAGCGCAAAAGGCTACCGCCGTAGCCGTCGTGGCCAGCGGTGGAGGCAGCACAGTCTACTCGAGCGACGAAGCATCCGTCCGCAAACAGCACAAGGCCAAAGCGACGGCCGGTGCGGCCAAGACAGCCAAAAAGGGCCGCAAATGGGGTCCGGATGGCGTTGCCGAGTACGACGACGACGTGCAACTCGACTACTCCAAGGGCGATGCTGCTGCGAATGGCGCCGAGGCGCACGCGAATCGCGCGGCTGCCGCGCTTGAGCAGGTGGATGCGGCCTCGTGGGGCCGAACCGCCAAGGACGGCAAGTTTGTGCTCAAGGACCTGGACGACGAGGTGCACTCGATCCTGGCCTCGGCCAGCGCAGAGGCGTCGGCAAGCAAAAAGGCCGGCGGCGGCAGTGCAGAGTCAGGCGGCGGCGGCGCGGCTGGCAAGCTGCTCGGGTCGGGCCTGAGCACCATTGGCGGCCTGTTTCGAAACGTGGTCGGCGGCAAGACGCTGACCAAGGCGGACCTGGACAAGGCGATGAAGGGCATGGAGGACCACCTGCTGCGCAAGAACGTGGCGCGCGAGGCGGCTGTGCGGCTGTGCGAGAGCGTGGAGGCAGACCTGCTCAACACCAAGACGGGCAGCTTCGAGAGCACCAACGCGCGCGTCAAGACGGCGCTGGAGGCGGCACTGACCAAGATGCTGACGCCGACGTCGTCGCTGGACCTGCTGCGCGAGATCGACGCGGTGACGCGGCCGGCGGCGACGTCGATGCGTGCGCCGCGGCCCTATGTGATCTCGATTGTCGGCGTCAACGGCGTGGGCAAGTCGACCAACCTGTCCAAGATCTGCTTTTTCCTGCTGCAGAACCGCTACAAGGTGCTGATTGCGGCCGGCGACACCTTCCGGTCCGGCGCCGTCGAGCAGCTGGCCGTGCACGTGCGCAACCTCAAGGAGCTGACGGCGCGCGAGGGCGGCGAGGTCGAGCTGTACCAGCGCGGCTACGGCAAGGACGCCGCCACCGTGGCCAAGGACGCCGTCGCGCTGGCTGCGCAGCAGGGCTTTGACGTTGTGCTCATCGACACGGCCGGCCGCCGCCACAACGACCAGCGCCTCATGTCGTCGCTGGAAAAGTTTGCCAAGTTTGCGCAGCCCGACAAGATCCTCATGGTCGGCGAGGCGCTCGTCGGCACCGACTCTGTGGCACAGGCGCGCAGCTTCAACGCCGCCTTTGGCAGCGTGCGCAGCCTCGACGGCTTCATCATCTCCAAATGCGACACCGTCGGCAGCATGGTCGGTACCCTCGTCAGCCTCGTGCACGCCACCAACGTGCCCATCCTCTTCGTCGGCGTCGGCCAGCACTATTCGGACCTGCGCAACTTCTCCGTCTCCTGGGCCGTCGAGCGGCTGCTGAGCAGCGATTGAGGGGGGGGGTTCCGCCACTGCATTGGCTCAGAGACCCTGAGAGCACCCTGCATTTCATACATTTCAATAGCAATTTTTATTACGATGATGCCATCTTGGCCTGCATATTAACCCCCGCTGTGTATTGCCTCACTTGAGACTCTCTCGCAGAGAGAATCGTAGACAAGCCCCGTGGCAAGCCCTTTGTTTACATCCCCCTGGATTGAATCCGTGTAGTCCCGTTGTATGTGTCGCCGAAATCAGACAGAGTTGCGCCTCCAAAATATCCCGATCCCGAACAAATTCTCCTCATCGTACATAGTCCGTCTCTTTCTGCCGATGTTCCGTATGTTTTATTTCCCGATAAGATGCGCACTCCGTTCGAAAGAAAAGAAAAATCAAATCAAGGGTGTGATGATGCGAGATGCGACGAGAACTTGCATGGAAATGTGACGTTAAAAGGAAAACAAACAAAAATCAAAGCAGGAGTTGATGGTGGAATGACTCAGGCTGTACCAGCAACCTCAATACCTGGACGGTCCCCAGCTCCAAACGGCTTCGAAAAGACGTGGCCGCTGCGCAGACTATCAAGGCTGACAAGGCCATCGCTGCGGTAGTTGTCGCTCGTCATCTCCGCAAAGGTGCGCTTCTTCTTCCCCTTGCCACGCTTCGTGAGCTCAATACCTATAAAAATGTCCCGGTCGATGGCATCGTCAACCGACTCGTCCTGTCGGATGCATAGCTTATGTGAGGTGGCCAGAGTCAAGAGACTCATAAAGGCACCCACCACGGCGGCCCGGTTCGACTTGACCGGTGCTACTACGTCGCGGAACTCGACCCAGCGGTGGTCGGAGGAACCGGCCAGTGGCAGTCCCCCTTCAGTGGCCTTCTTCCGGACAAGGCTCAAGAATGTTCGGGTATCGCGCATCTCCTCGCCAAGTCTGTTGCTCTCTTCGTCACCACCTCGAGGTTGATGGAGTACATTCGAAACGGCGGCGGCGGATGAGCCGATCGATGGAGGGAACCGGTTGGCATCATTGCTAGGGAGCTGCGGCAGAAGGTCCATGCCGTCGTCACTGTACCGCTCGATGAAGCTTGGGCTCTCTGGAAAGCCAGTGCTAGACAGCCTCCCATCCGGCAAGTGGCGAATTCCCACAGCACTGTGCTGAGCACTGCCGCGTGCCGATGACCCAGGAAGGACGGACGACTGTCGGTTCAGGGCCAGAGACGGGTTATCAGACATTGCCGATACCGGCTGCCGACCCAGTTCAATGTCTTGCTCGTCATCGAACCCATTGATGTTAGCCCTGGCACCACGGCCGATGGGCGTGCTTGGCTCGACAGATTCTACCATGCGTCGCTTGGCCTTTGTCAGCGCTTCACCATACAGGCTCTCTGCGAGCGCCTCTCCTGAGAACATCTCAGCGAGAGGATGGCCTTGGTGCCCTTTCAATGAATCAGAAACGCCAAAGATGCCGCGTCCGAATGTGGACTGGTATGCCGTGTGCCGATTATGAGCTCCGTCACTGGCAAAACGAACGGCACGTGCCCGGTCTTTCTTCTCCTTTGTCCGCTCCATATTTTGCGTGTAGTTGGCCACAAAGTTGAAGTAGTCGCGCAGGGGAATCTGAGTTACACCGTCGGCAAAGTTGGGGTTGTTGCGCATTGCTCTCTGGCGTGCACGGCGGGATAGCATGCCCGACTGAGCTGAAATAGTGCTTGGAGATGATGGCGTCTGATCGCTGTGCAGCTTTTTTCCATCGACGCCGACCTGGCTCAGTGGATTGAAGATTTGGTCATCGTCGTCCATGACTAGAGGCAGAGCTTCGCCTTGCAAAGGTTTGAGAGGATTGAACGCGCCCTTCAATGCTGCCGGAAAGTCGGGCAGCCGAGGCTCTGTCCGGGGCTCCTCTTCGACAATATTCCCGTTCTCGTCAATGATGAGTCCGACATCAACGAGAAGGTTCTCCTCCTCCGAAAAGGTGAGGCCCCGTCCAAATGGAGTGGGGGAGTCTTGAAGTTGGGATCCGGCGCCTCCCGAGTACTGGAACCCTCCCACATATGAGCCGCCAGCTGAGGAGTCGGCGTCCAAAACCAGACGGGGGAGCTGCGTGTTATTCGAGGACCGAGACCCCAGGGACATATTGGTCCAAGAAGTCTGCCGTTCCTGCGACAGGAAGGACGTTGGCTGCTGCGCATCAAAGTCAAACGGTGGCAACTGCAGGAAGTCCAGGTCGAAGCTTGGGTCGTTTGGAAGGACAATCTGAACCGTTCTGCATCTCCGTTAGATTCTGTCTCTCCGAGCTCATGAAGGGGACGAACCGTACTTGATTTTTCCCGCATTGCTATCTAGCTTGTCGTCCGACGGGCTGCTGCATAGCCTGGCCATGGCTCGCTGGATCCTTTCGCTGTCGGTCAGGACATAGTGGCACTGCTCCTGGTAGATGCGGGCCGTGCCATATAGGAGAGTACCCTGGAGACGTAGCGCAATAGGAGCGCCAGGGGGCTCTTTGATTGTACCGCAGGTTTTCTCGACGCTGACATCAAGAACGGCCTTGCGCCTAATGCCGGTTGTCCTTGCCCCGGGTGCAGTGTTGCCAGCACGCCTACGTGTAGTGTTAGCAAGTATGTCAGAAATGCAGGTCAGCGTGAGGTATACTTGCCAGACGGTCGACAGGGCGTGGCGCTTGTCACAGAGAACTGATCAACGGGAAGTCAGTTACGCTGTTGTAAGCCTCTTGGAACGCTTATCCCCACTCACTCTCCGTGCTGTAGAACATGATGACCGTTCTTTCGTTGTACGAGAACAAGGCACAGAACGGAAAAGATTGGAAAATGAGATATTTCCAGGAACCAAACGACAAAGGAGTGGACAACGAGATGCAGCGCAAAAGATACAACTTGAAGATGAAGTTGGTAGTGAGTTAGGCTGCTTGTGTAGGCAGACGAAAGGTACAATCCTCGGATTGCATGGGGTAGATCGCGAGAAGCGTATATGATTGCTGATGCTGATTTGTGCATCGTGAGGAGAGATCGAAAGAAGCGAAGACGGGACTCAGGTCTACCTATTTAAGGCTGCGCGTCTGGAGGACGCGCAAGGTATGCGAAACTACCAAGCGAGGAAGTTGCGATGGGGTTCGGAACGCGTCGTGCCTTCCGGATGAAGAACATCGCAACACACAAGAAGAACACGTGTTTTGCCTAACTACGTGTATGTCTTTGCTGACATATGGCGGCGTTTGGCGAAACGAACCGCCGCATACAACGCGGTCGAGCCGGCCTACGCCTTACAGACGCCGTGCTCTTGTCCGCCGACTAAACAAGGCTTTATGGCCCAACCGTGCTGCTTGCCGGGTGGCACGCCGGGGTTATCGCCCATGGCGCAAAAGGGCCGCCGACTGGACGTGTCGATCTTCTGGTTGGAGGTTGGAAGTCATCTATCACTGGTTTAAGGCACTCTGCACGTCTGGGCCATTGCCTCTCTGCTCGCCAGGGCCATTGCTTCTCGGTGCACGTCGAATGCGAAGAGATCCGTGCAAACGAGCCCGAACCATTTCAAGGAGGACATATCTGTGGCAGAAACAGCATGTTAGCAACCGTGTGGCTTGAGGCTTGGGCACATTTCCCACAATATGGAAGGACAGCTTCCTCAAGCAGCAACAATCAGAATATGTAAGATATGACTTTCACATTGCCAAGTGGTATAGCCAACTAGGCGATGTGGCCACCAACTTGGAATCAATCGCAAATTATTCTCATCAGGTTGTTGCGTGCTTGAGGGGGAAGAAGGGAAATATGGACAGGATTGCAAGCTTACCAGTTAGGCCTCGTCCCGTGCGATTAGATGAGCCATCAGAGACACGTTCGACTGACAGCACAAGCAGAAGACCGGAGAAGTCTGGAGGAAGTCGGTTGAGGAAAAGTTTGGGAAAAAAACAGAAGCTCAAAATCAACTTAACCACTAAAAAAGCGCACAAATATTTCTCCGATGGAGGCATCCACATAAAACACTGTGACGGGGGTTATGATTATGTCAGATGGCTCGTGCACCGAGATTCCAACGGGTCACAGCTTGCGCTCGTATGGGAGCAAGAAGACAGGCTGCCAATGGCATGTAACTGTCACCAACTGTACTCCGTACAGAGGCTGGGCTCTACCCATACAACTGGAAGCTGCACATCCGCAACAGTGACCACAACCACGAGCCGTTTCTGTCTCCCCAGGAATCAGCCATACACAGGAAGGTCAACATAGAAGCGGAGCAGATTGTGAGAACGTCATAAAACCTCGGCATCGACTGTGTGACAGGCCCAGACATGGTGCAACTCGTTCGAAGCGTTGATCCAACAACCCTCACCCTCGACCGAGACGTGTATAACTTACGTCGAAAAGTTATGCTACCACACACAATTCGGTACTCTTCGACGCAGCTTTTTATTCAGAGCTGTCAAGGGAGGAGCAGTTGCCGTACTGTGACTACGTGCTTGAAAAAGACAAGCTTGTGCGTGCTTTTTGGACTTTTCCAGAGGCTTTGAAAATGTGGCGAGAATACCCGAGTATTCTTTCTATCGATGCCACGTATAAGGTAAGATTTTCTTTTTTTGTTTCTCTCTCCCTAAACTAATAAGCATAGACAAACAAATTTAACCTCCCGCTCGTCATGATAACGGGTATAACGCCTCTGCGTCAACACTTTATCTGCGGTTTTGGCCTCCTTGCGAAAGAAGACGAGGCGTCGTACACCTGGTTCATGCAAACGGCGAAAAGGATTGCCGCCGGGCACAGCATAGAGGAGAACTCAATGCAGATCGTCGTGACCGACAACCAACAAAGTCTGAAGACGTCCTTATCGAAAGTGCTGCCACAAACACGACAACAACTTTGTTGGTGGCACGTCTTTCGTGCTGTGCAAACCCAGACATGCAAAAAGTGGGTATGGGCTTTATTCGACAGTCGCAAGATACCTCCACAGGCCTCGTTGAATAAGATTTTTTCGTCGGACGATTGCAAGGACGGAGATGCGGCTCAACTGCCAATGCTCACGCACAGCATCGAGGGCTTTCTGTTCGCCTTTGCCCGCCTTGGCAACCAAGTGTCCGTGCACGGCTTCGACCGGTGGTGGCGATACATGAGTGACGTCTTTCACGACCAGCAAGAACTTCTCTCATTCGTCTCTACAGTCTGGCTTCCACGGCGTGAAGAGTGGGCAAGGCCGTGGTCTCGAACATACCGTAATTACGGTATCCGGTGCAGCTCTCTTTCCGAATCAGCCAACCATCAGTTGAAAGTGGCCTTAAAAAAAGCCAACAAGGGCCTGAAAGATCTTTTCGACATCTCGATGGCGTTGGTGAAGCGCAAGAATGAAAAGTACCAAGCAGACCGTGGTTTGGAAGAACGCACAGTACGCCAGGTGTACTCCAATTGCCCCCTTCTTCGAGAACTTACATACAAGGTTTCGAAATCTGGTCTTGAGAAATTACACAATCAATACAAAGCGGCGTTTGCTGCTCTTCACGGCTTGAAGGAACTGCAACCATGTACCACTGATGGTAGGTAGACATGTTGGGCCTGCCCGGTTGAGACTTGGTTAGTAAACAGTCTTTTTGTCGTTTGACGGCGTCGGCTTATTGTCTTATGTCTGGGGGTCTCGAATGCGAAGGAGCGCATCGTCGACGGACTGTATGGATAGATGGGTATCATGCCTTTATATAGAACAATCCACCAAAGAAGGCCGCGAATGCCAAAACCTGTCAACATCGTCAAGTGACAATGGGACAGGGCATGTGACGCGAGGCGCATGCCTCTCCTCGTTGACTGGCACAAGCATGTTGAGCATTGAATAGGCGCATGGCATGCCCATTTGGTTTTCGAAGCTTGAGGTACATGGTTGCAGATCCTTCAAGGCGTGAAGAGCAGCAAACGCCGCTTTGTATTGGCCGTGTAGTTTCTCAAGACCAGATTTCGAACCTTGTATGAAAGGTCTCGAAGAAGGGGGTAGTTGGAGTACACATGGCGTACTGTGAGCTCTTCCAAACCACGATCTGCTTGTGGCGCGCGGGCGTTAGAGAAGCTGCACCACATTAATGCGGGACAAAATATGGCCGTCAGTCAGCCGTACCACCTGTGGCTCTTCGATTTTCTCGTCCATGGAGGCTGAATGTTGCTGAATGGTGCTGTGGTGCTGAATGCTTGTTGTGTTTGAAGTGCAAAGTCGGAGGTTGGCGTTTTTTTTGTTTTGGGTGTTTTTGCGTTCGCGTCTTGGTGGCTTAGGGGTCACATCACTATGCAGTGCGTCTGGTACAGATTTACTACCAAAATAACTATCCTTACTAGCCAATAATATGGCGAGGTCTCGCAGAAATTGTGGCTGCATTCGTGACCGAACTCCGTACGGAGTATCCGTACTGGTAGTGGGGTAACGGGACAGCGCAGGGTAGTTCCTAAAACAGCTAGTTCCAAATCCTTCCTTGCGCGAACGCCGATCAACATTTCAAGTTTTCGACTGCCAGTTGTCATCTCCTTTGAGGTCGCGGAGCGGGAATGCCGATGGAAGGGCGATGGAGGGGAACAAAGACCAGGCTTCGTGGCTCCTTTAAAAACGAAGGAGCCCACGTCTTGCGAGACGTTTTCCTCTCGTCTGTAAAGCAAGCAACTTGCCTCTCCTCTGGAGCTGATACGAGTCTGGATACGACGCATGCCATCAAGGACAACCCCAACACCATTCTCGCCAGATCTTGGACTTCATGCACGTCAAGTTCTGTCGGCGACATCAGAAAGCGGGGACTGCTTATACTGCCTCCCCGCCTCAATCTGCCAGCGCAACCGCCCCTGGCGACGAACCGTCGCTACAGAATGACCGTTCCGACACCTTTAGCTCGCTCGGCAAACAGTTCAGCAGCCTCGGCCTCCGCTCCTCGCTCGGCCGGGGAAGGCGGCCACGGTCTCCACCACCGCCCTATGCGCTGAATATCCCTTCTCCGGCCGCAACGGCTGGGCCAGCCAGGCAAATGTCTCTGGAAGAGAACGAAGAAGACAGCTCCGTGCCCTCCACAAATAGACCAAAAGGGGATGGCGCTAGCTCCTCGGCGGCCGCCGATGCAGCGCGAGCCTCGCCGAAAGAGAACGAAGAAGAAGCTGCCGAGGAGCTGCTACTGGACGTTGCCGTAGCGCCGCTTGAAGGCTTGTCGATACCGGACTCGAGAGACGCCGCTGCGTTTCCACGCCTGGCTCGCCCCGTCCTCGTCCCCCGCCTGACGGGCGGCGCCACCGTGCCTTTTGCGCGAGGTTATGCGCCTATTCTTAGCCAAACACACGGCATCGACATCGGCATGTTCATGGCCTTTATCGACGGGCTGAACCTCGTGACCTCACCGCACCCGGCTGCTATGCTGCTGGCGGTGGCCGGCTTTGGATTTCAACTTGTGCCTGTCGACTATGCAAATGGCGTCGGTGCCCTCCTGACGCTGATGGGCGAGCTCACCGCGCATCTCGTTGCGCGAAAGCGTGCAAAGACCTACCTGGCGCGGGCCAATGCCGCACTTTTCGAGCCGCGTGGCCTGCACGCCTGCATCGTCAACAACAAGAAAATGCGTGCCTTGCTGGCCATTGATGCCAAGGATCCGCTGCTCGCGCCGCTGAGCGAGGAGACGCTCGACCTCAACACACTGGAGCGCTGCATGCGCCACATGGACGCAAAGGGCTGGGCGACGACGCTGGAGCTGGAGGCGCGTGTGGGACGTCTGATGCCGATGGCCAAGCCGACGTACCGACTAGCAGGGGACATATCAGCGGCCTGGCGTCACGCCGACTACAAAACTCTGACGGCCGTGCAGACTGCAGCAACGGCAACGACAGCAAGCACGGCAAGCACGGCAGAATCGGCGTCAGCACGCTCCTTTTGGTCCCGGGTGGACCGGTCCACCACACATGGGCTGGCTGTTGTCGCTGACAAGCGCGTGCGCTGGATGCTGCGACAAGAAGAGAAAACTGCGGCCACGAGGCGGAAGCAGGCGTGGAAGCGGCACAACAAGGGCAAGAAGCTCAAGGAACCGTACCTCGAAAAGCACCGTATCCGGCAGCTGTCGTGGATCATGGTGCGCAATCTGGAGGACGTGCAGCGGGAGGAGGTCGAGAAGGCCGAGAAGACAGCAGCTAAAAAAGCAGCAAAAGCAGCAAAGGCGGCGACGGCGGCGAAGGTGGTGCGAAGGGACAGCATGCACCAAGAGGGCACGTTATAAGGACCCGCAGGGTGCCTCAAAGATATCCGGACGCATATCTGGTCCACGGCCCTGTTTGTTTACGATATACGAATGAAGAAGCTTATTCCGTACGTTGTAAGACAGGTACTATCGTTCTCGTCCTTAGACGACCAGTCTTGCATGCAAGCCCCGGAGTACGGCATTGAGCACGACGTGGTAGGCAATGGAGGCACAACGACTGCAGGTAGTAACTGCAGACAGGCACTGCATGAACGCATACAAACAACGTATCGTCTAGATAGCATTTTGAGAGATTGCATGTCGCCTCGTGTTTCCTGAGATTCCACCCATTTCAGACCTGCGTATGTCTCGACCGACGGACACTGTGCAGCCGAGCTGTCCGAGTTTGCTTTCTGTTTTGACCGACAGCGTCTTACTGGCGATGTGGACAGTTGACTCGTTGCTGCTGCGGTTACCATTTCCGAGTGGTGTCACTGTTACCACTCTCTGTTCCCCTACCCCCTTGCTCGTCTTGCTCGCGTGCGTTCTTCGTCTGATAGACTTCTTGGAGGTTGCTTTGGCCACGTATGCGAGGTACGTTCGTCTGTCCTCTTTGCCAAGGCAGATGGAGTTCGAGAAGAGTTTGGAAGGACTGCCATCCCTCTCTGTGCCCGAGCCTCCACGTGACGGTCACCGGTTAAAGTGTCTTTGCCATGTCTAGGATTGCGACTGAGACAAGGCCCAGAGACATCGACAAGTCAGTCAAGCTGAAACGCGGCACATTTGCCGACAGGAACGCGGAAGGAAAGACAAAGGAGGAAATAAGAAAAGAAGGCCGTGACATGACGAGAGAATCGCCGTGGTCGTAACCGGTATACTTGGTGGGTTTCGGAGAAGGCAAACCGGAAGAACGAGACTGCCTTTGGTGGCCGTCTTTCTCATCTGCTGTTCATGCCAAAGCTTCTTCCTCCGCTTCTCCTCAAGTTCTCGCATCCTCCACCCATCTCCACCGTCTGCATCCCGCAGATGGATCGTCCCGAGGCCACCCTCATGGCCACATATTCAGCCGTGCAGCGCATCTTACATGTTCATGTACATGTACGTTTGCACCTCCCACACCGGCCAGGCTGCGGTAAAGCCACGGAATGCGGCCCGCCCTTTCAAGCTCTAACCATTCCCCCCTCACCGCATCGAGCTGCGGTGTGCCGTTGCGTGGTCCATCGATCTCGGGCTAGCACAGGCATCCAGACGGGACTCGTCAAAGGATACTCTGTGGAATATTTCATATGCTGCGAGCTTTGTTCACGGGCGACTTCGTAACGGCCGCTTCGTAACAGCCGCTTCGTAACAGCCGCTTCGTAACATATTCCACCCTCTTCTCTGTTTCCCGGTTGGGTGTAATTTCAGGTCGTTCCCACCGGCGACAGAGCCGCCATCGTCTACTCCACCTTACCCTCGACGCTGAGCAACGGTGCTTCAGCAAGGCGTTCTCGTTTGCACGCCCACCATTTGCACGTTGTCTCTGATTGGACCCGGCCAAGGAACCGCGCTATGTTTCAGGATGCCTGCACCGTGCCTGCGGCTTATGTGGGTGGATCCTTGGCGCGTTCAAACCAAACGGCGGCGCATCGTCAAGAGCGCCATACTACGGAGTAGTAGCAAAAATAAACAAAAATGACTTGGCTAGGCGCTTAAAGGGGAAATGAACAAGACAGGGGCGCGACATGGTGAGTTTTGCACGATGATGAACAAGCAAAGAAGGGGAGGTGGCTTGCTGCTGTTCTTTGCCCATTTGTTGGCCCCGACAGGAAGGAACGCGCTGGAAGCACCACGGGCGGAACGTTTGCGGATTCTCTTCCAGCAGCTGTATTCTGGGGCAATAATGTTCGTGCTTCATACTCCGTACTCCGTACTCCATACATGTACCTACGGAGAATTATTGCGACGAACCTATCTCGGACTCCAACATCCCCAGCGTTTGATCGTGCCCGCTCGCCTTTACAAATCTGGCAAAAACATGGGCTATCTTAATTACACCGCGACGGCTCGGTGCTTGAGCTGTGTTGTTGTGTCCGTGCCTCAGTACCTCATCTCCTCTGCTAAACCGTGCCTGTTTTCCCCTGGGCTTTGACATTTCGAGGGGCCAATTCGAGGGAAGGCACAACCCAGCACGGAGTACGGAATCCCCCCCTGGCCTGGGGCTTGCCTTGTTATCGTGTGCCTGTTCTTCTTCTTTTGCCTCATGACCGGCCCTTGTCGTGGCTCGCTCTTTCCCCCCTGGTCCCTTCACAAGGCACCGCCCCTTTTGCAAGTCTCTTCCAATCCCCATCCGGCCCCCACTCAACCTTTCACCACCTCCTTTCTCCCCTTCACATCCTTTCACTCTTTCTGTCACTTCAGCTTTGCTTTGGCCCTTTCTCCTTCTTTCCCCTCTCTTTCTTTCTCACCTCGCGTCTCCCTTTGACACGACACCCTTTTCACGTGTGTGGCTTTTTCATTCTTTCTTTACCGACGACGTTCTCAAGTAGCGCCTTTTTCCTGTCTTGATGACAGAGAACCGGAACAACAAACCTCGTGTTTCTTTCCCTACATCGATCTCGATTCCATTCTTTTCTCAACATTCTTTCCGCACCGCCAGCAGCTTCACATCACGAATTAGGCACATCGTACTCCGACTTGGCGAAGAAGACTCAGAGCACAGCCTCTGATTGATTGCCCGCTTGATCTGCACGGCTTCTCCCAGACATTTGCTCAAAGGTTGGTGGAACCTAGCTGTCTACGACACACACGCTCTTCTCCTCGTTTGCTTTGAGCTGTTATCCCTTGCCTTGCCCTTACCGCATTCCTGAAACTCAGTCGGCCTTCTCGGTCCGTCCAGCGACGTCCGGTGCCAGGCTTGGTAACAGCTGGACTGTTTTGCTCTGGTGGCCTTCGCCTTCCCCGAGCTCATCTCTTTATCCACTGCTCGCGAGCTGCTGTGCGGTGGTTAGACATTGTCACTCGTGATCCTCCCGTCGTGCGTCTGCACTTCCGTGGATGCCACTCGCTCATGGAAACGACTGTCCAGTCTTTTATTGTTGCTCCCTCCAGTCCCAACCTTCTCACCTTCTTGTCACCTCCTGCCTTCCGCTAGTCGTTCTCCTCTTTAACTTGCAGCTGATTTAGTAGAGCAGCCCAAGCCTCGAAACACAGAGGGTGCGTGATCCCCCCAAGCACTCCAACCTGCGACCCGGCTGTTTTCACACCCCCTAATTCCTCACCCCTTGACTCTTCCTACCCTTTCCCTTTCTTTGTCAGGTCCAAGGTACGGAGTACCTTCACAGCAAAATACCAAGACAGCATACGGTCTACTCCGTAACTTCTCGACCTGGCCTGCTCTTTTTCTCAGGTGTGAAGGGGTACCAAGCCGGACCTTGTCAACCACCCCCCTCTTCGTTGCTGAGTCCCCACGTACCCTTTTCCTTCCCCATTTCCCCATCGCTTCCGCTCTGAGTCGAGCTCTGTCACGCAGACCTGTCATATTTCAAAGCCAAGAACTACCTCGTTGTATCCTGTGCTGCCACCGACGAGACGAACATCAGGGGCCCCGCTGTCAGCAATTTGGCCACAAATGCTTTTCAATGGCCTGAGGTGCTCTTCCGAGGAACAGTGCAGATAGGATCCATAGGACGCGGCGGGAAGACGCAGCAGGTACCACTCTGCCGTCTGGATCCGAATCACAAATCCTCTACTCCTTGTTCCTGTTTCTTACTTTCCCTTCCTCTCCTTTCTATCTCGTCTTTGTTCCCGTCACACTTCTTTCCCTTTACGAAGTCTCTCAATATTTTCCATCTACTTACTTCTTTTTTCTAGAGCAGTTGGCGACATTTCTACTCCCTCGAGCTTGTACGAATCTCATTGCATTTGTTTTTCTTTCGACTCCTATTTCCCATCAATTTGTTCTTGAATTCTGGAATATTTCAAATCAACCTTTCGTCTGCCTATTTTTGTCACTTCACGCTTCACGCTCTTTCTCGCAATCGCCGGCCCTGGACAGGCACCATACGCAATCTATCGTCTCTTTTTCTTTGATCACGTCTGTTTTTTTGCGCTCCGGCACTGCTACATTCTGGTCCGGCCTCGACCGCATCGACGGCATTTCCTCCTTCAATTCGTTTCGCTCGCTCATTTTCGGCTCTCGCCAAAGCCACAGGCTGGTAATTCTACGCAACCGTTGCTACACGTTACAACCCGCAAATACTTGCCATGCTTTGCAATCACATATAATCAGCTCCGAGGACAAAGGGCGCCTTTGCGTGGGAACTTCGGCCTCGGCGACGAAGGACTACGAGCCACAACCCGGATATCGAAAAAGGACATATTCGGCAGTCTGGAGGACACGGTGAGGGACAGCACCCGGGTCTAGGATTTTCTCGTGCTCCTGGGGAGTAGTGACTTTCCAATGAGTTACTCTCAGAATGCCGAAGATATGGACGGACCGTCGACTGCGGGACCCTTTCGCATGGCGAGAGAGAGGGCCCAGGCAGGTGCTCCCCGTGAGGACTTTGACGCGTTTGCAAAGAGAATGGCCCAACCAACAGCATCTCAGAAAAGGCAACAACAGTCCTCTGGTGAGAGAGTACAACGAATTCCAATCCCGAGTTCTGCAAGAAGAGAGATAGCGGGGAAGACCTTGACAGGACCAACATCTCCGCCAAATGTTCCCGCATCTCGCATACCAATATCGAAGTCTCAAACGTCAGCATCTCCATTGGCAAAAGAAAGAAAAGCCGGTGTTGTCATCTCAAGGCCAACACCAGCAGCGCCTCAATGGCCCCTACCGGGTCCGACTGTAACACCCTCAAATCCCACCGCAAATGGCAGCAGGGCTACCACCACCGCCAACGACTCCGCTCCATATCGTCCCCCGCCGGGCCGCTCACAACCCCCACAACGCCCCCCTCGTCCGAGCCGCGTTCCATCGATCCTTGACAGCTCGAAAATTCAGGACCAAATGCCAACCGTCTTTGCATACAACACCGTCAGACAAGCCGGGGGGACGGGATCGGATGCTGGCTTGTTGCCACCAGGTGGATTGACGCAAGCCGGTCGCGATTCAGAGCTGTCATTGACGCAGCAATCCACCACATCTTCCGCATCACGGCCGTCGACCGTTTCATCTGTCGGCACTATCCCCGATTTCCCAGTGCCCGTTGCTATTCCGGTTGCCATCCCAGTCCCTCCTCCAGTTGTCGCTATGCCGCTGCCGCGAAGAAGTGTCAATTTGGGTCCGCCACCGTCTGCTCGACGTGGTGCTTCTTCCTTCTATTCAAATGCATCCTACGTCTCACCGATTCCCGAAGAGAGCCCACGTTCTCGATCACACACATCCTTCGCCTCCAGTGCAGCCATGCCGGAGAACTGGGGCTCGACATCATCACTAGCAATGAGTCCCAGCTACGCAGATCCGACGATGCTCTACGAAGGCATCCCAGAAGAAAGCCGTGATCCGTCGAACGAGGGTGCCAACGACGAAGACGCTGATAGTCGAAGCGGTGCCGGGAGTTCGCAAAGTGATCGTGATGCTGATGAAAGAAATTTGGTACGCAGCGCCAGTGTTGGCAAGCGGGGGAGAGCTGCTCTTGTTACGACGGGAACACGAACAGATATGGACTCACTCGCCGGACCATTTCGCGATGACACTGGCTATGTGGACGCCTTGTCTTTGTCATCTGCCATGACGGCGCCTACAAACAAGTCTACCATCGGCTCTTCATTGGCAGCCGATAGCATTCTTGACGCCTACGGTGCAAGGGTGGCAATCGATCCGTCGAGTTCCAGTCGAAGATTGTCAATTTCACCACAGCCACCGCTGTCTAACAACGACTTCGTCAATGACGCTGCCGGGCTAAACCGGCCTTATAGCCGGCTCTCTGCTATCCGACGACCCCCCCGACTTGACATGGAGGCCGTGCGCAAGGCCGAGTCCCGTGGTAGCATGACAAGCCTTCCAGACCTTATCCGCCGGGCAACAATACTGGCAGCAAGCCTTGAACGCGGACGCCGTCCGGCTAGCCGTCTCGACGATCTTGACAGGTCACCAGCAATGTACCAGCGGGACGCTAACAGAGGTTCAGAAGGTGAGAGGACTGGTCCGGGCGAAGTGCAATATACGGAAATGTGCGAACAGTTAGCTAACGGGATTGCAGCCGACTACGAGAAACACCAGTCGGGATTGTCAGACATGTTGGCGGCATTTCCACCTCCTGGTCAACCAAATCGGCGAAGTTTTCGGCAGAGCCTTCGCGAGCAGGTCGGCTCATGGCCGTTACCTCTCAATCGTAATACCTTGAGAAACAGCCGCCTTGGTGGACAGCCTATCGCAGAAGCGCAGGATGAAGATGCCGAAAGCATCTCGGACCTTACCGACCTGAAAAACCAACTGCAGCAGAAGCGCCGGCGTTGTTGTGGTCTACCTCTGTGGGGCTTCGTGCTCATGGTCATTATTGTTCTCATCATCATTGCCGCTGCGATTGTCATTCCACTGGAATTCTTTGTCATTCGGAAGCAGAATTCGGGACTGTCGCTGGCACAATGCCAAAGTCGCCTTACTTGCCAGAATGGTGGTACCAACATTGTCTCGAATCAAGGTTTCTGCTCTTGCATTTGCACAAACGACTTTACGGGTTTCGACTGCAGCATCGCCGGAGACAATGGATGCACGACAACGAACCTGGCATCGACGTCAGCGAACCTCACGAATGTCACGCTGGGCAGTGCGCTACCTCGCCTACTCAAGGAGGCGCAGCAGAACTTTTCAATTCCGCTGTCTGGCACCGAGATTCTTGCCATCTTCAGCTCTGGCAATCTCAGTTGTGCTGCAGAGAATGCCTTGGTGACCTTTGATGGCCAGAGTGTGAGGCAATTCAGCGGGTCTACAGAGGTGAATGTGTTTGCAGCACAGCAGGGTGACGACGCCATCAACCCCACCGAGACCGTTGTGAACGGAGTTGCAATTGTCACAGTTACTGTTGAAGCCGGGTCTTCGACGACTGTCAATCCGGACCAGCCGGGCGGTCTGAAGGTCAAGAGAAACCCTGACTTCATTACTCTTGTGCCGGCAACAGGCGGAGGATACACGACAACAATTACCGAGCAAGGATTCCAGACAGTGTCCGGGACAACGTTGACGTTCAGCACAAAGATCACACCTTCCATTGTATCGCCCAGTTCTACAACGACGGTGACTACCACAGTCACGCCGACAAGCAGGACCGCAGGAGGCGGGGGGACCGGTGGCGGCTCAGGAACGGCAACAGGCACAGCATCCCCAGCAGCCCCAACGGCGACATTTACGGTGACGGAAGATGTGATCGACTTTGCACGCGTGGCCGTGCTTTTCATTCTCCAGGAAGAGTCGCTCGCAAATGCAGAAAGCGCACAGAGTGCACTGCAACGATTTTTCACAGAGGCAAGCGCCGGCTCAGTGAAGGGCGGCGCGGGCGTGACGGTGCAGCAGGCGAGCAACCTGACGCTGAACAATGGCAACTCGGTCAACCTCGTTACCCTCCAAGTGAAAGCGGCAAACGTGTTGCGTGGGATCAACATTCCTAGTTGATGGAGCATACCGAATCGGTCAGCAAACTGGACGACACTTTTCTCTTCTTTGTACTTGTGTAAATTTTCATTCTTTCTGGAAAGCGAGCCGGTGGCCGGGTTCACATGGCATTCAGAGTCACAAGCTGGCAGAATAATTTTGGGTTACATACCACTGGGCATTTTTATATCTTTGTTTCACACATCGGTCGAGAGATCTCACCAATCTATATATCATTCCATGCACAACCCTCTATTGTAAAACGATGCCGATCGTGTTCTTCGAGAGCTCTGGTGCCACAAAGACGAGAGGTGTTGAGAGACCCAACAGCCAATGGCATTCATGATGAGATAGATATCAGCACGGAGCCCATGAAGCAAAGGAGGTGGTAACACTTTTGGTGCTATTTAAAGGATTTTGTTTCGACGAGAGTCCTGTTTGGAAAAGGGGGAAGGAACACAATAGAGATAAACAAGTGCGGCGCTGAAACGCAGCCCCGAGAAGGGGCCAGCCAGTCAGCTATTCCAGGCAGCTTTCGAACGGCAACAACCACACGCGACCAATGAGCTGGAAGCCGTGTTCTATCGAGGCAAGTAAGGCCTATGACACAGCATTATGCCCGAAGCAAAGAGGAAGAGGCGCAACAGAGTTGGCTGAAGACGGAAGAGAACTAGCACCAAGGTTGCTAACCGCAATCGGAAAGCTCCTGGAGGCTGTCAATGGCACCCCCGCTGCTCAAAAGAAGCAAATGCTCAGACGATACGGAGTACGGAGTACAAAGTACATGTATGATACAAGGATCCTTGTGACGAAAGTCAGGCTTTCTGCCCTGCTCCTTTACAACAGTATTTATGTAGAGACGGCCACAGCTTTCCAGGGCACTGCCGTTTTAAGGAAAGGGGAGGCTTCCTGGTTCATAACTGTTTTGACCGCTGCGAAGATTGGTTTGCATTGAGACAAGGCATCCGCGCTGCCGGCCCGGGGACTTTGCAGGGCTCTCGCCGCCCTGAATCACTGGGGTTGGGAATGAGGGTCAGCCCCCTGTGCATAACGCCTGCACCTCCGTTTTTGTCTAGCGGTGCACTGGGATGACTGCGCCGTCACGAACAGCTGTGGGAGCGGGAGGCCTGCAAGCAGGAGAGAGGAGCGAAAAGACTGGTCAAGCGACCTGCTGCCTGGTCACGATGACGGCGATACGACGCGCACGACATGCGGCCCATGGTCATTTTTCTGTATTTTCTTCGCATACTCTATAGTATAAACAGTTCGGATCTCGCAGTCTCGAAAAATCCCGGTTTCCTGCCTTGTCTTTTGCTTGGTTCGCACCCTCGACGGTCAGAGTGGAAAGATATGTTCGGCGCCTTCGCAGTGCTGTAATGCGCTAAGTCATGCCGTACCTGGCCCTGGCGAAGATCACTCCGCGGCGCTATTAGCTCTGCGAGGCAATACAGCGCCACTGGAATTTAGTCTATCACTAAACATGTCAGCAGGAATAGCTGACATAACTGGCACTAGCCAGCACAGTGGCAACGTCCCAGGCACGGTGGAAGAGGAACGGATAACCAACCCGAGAACCACCGAGATAGCCAGAG
>JADHKL010000033.1:0-15587 GCA_019925545.1 Ophiostoma angusticollis
CCAGGGATCGGGGTCGCGGACGGGGGACGGCCACGTTCAGAGCGTGGGACGTATCCATGAGGCGGCGGCACAGACTTGCCGCTGCCCGCGTCGGTCTTGACGGAGATCTTGTCGTCCTCCATCTCATTGTTGATGTAATCTGGGTCGATGCACGACCGAGGTAGTTGGGATTGCAGGTCCGGGTTTCGAGTCTGCATGGTTGTTTGTTGGGCGAATGCCAATAAGGCCTTGGCAGGCCACTCAGGGAGATCCGTGGCTGCAACGGCCTCGATGAGACTGCCGGCCAAACTGCCACCGGCGACACGGTGGTTGGTGACGTAGATGCCGCGCGTCATCAGCAGGGTGCGCATCTCCGTCATAGTCGCATATCCGGCGGCTTCAAAGTCTTCCGTGGTCCAGGTCCTGAACTGCTCGATCACATTCTGCATGTTCTCGTCGGAATAGGTACCACGTTCCGCTCTTTTGATGAAGGCCATTATCACAGGCTTTGTTATTCTACCAGGTGTTTATATAGTGCAATGTCGCCAATGACTTGAAAGGCGACGCACGTCCAAGACGCACGTCTAACGCTCTGTGTAATAGCGCTGTGTAAGAAGATGCACGCCTACGGCGCTGGCCGACAGCCTGTAAACTCTCGGCAGCGCGTGCCATCCCGTCTGTTGATAAGCTCCATAGCTGGCCAATCGCTCTAAAGGGCCACTTCGGTGGACGGGAGCTTATCTCTGCAGCGGGGGTAGCTAACGTCTACTAATTGGTGTCGTACGGTGATCGTTTTCTGACAGGAAATACACGAAAAGCTGCTCTTGTTCTGCTTCATTTTGACAAAACGACGAGCTTCCCTTCTTCCCACTCTCGTCTCGTCCAGCCGCTGCTTGGCTTTTACCCTGTCCCTGGCCCAGCAAACTGCCAGCCGCAGCCATGCATCTTGTGCCGAAAGAGGTTTGTCTTACGAAATAGAAACCACTTGATTTCTTGGCAAAGAAGCTATGGCCTTCTAACAGATCCCACAGCTCGACAAGCTCGTCATCTCGCAGCTCGGCTTCCTCGCTCAGCGACGCCTGGCTCGCGGCGTCAAGCTGAACCACTCCGAGGCCGTCGCCCTCATCAGCAACAACCTCCAGGAGCTGATCCGCGATGGAAACCACAAGGTCGCCGACCTCATGAGCCTCGGCGCCACCATGCTCGGTCGCCGCCACGTGCTACCCTCGGTTTGTGCCACGCTGCACGAGATCCAGGTCGAGGGCACCTTTCCCAACGGCTCCTACCTCGTCACCGTGCACGATCCCATCAAGACCGACGACGGCGACCTGGCCCGCGCCCTCTACGGCAGCTTCCTACCGGTGCCGGACAACAGCCTGTTCCCGCTGGAGGACGCGGCGGCGTATGCGTCCGAGGCCCAGCCTGGTGCCGTGGTCGTCGCCGTCAAGCAGACCAAGGAGGCCGAGGAGACGCTCATCACGCTCAACCAAGGCCGCCAGCGCATCCGCCTCGCCGTCACCAACAAAGGCGACCGCCCCGTCCAGGTGGGCAGCCACTACCACTTCATCGAGACGAACGCCCACCTGCAGTTCGACCGCAAGCGCGCCTATGGCTTCCGGCTCGACATCCCCGCCGGCACCTCGGTCCGCTTCGAGCCCGGCGACTCCAAGACGGTATCTCTCGTGGCCATTGGCGGCAAGCGTGTCATCCGCGGCGGCAACAACCTGGCGTCGGGCCCCGTCGACCTGTCGCGCGCCAACGACATTGTCGAGCGCCTGGTCCAGGCCGGCTTTGCCCACGTGCCCGAGCCCACCGATGACAGCGCCCTCCTCCACCCCGTGCAGATGACGCGCCAGGCGTACCAGGCCATGTTCGGCCCGACGACCGGCGACCTGGTGCGTCTCGGCGCCACCGACCTCTGGATCCAGGTGGAGCGGGACTTTACCACGCACGGCGACGAGTGCAAGTTTGGCGGCGGCAAGACGCTGCGCGAGGGCATGGGCCAGGCGTCGGGGCGCGCCGACAAGGACTGCCTCGATCTGGTGGTGACCAACGCGCTCATTCTCGACTGGACGGGTATCTACAAGGCCGACATTGGCGTCAAGCAAGGCATGATTGTCGGCATCGGCAAGGCCGGCAACCCGGATGTCATGGACGGTGTGTTCCCCGACAACATGGTCGTGGGCAGCTGCACGGAGGTGGTGGCGGGCGAGAACAAGATCGTCACGGCCGGCGGCATCGACACGCACATCCACTTCATCTGCCCGCAGCAGGCCAGCGAAGCCATCGCCTCGGGCATCACCACGATGCTCGGCGGCGGCACGGGCCCGACCGCCGGCACGTCAGCTACCACGTGCACGCCCGGCGCACACTACATCCGACAGATGCTGCAGGCGTGCGATGCGCTGCCGCTCAACTATGGCATCACGGGCAAGGGCAACGACAGCGACGCGACGGCGCTGCGTGAGCAGGTCGTGGCGGGCGCCTGCGGCCTTAAGCTGCACGAGGACTGGGGCACGACGCCGGCGGCCATTGACGCGTGCCTGAGCGTGTGCGACGAGCTCGACGTGCAGTGCCTCATCCACACGGACACGCTCAACGAGTCGGGCTTTGTCGAGACCACCGTGGCCGCCTTCAAGGGCCGCACCATCCACACGTACCACACGGAGGGTGCGGGCGGCGGCCACGCGCCCGACATCATCTCGGTGGTCGGCGAGCCCAACGTGCTGCCGTCGAGCACGAACCCGACGCGGCCCTTTACGGCCAATACGCTCGACGAGCACCTCGACATGCTCATGGTGTGCCACCACCTGTCCAAGGACATTCCCGAGGACGTGGCCTTTGCCGAGTCGCGCATCCGCGCCGAGACCATTGCGGCCGAGGACGTCCTGCACGACCTCGGCGCCATCAGCATGCTGAGCTCCGACTCGCAGGCCATGGGCCGCTGCGGCGAGGTCATCCTGCGCACGTGGAACACAGCGCACAAGAACAAGGTCCAGCGCGGCCAGCTGCCCGAGGACGCCGGCACGCCCGCCGACAACTTCCGCGCCAAGCGCTACGTGTCCAAGTACACCATCAACCCGGCGCTGGCGCAGGGCATGGCGCATCTGGTCGGCAGCATCGAGGTCGGCAAGCTGGCGGATCTGGTGGTCTGGAACCCGGCCTGGTTCGGCACCAAACCGGACGCCGTCTACAAGAGCGGCCTGGTGTCGTTTGCAAAGATGGTAGGTTTTTTCCTTTCTTTTTCCTCCTTCCCTTTCTTCCCCCTTCTTCCCCCTTCTTCTCTAACATCCCAGGGCGACCCCAATGCTTCCATCCCCACAGTGCAACCAGTCATTGCGCGGCCCATGTTTGGCCCGCTGGTGGCAGAGACGTCGGTGCTGTTTGTCAGCGAGGCCAGCCTGGCGCAGGGCGTGGTGCAGCAGTACGGCCTGCGCAAGCGCGTGGAGGCAGTGCGTGGGTGCCGCAGCGTGTCCAAAAAGGACATGCGCTTCAACGACTCGACGCCGACCGTGCACGTTGACCCGGAGGCGTACACGGTTGTGGCAGACGGGCAGCCGTGCACAGCAGCCCCGAGCGAGGTGCTGCCGCTGACGCAGCAGTACTTTGTGTACTAGGGAGGGGGAAGGGAAGGTGTGTTGGGTATGGCGACTCGGAACCAGGGTATTTAGCAGGCCAGGGTATTTAGCAGGCATCAAACTGTTTTAGTTCTATTCGATTCGAATGTTGCTCTCTGAAACGAAGGGTCGGCCGCAGAGCCGTAACCTAAACAGTGCCTTGGTGAAGTCAGGCGCCGTGAAGTCTGCTGAGACGCTGGCCGCCAACGTCGCTGGGATTCCAAGGCTGACAGCACCTTAGTCTATTTGGCGGCCTGCCGGTGTAAGTGACGGCTGTGTAAGTGACAGCAGTGTACGGAGTAAGTGACGATCACTGTCAACCATATCTCACTCTAGTGGACTAGCTTTCACGGTCTCACGTTCTCTTAAATTCAATGGCAATCATAGCGAAAAAAGCATATAAATCAAGCCCCCTTATAGCTCAGTCCCCTTCCTTTTCCTTCTCCATCCTTGCTGGACCGCTCTCCTTTAGCTGCTAGAGCCAAGCCGCTGCTGCGTACAGTTCGCCGCCTGTAAATGGTCACAGACCCTGAGCCTCCGAAACCACCAGTTACCCCATGTTTTTTCCCACGACACACAGGCGGCAGCAGACAGCGAGCACTGACAACAGACAAAATGACGAGAAATAAAGGTAGATAGGAAAAGCACACACGTAACATACAACGAACGAACCAGGCCGTGAAAGGGGTAAAGAGTAAAACAGAAACAGAAAGGGAAAGAAGACGGAAAAGAGAAAGAGAGGAAAAGACGGAAAGAGAAAGAGAGAAAAAGACGGAAAGAGAAAGAGAAAAGAGAAAACCAGACACCCGTCATCCCAAACCAGGGTAGTAAAGAAAACAGAAAAGACCGCACACCGAAAGAAAGCAGCAGGCTGCAAACTCCCCTTGACAACAGGTCGAGTGGGTGAGCCCGCGACGACGCCCTTCTCGCATACGGGCCATGGGTAGGAGAACAGGGTCGAGCGCGGTCGGAGAACGGGGTCGGACAACAGGAGAAGGGAAAGAGGAGGAAATGCGTGGAAGACGGGTACAGAGGAAATACACCCAAAATTAATTTCACTATTTCACACTCTGAAGAGCGCAGGATCAATATTTGTATCAGCAACCACATTCGAGAACGCCTAGCCGCCCTTAGCCTTCTTGGGTTCGGATCTGTTGGGCTCAAGCACTAGTTACCTTTGAGGTCCGCTTCCTCTTCTTGTCCGGGCTTGCCGGCGCGGCACCCTTGATGGGTTCGGCCTCTGCACCAGGTGTGGCCGTCTTCCGCTTCCGGCCGTCCTTCTTGGCTGACTTTGGCGTCTTGCTCGCATCGTCCGTTGGGTTCTGATGCAGTTGCTCGGCAATGGCGTCGTGGTCGCCCGTGTCCGCATCCTTGCCTGTCGGCATGGGAATGTGGAACTCGTCGGCGTAGCGGAGCGCATCCTCGTCCGTCATCAGGCGCGCGTTGGTGTTGCCCGCCTTGTACGAGTTCACGCGGGCATTGTACAGGCGCAGGTTGTACTGGTATGCACGGTCCCAGCCCTGGCTTCGTTAGCACGACAAGGAAGGAAGAGAAGGAAGAAAAGAGAAAACGTACGCCCTTGTCATGAGCATTCATGCTTCCCCACCGGCGCTGGCCCTCCTCCTGGACGGCACCCTTGGGCGCATCGGGACCCAGGTCGTTGGCAATGATGGGGCGCGCCGTCTGCATGTACAAGAAATAAGGCGTCAGGGGCCGCTTCGGCGCATTGGGATCGTGCGTGCGCTTCTTGCGCTCCTTCTTCTCCTCGCCGATAGGCGCGGGAGCAATGGCGACGGGCGGCAGGACTACGCCAGGAGGCGGAAGCAGGTTGGCAACATTCTCAAAGTTCAGCAGCTCAGCGCCGCCTTCAACGTTGGAGCCCTCGCCGAGCAGAAGGCTGGTCTGGCGAAGGTAATCCGCGGAAAATGTCTTGAGCAGATCCTGGATGGTAGTGAGGCGGGCGTAGACCTGGTGATGTGTTAACAGAAGAGCACGACTCGCGTGCGCAAAAGACGCAGATTCCCATTTCGATTCTCAGTCCTTGTGCTCGATGTCGCTGCATGACTTGCACGCCTTTTTTTCTCTTTTGTTCATGACGTGGAAGTGCTCGCAGGCGCGTCGCGAAAAGTAAACAAACAAGTGGAGTCGGGTGTAGTCAGTCCTCCAGCTTGGAAGAGGATCGCTGGACTCCAACTCTTGCATGGCCGTGCGAACAGATGCGGCAACAGAATGTAGCCTTCTAGGACGTGCCATGCAGTGGGAAGGAAGTATCTGCGTAGTGATGTAGTGATTGATGTTGGGAATGCGACGCCCAGCGGCTGTCGCAAAATGTGGGTTTGCGCTGGCGCTGCGGGAAGGCAAACAAAGTGCGGTGAAACGGGTGTTGAAGATTGGGAGGGTGAAGCTCGGGAGGCGAGGTGGAAGAGGGAGAGGAAAAAGAGGCAGCAGGACAAAGGCGAAACGAAATGCGGAAGCAGAAGCGAAGCGCAGAGAAGACGAGGCAAGAAAAGACGAGGCAAGAAAAGACGAGGCAAGAAAAAACGTACCGAATCGCGAACGCGAATAAAGTTGTCCACATCAATGACCTTTGCAGTCGTGTCGGTCTTTGCGGCCTCGGCGAGCTGCTTCTTGGAAGGGCGAGCCATAGCGCTGTTGGGGGAGGATTTGGTGCGGTGGTGGTGCTGGTGGTGATGGTTAGGGAGGCTGTTGGCGGCGATGCTGTAATAGAGCTTGAACGTTGATGAATTTGGGGCGCGCGACGAGTTCAGGGAACTTCAGTGAAGATGCGCTGAGGTTTGGCGATGTGGGTTTCGTCAAAGTGATGGTTTTGAGGGGGATGGTTGGGAGAACAGAAGGAACAGAAGGGGGAAAAGAGAGGGGAGAGGGGGGAAAAAATTCAGTCGCCCTGGGCGCGCGAGAATTGGGGGGGTGCCCGCCAGTTTATAGGCGGCTGGGGGGGATGGCGAAGACGCGCTGATTTGTTTTGATTGATTTTAATCATTATTTTTCGGGCCTGCCGCCAGACGCCCACACTCACCGCACCCCTCTTTGGTGGGTGTTTTAGTTGGTACGGGCTGAAGGGTGCTGCAAAAATCACCTGGCGCTGCCAGTAGTAGGACAGGGGTCAGCCAGGCCTGGTGCCCTTTCGCTATCTGCCTCTGTCGCGCTCAGTCGCAGTCCACTTTTTTGCTCATTCAGCACAGCATCAGCACACACCTGTTCTATCCGCTAATTCCATGAATGGGGTGGTGCCCATTTGTCTCTGGCTCTGAATAGGGCCTCTCACGATTCCAGCGACCCCTTCCTTCGTTTCACAAGCCCACTCTCTCCAGCGCCTACCGCCAGCCAGAGTGCTGTGGGCTAGGACACACCACTACTCACCTCAAAAGATACCTCTGCTGCGGCCTCAGCGTGTCTTCATCTCAGCTCCAAGCACTTGTCTCTTGCTACCATCTTCCCTTTGCATTGTCTGGATTTCATTCGCATTTTCCTAGGCGACTCCATTCAACTCATGCAAATTCGCATTCTGCACAATTTTTTGTGCTAATTTTGCGTCTCTGTTCTGCCGTTTCGCCCCGTGGAAAAGGCGCTGAGCCATGGGCAGCTGGTCGCTCTGTTGTTGAAGAACTGAATATGGGGCATCCGGCGAAGTCGTTTTGGGGCTCTCTACGAAGTATCGCTGATGCCCGGCCCAGCGTAATACAGAAGGGTGGCTAGATCGCACAAGGCACCTCCCCCTGCCCTGCCCTGAGCGGTGCGTCTTTTCTTCTTGGCTGTCGCGGTTTGTTTTGGTTTTCTTTCGAAGCCGACCACCCCCCGCCCGCCTTCTGGATAAGAGTCGTGTCACAGGCGCTACTGACGCCCCTCCACTGTTGTCCAATGATAGGCCGCTAAATCACAGGCCATGGCAAGTTGGTGGTGGGGTGTGTCTCCCTAACTTTTTGCACTCTCGGCCGCCACGCCCCCCCAAAGGCACACCTAGCTCAATGCAATTTACTGATCTGTCCCTAAAGTGAGTCTACGGAGTAGAGAGATCCCGTACTGTTCCGCACGTAACGTGGTGAGATCCCTAAAGCCATCTGCATTTAGAGGGGTTGTCGTAATACGAAACGAACTGCTCGCAGACAGGCGCAACTTCTCAAGCACTTAGCGCACCTAACCTCACCTCTCTTCCTCTTCTGCCCGGCGCTGCGCGACAGAGGTCAGCCAAACACTTCCTCGCCCAACCCCTCTTTTTATCCACTCCCTTTAGGCAGACCGTGTCGCTGATTTTCCTAATACTTTTGCATCGCCCACTCAAAGCCCTTTTGCGACTTTGCACAATGGCTCCTGACATGCAGGGCACCTAAGCTCTTTCTCGGGAGTTGAATGCACACCAGACTCGCCAGACGGGCAGCAAGCTCTGGGCTGGCCGCGCAACCCGCTTGGAGCTATCAGAAGTTTCGTCGAGCTCGCTGCGGGCGCGTTCCGTGCAGCCATGCTCTCTCTCTCGCTCCAGCGCCATAAGCAACAAGCTGCTGACTAGCCTTTTTCCAGCAACGGCAGATCTGATCATCATCGCCTTCCTGGGCGGGCATGCGTAGTTCCCGGCCTTTCACCGTCGTCCGGTGACGACGGTGCACCATCTCGTCCTTTTCTTCTTCGATTTCGATTCTTGTGTCACGTGTCTCGACTGAAACACACAAATTTTTTCCACGCGAAATGACGAGGAAAAGTGCGCTGAAGATCTACCAGAAGCTGGACCTTTTCATGATGGGATGCTGAGAACCGCTCAGTACCTCTGCCGTAGTGCCCGTTGTGAGCCCGGCGCCGTTGACAGCACCTGTTTTGGCCGGGCTGCCAGTTGTTAGCGGGGTTTGAGGAGCTTCTAGTCAGGAACGACAACAGAATTCAAAAGAGAGACGGCACTCAGTACCAGAAGGCCTGTGCGACGAATACATACCGAGACACACCGGACTCTCTTCAGCAGCTCGCCAGCAGTGACCTGGTGAGGCTACGTACTGCACGTAAAACCTGTTCCAGGGTGAAGAGAGGGGCCCTGGGGCTCCATCTTGGCGGCTTGGCACTGTCAGAGAAGTGACGACGCATCTGCCCTGCGCTGTGTTCATAGGAGCAGCCGTTTTTCTCTTTTGTCTGAGCCTGCACTCCCTCCCTCCTATTCTTCTGCCTCCCCGTTCGCCATCCTCTCGATTTATCCCCCCGTACATCTTGACCACTGCAACGGCTCTCCAGCTCTCTCTTATTCACGAAGCATTCCTGCATTCCATTCTCAACAGGTGAGATCGCAGTTCCATTGTCCTTCTGCCCCTCCCCCGCAATTGGAAGCTTCAGTTGCTCCTCAGCCAAGCTGTCGTCACGACAGGACACTTTTGCACTGCCTTTGTCTCGCGTTTACCTCTTTGACAGTTGTTGTTGACACTCTCCGGTCTGCAGATACATCAGAAGACAGCAACAAAAGCACCACCATGCCTGCCCTGAAGCTCTCGCCGCTGCTTATTGGCAGTCTTTTCTTCCTGCTCTTCATCCGCCGCGCTCACGCCTTTGGCGCTGGCAACATTGCTGGCATCTCCAAAGTCGAGGGACAGAACTGTAAGTCAGGGCTCCCTCTTTTCCTGTAGCTGGCTCCCGCTGACAACACATTCAGGGCGCCATGGTGACATTGAGGATACCCTGCTCCAGCTCCTCCTTGCACGCGCCGTTGGCGGCAAGAAGTTTGACAAGCTCTCCGTGTCCCGCGTGTACTTTGGCAACTGGCTCCGCGACTACAGCCAGGCTATTGATGTCGGCACTGTCAAGGCCGTCTCGGCAGAGGCCATCCGCCTGCTGCTCTCCGTCCTCGGCTTCCTAACGTTCGGCTACGGCTCCCGTGAGTTTGAGGTCACGACCGAGCGCCTGGGCTGCTACCGGCCCGAAGACCATATCGACAACCCCAAGAACTACGCCGACAACATCGACGCCCGCCGCTACGATCAGCGCCTTCGCGGGCCGGTCAACGAGCACGTCGAGCTAGGCATCGATCCGGAGACGGGCATGAAGAACTACATTGCCAACGAGCGTGCCAACATCGTGACCAGCGCCAACCACGTCCGGCAGCTGTTCGGCAAGTGCATCGACCTAGGCCGCTCTTATCGTCGCAACAAGAGGAAGGAAGACCTGTACGAGGCTCTTCGTCTGCTGGGCACTGGCTTGCACTGTCTGGAGGGTACGCTCAAGTTCTTTTTTCTATTACTCTTTTGCGGAGATCTGACATGAATTTCAGACTTCCTAGCTCACAGCAACTACACGGAACTTGCTCTGATTGAGCTTGGCGAGAGAGACGTCTTCCCTCATGTCGGCCGGAACACCCGTCTTCGCCTCCGGGGAGCGCGTCATGAGGTCTATCCCGTGGTCACTGGCACCTTCGGCGGCGTCGACTTTTTGCACTCGGTGACTGGAGAAGGTGAGTTCCCCCTTGTGACTTTGCGTAAAAGCGAGAAAGAAGGACTATTCTAATCGTTGCGGGGGACAGTCTCGGATAAAATGACCCAGAACGAGATCCAGGAGCTCGAGGGGACCTTGGAAAACAATCAGAACAACGATACCAGCATTCTTGCGAACCTGCTTGACAAGATCCCTGAAGGCATGTTCGGCGGTGGCGACAAAAAGGGCAAGCTGCAAGACATTCAGGCCAACGCCGCTGCCGCCCAGGTTGAGCAGATGAGCGTGTCGCCGCGCAGGCCCGAGGAGTACACGCTGTACATCCAAAACATCTTCAGCCAAATCATGCCTGCCATTGAGTATCATGACAATCTCCTTCAGAGCATTTCCGAGGCGATTGAGAACATCCCCATTCTCCCCGAGGTTATCTCGCAGCTCGAGGAACAGCTGTCTATCTTTGTCTTCTCCGTTATCGCTCCTTTTGTCGTTCCCGTCATCAAGCAGGTTCAGAGCGAGCTGGCCACTGGCTCGTCCGAGATTATTCAGAGCAGCAAGAACGAGCAGCTAATCGTGTTTAACGACGACGATTGCACCGACCCGACCCACTCCATGTTGTCCAAGGACCACTTCAGCAACGTATGTCTTTTTTTTTCGGTTTTCCTTTTGCCTGCACGAGCATGCAGTTTGCTGACAATGCCCTTTCCCTTTAGATTCTAAACGAGATCGCCGGCCGCACGGCCAGCAAGGTTGTGGCATGGGTTGTGCCGCAAATCATGGACGCTTGGGATGACGATAATGTCGATATCCCACGCACACTGAACCGCATCGTCTATGGGGTTCTCCATCATCCTGCCCAGCGCGACCAGGGCGAAGACGGTGCGCGCGACTGTCGCAGCATTATGTTCCGCAGCGTCGAGGAGTGGTGGAGCAGCCTGCCGCGCAACGAACAGGACGACTACCGGCGCAAGCTCTCCCGCGAGGGCGTCGAAAACGGAGAGAACCATAAAGAGGGTGTCCACGACACTGGCCACGGCTGTGGCAAGCCCCTCGGCATGCAGAAGAACTTTGCTGGCCTGGGGAGCGGCGGAACCCTCGAGAATCAACTGGCAGGTGCCGCAGCCGGAGCCGTCATTGGCGGAATCACGAGCAGTCTTGGAGGAAACGGTGGCCAGTCCGGCTCCAGCGGCCTCGGTGGTCTATTGAGTGGACTCGGCGGTGTTGGCAACAGTGGCGGTGACGGAGGCGGCAGCTCTGGCGGCCTCGGGGGGCTTTTCGGAGCTGCCGGGTCGCTGCTGGGCGCCGGCGTCCAGGAAAACACCACGCCAGCGGTCAGCCACCGGCGCGAGGCGGATGGCGGTTACAGCGAGACGGTCACGCAATACGGGCGGAACGAGGAACGGAGCGAGTATGCACAAGCGCAGTACACGCGCACCGAATACCCGGATGGTGGGGAGCGCACCGACTACCGCCGCTACGAGCAGGAAGAGCATGGCCGGCATGAGCGGCCGACGGGGTCCGAGTACGAGGAGCGCACAGAGACTGCTCCGACCTATGGCGGTGGCTACGAGCAGCGCAGCGAGCGTCGGTGGGAGGATGACCAGGGCACTTACCGTCAAGAGGAGGAGCGCCAGGAGAGCTCTGGCGGCTGGGGCGGCGACGAGGGCCGCGGTGGGTATGGCGGCGAGCGCCGCGAAGAAGGCGACGACTACGGCCGTGGCTCTGGACGAGAGGATGACCGCCCGCGCGAGGATGAGGGCGAAGGTGGCATTGGTGGTTTCCTGGGCGGCATCGTGCGCGAGGCCCAGGATGCGCTGGAAGAGCAGGAGGACGGTGGCCAGGAGAGACGTGGGGGGTGGGGGTTCTAAAGGGGACGAGAGCATCTGAAGGTGGTCCAGAAATCTTGTGGCTACCATTTACGGACGAGATGTGTCAAAGAAATGGACGAAAATAAAAGTGTTTACAATGTGAAAGAGCAAGAGAAGAATAAGTTGAAAAGTGGTGGTACTAGACGAGGAGACGAGTCATGCAAATGAGCCACGAGGAAATAAAGTAAAAAATAAAGTGAAATTACTCGCGTTTCTGTCTCCCGTCTCCTTTTTTTGTTTTACTTTACACTCGTTCATCCCCCTCTTACCAAATCGACGGCCCGGCGGCGTTGATTGCTTTTGTTCTTTCGGTTTACCCCGGTTGAAAGCTTTCACCATTTTTTCTTTCCCCTCCGTTTTCTTCATCTTCCTTTCCCATCTCATCTCTTTCTCTCCTTCACACCCTTGTCTCTCATGATTCACCAATTCTCACGTCCTTGCCTGTTTCTTTCAGCAGCCGCTCTTGGTCTTCTTGGCGATGCCGTCCCATGCTTGTGGAGACGAAGAGAAGGTTTTTCAAAGGCCATCTCCTCCGTGCTCTTGTTTTATACTTTGACCCTCTCTGCACTATGGATATATCAATGTCTCCTATTCAATGATCCCCGAGAACTCCTTCAGCTGCAGAGGTTACCTCTCGTTGCTCTGGACCTCAAAGACGCAGCTCGCTCCGTCCTCTCGATCTCTTTGTTCGTCATTTTCAATCAAACGGAAACAGTCGCCAAGATGGTGGCTACTATGTTTCCGTCGCACCTGCTCAACAACTGGACAAACGCACGAGATGATACAATGAAGCGAAGTGCTGTGCGACAAAGAGGTTCCATAAAGACCAAATATAAAGAAATGCGCGTCCCGGGGTTGACGGATGGCAAGAACCGCGGCCGTGACCCCTGTTCTCTGCTTTCATATTGCGAGTCTCTCACTGTCCCGTTCCCAACGTAGCCGGCAACCGAGCGGGAAGGGTGAAGGGAGATTGAGAAGACAAGAGATAGAGCATCTAGTATAAAGGCAACGTCCGTTCATGACCAGAGTATCCAGCTTTCCTCTGCTCGTCTCTTATCGCTTCAGGTATTCACTCTGTTCCCTCCCCCTCTTCAGGTATTCACTCTGTTCCCTCCCCTCTTCAGGTATTCACTCTGTTCTCCCCCCTCTTACCGTACAATGCTGCCTCTACAAACACTCGGCTTTGTGCCGGCTGCCTTCCTGCTGCTCGCACAGGGCGCCGTAGCCCAGAACACCGGCTCGACCACGCGCTATTGGGACTGCTGCAAACCGTCGTGCGGCTGGGCCGGCAAGGGCAGCCTGGCCAAGGGTCCCGTGGGCACCTGCGACAAGAACGACCGGCCGCTCAACGACAATGGCGCCACCAAATCCGGCTGCGACAACGGCGGCAACGCCTTTATGTGCTCGACACAGGCGCCGTGGGCCGTCAACGACACGCTCGCCTACGGCTATGCGGCCGTACGCATCTCCGGGAGCAACGAGAACAGCTGGTGCTGCGCCTGCTACGAGCTCACCTTCACCAGCGGACCGGTCCAGGGCAAGAAACTCATTGTCCAGGCCACCAACACTGGAGGCGATCTGGGATCCAACCACTTTGATTTGGCAGTAGGTCCCACTTGTATCTTCTTTGTGTGTGTCTCCCTCTAATTCCAGATTCCTGGTGGCGGTGTTGGCATATACAATGCGTGCACACAGCAGTACGGTGCTCCACCCAACGGCTGGGGCGACCGGTACGGCGGCGTGCACTCCAAGGCGGACTGCGACAGCTTCCCGGCGGCGCTCAAAGATGGCTGCAACTGGCGCTTCGACTGGTTCCAGGGCGCCGATAACCCAAGCGTGACGTTCCAGCAGGTGACGTGCCCGAGCGAGCTGACGGACAAGTCCGGCTGCCAGCGGAACTAGGGTCGTTGAAAGCCATCTTGTAGAGAGGGGGAGAAAGGGGGGAGGGGAGGAGGGAAGAGAGAACAGACAAAAAATGATGGGGAAAAGAGAAAGGGAGAGAGAAAGAGAAATGGAGGAGAAAGAGAAATGGAGGAGAAAAAGAAAGAGAATCACTCCTGCTTGGACAAGTTGGAGTACGTAACAAAATAGCCACAATCTGATGGATGTCACCACCAAGGTAGGGAGATACTCCACCAAACAGTGATAATCCCAAGTCATAAAGCTGCTCACAGTTCGAGCTCGTATTCCTCGCGCCTATGTGCTCTCCTTCCCCCACCTCGTCTCCGTATTCCCTCTCTTTCCATGCTTCCTTTTCCCGCGGCATCCGTCCTTCTCCTACTATGACCTTGGAGCCGAATATCCGCGTCCAGGGCTGCCACTGTGAATGCACTGGAGAAGGCTCCGATGGCCCCGGATACACTGACACCCGCCTATTATCCGCTAGGGCGCCACACCGCCACCTCGCCGTTCTAATAAGAGTGCAAGAGCCCCCGCAACGCGCTTCTGAAAAGAGCTCCTGAAAAAATAGTCAAGACAATCCAGTGTCACAATCTCGGACAAAGCCTCCATCTTCACGGCCACCATCGGCCGCATCGCTCCCCCATCTGCCCGCGCACGGTTTGGGCTACCCCAGACCAGCTCGATCATGGTTGACCATGAGCTTGTGTACGTTTCTCTGCGACGCCCCGGGCCCTCTTGGCTCTTCCCGCACCTGTCTATGTCTTGGCCCGAGCAGATCCTCTTGGCGCCGAGCAACTGGTCCAATCTTGGCTTTGTGCTGTCTTGTGCCTTGCGATACGGAGTACAAACGCGTGTTTCTTGTCGAGCTTGTCTGGAGTCCCTCTGTCGATGTTCTACGGACGGTCCTCGACGCCTCGAGCTCGGCCCTCGACCCCGGCCGCCAAGAGATCGCCAAGACTTTGACCGCAGCAACGGGCCGCCACCTGATGCAGATGACCTTACTGACGTTTGACAGCCCTTGACAGAGTTCAAAATGTTGTGTACGTATTCCTGTTCCTCTTCTCTGCCCTCTCTCATCTCATCTCTCATCCCCCCCTACCCGCGACCTCCGTTCTTTCTCATCCCACCACCACGTCCACGCATCGACCTGAGCGATTTCTTTGGCTTCTTTGTTCGCCGTCGTTATCGGGCCGTCGCGCGTGTTTATATGCTCTGCTCGCCAACGGATGCCACGCTCATCCGCATCCGTCTCCGGCAAGATTACCCCCTCGGAAAATCAGCAATCTGCGCGCATTTCCGGTTACATGGTCTGGCCTCAGGCAGAGAAAAAAACAGCGCATTTTGGGTTCCTGGACTTGCCTTGACTGCCGGAAAATCCGCTCATGCGTTCGGGCGGCCAATTCTCCAAAACACCTGCAGTTTCTTCTGCAGTCTCATTTGTTCCTTCCCCCAAAGACACCCCTCCATTCTCATCATCAGCCTGCCTCTCCACGCCAAGCCCTTAATGCTCAATCCCCCCGCATCTTCTTCTGCCAAGCCAGCCAAGCTTTCCTTGGCTGAACCAGCCGCGCGGAACTAGCCAATCGTCGCCGTTCTTAGCGGTCCTGCACCTCGTTGATCTGATAAGCGGCGGGACTGAGGACCCCTGCCGAAACCAACATCACTCTTGTCAAGCATTTGTTTTCGTTTTCTCTTCCTCTTCCTCTTCCTCTTCCTCTTCCTCTTCCTCTTCCTCTTCCTCTTCCTCTTCCTCTTCCTCTTCCTCTTCCTCTTCCTCTTCCTCTTCCTCTTCCTCTTCCTCTTCCTC
>JADHKL010000033.1:15687-236874 GCA_019925545.1 Ophiostoma angusticollis
TTTCTCTTTCTCTTTCTCTTTCTCTTTCTCTTTTCTCTTTCCTCTTTCCCTCTTCCTCATTTTGTTCTCCCAATCCACTTCCGTCTAACTCTTGTCCCAGACTCCTTTTCAGTGATCCCGTTTATGAAGGTCAACATACAGTGCCCAGCAAGATCATTAAAAACCTGACTGCAGTGTCGGTACGTGCTACAACTGCTGTGTCCTTGCATTTGTACCATGATAAGAACTAACCGGACCGTCTGTCTGTCAGAGCGACATCGCGTACTCCGACGACGTCACCGAGAACCTGACCACCCTCTCGTCGAGCTTCACGCAAACTCAAAATGGCGTGTTGCAAGGCCTCCTATACGTGCCCGATCTTGATCCCGACAGTCAATGCTTTGCCCTCGAACGGGACTATGTGCCCAGTACAGCTGTCCGCCAAATCAACCTCCCCCCGACAAACTACAACCTCATCGCCATCGCCCCTTGGTTCAACGACAACTGCACCAAGGCATATCTCTCTTCTGCGCGCTACGACCCCCTTCGCGCCTTCATATTCTACCAGCCTTCCAATGACTCGACAAAACCACCCGGGCCGGACGCGGACGACTGGGATCTAGACGATGGAGGCGCGTGGCGGGTCAACAACCACTTTCCGATCTTTGCTGTTTCCGGTACGTTCGGCTCGGAGATGATGCACCAGTTGAGCCTGTATTCCGGCAGCATCGATGATGTTCCCTTTGGCAGGAACATTAGCGCTCTGTACAACCCCGAGGCCGACGACTATGTCCGGATATGGACGGAGCTGAGTGTCAGCTCCCCGACCGGTCTTCCCAATGTCTGGGTCTTCATTCTCGTCATCGTCGGCGTTCTCTTGGCCGTCATTGCCATCACAACCCTCGGCATACGCTACATGTGGCAGCGCCGACGTGCATCCCTGAAGCGTCGTGTAATCGCAGGCGAGGTCAACCTTGAGTCTATGGGCATCGAGCGGCTGACTGTGCCAACAGAGCACGTCCGAAAATTTCCTCTTTTTACATACGATTACCGTTCAGAAACACCACTATCTTCCACGTCACGCCCAATGGCAACCAACTTGACGGACAGCTCTGTGACTTTTACACGTCACCCCAACCCAACAGCATTGCAGCCCCTTCTCGCTCAAACGCGGCACCAAAATTTGAATGCGGCCTTGCAGAACAACACCAACACGGCGGTGGCAAACGGCACGGAACGTCAACCAATGCATCCCGAAAAGAAGGCAGAAAGCGATGGTGTTGCCGTCTCGGAAGCGCTTGACTCGCCTATTTCTCGAGCCAACACGACAGCCATGCCTGTTGTGCGAGAGCTCGGCTATCAGCCACTGTGCCAGATCTGCTCGGAGCCTTTCGAAACCCGTGTAACGGTGATTATGGAGCTTCCTTGTGGTCACATTTTTCACCCCGAGTGCATCGATGAGTTTCTGTCCCTAGTCAGCTCTCTCTGCCCTCTATGCAAAGCGTCTGTACTTCCAAAGGGCTACTGTCCTCCCATTACCAATGCAATGGTACGGCGAGAGAGGGCGACCCGAAGATTACGCCAGAAAGTAGTTGTGCAGGATGGCACGGAGCGTCGTGACCGCGAGCGTATACACAGCTGGGGCTCATCTGTCAAAAAGCATCTGCACAGCGGACTCAGCCGCCGGTCACAGGCGTTGAGCATTGGCACGGCCTATACGGATAGCGAGCCTGGGATCATGATGGAAAGTCCGTCGTTTTTGCCCTCGCAAATTGCAGAGCAACCGACAGAGCCCAGGGCTGGCGAAGCCAGGCGCATTCAAATGACTCAGTTGGCAGGAGTCAACGAGTGCCCTCCTCCTGTTGATAGGCCAGGTAAGAAAAACCTGCCCCGTTACAAACCTTTCGTTCCTTTTTTTTGTCGCCAAGAAGACCATATCTAACTGGTCAGCAAGCTGGAAGACACGGATCAATGCCTTCTTCTCGGACCTTTCTACGCGCTGAGGTCGTCTCGTACCTGTGTCGTTCTTACTCTCATGCGGATGGCCATCGCTGGCCGATCTATCCTGATTCATTTCTACAGAACCTTTCTCTCTTGGCTATAATGGCACAAATCTACGACCTCTATTGAACCGACATTTTTTTTCACTCTGGAGTATAAGGGGACTTTTGGTGGACTTTGGCGTTTCCGAGCGGCGTCCTTTTTGGCATCTATCCTCACGAGACGGCCTCGAGGGTATTGGGGAACACTTTATGACGGCAGGGGCAACAAAAGGGTTGGATATTGGCTTAGGTTGCTCGCATAGAAAGTATTAAATGCATCATCCAATAATCATTGCAGCAGAAGTAGAGTCATCGAGGGGGAAAGTGCAGAGTGAAATTCCCTATCATCTTGTGGAAATAGGATAGAGAAGCCGAACCAGAACCACAAACCATAAACAAGAAAACAAAACGTATCCACGACCCTCGTTTCTTTTATAACCGTAAAACGCCTTGTTCTCGCCTGCTGACGCAAATCCCGATTTGGGATCATCACAGAAAAAAGTCCCACCGACCAAAAACTATATGCTAGAACGAACAAGAGGGAAAAGACAAAAAAAACGAAACATATAACTAACCGAGGGCACAAAATGGAAGTGAGGGACGAAAAGAGAGCCTTGTCACACATCCACTGGCCATCGTCAGCTTCCAGCGGGAAGCGTCCCCCAGTCTACTCCTCCTCGTCGACCTCCTCGTCCCAGGCCTGCTTCTCCTTCTTGAGCAGCACCGCCATCTCCGTCGGCTGGAAGATGCTGCTGCCCGGCTCCGACGACCGCGGCACCCGCCGCAGCTGCTCGTCGTCAAACACCGTGCCAATGTTCTCCATCCACCGCCTACGCCGCTCCATCAGCGTCCGCGTCAGGTCGCCAATGCCCGGCCGGGCCAGGCCCGCGTTCGGTACGCCCCCGCCTGCGCCGCCCGTGCCACCCGCTGCGGCGGCAGCTGCGGCTGCTGCCGCCGCCGCTGCCGCCGCCCCGGGCCGCTTGCCCTTCTTGGACTTGCCCATGGTGCGCGTGCGCTTGAGGTAGGCCGCCTGCACCTGGCCGTCGAGGTCCTCGAGAATGGTCTGGTACTCCTGGTAGGCCATGCGCTCGCGCACCAGCTCCGCCAGCCGCGCCTTGCGCGCCCCGTTCACCAGCATCTGCTCGCGTAGCCCCGCTTGCAGCCGCCGCAGCCGCGCCGCAATCTCGTCGTCAAAGTGGCCGTCGTAGTCGGCCGCCAGCGACGGGTCAACATAGTCAACGTTGCCGTTGCCGATGCCGATGCCGTTGCCGTTGCCGTTCCCGCCACCAATACCAACGCCAGCGGCACCGTGTGCACCCCCGCCTCCGGTACCATTGGTAGCCCCGTTCCCAGAGCCGCTGCCGTTGCCATTGCCTGCTCCTCCGCCTCCTCCTCCACCGCCCGTTCCGGTCCCATTGGCCACAGCCGCAGCCGACGAGGGGTCTGGGAACGGCAAGAAGCCAATGTGGCGCAGCTCCTGCTTGATACGCTCATCTACCTGGCGGTAGTCGAGTTTCGGGTGCGTCGCCTTCTTCCACGACTCGGACGCGGACTCGGGCATAAACGTGGCCGGGGACATTGTCTTGGTCTCGCCGTCCGCGCCGTCGTTCAAGTCGCCGTTCAGGCTGACATCGCCGTTCATCGACGCATCGCCGCCGCCGCCGCCGCCGCCGCCACCGCCACCACCAGCGCTCTCGGGTGGCCGGTGCTCGGGCCGCATGGCTTGCATTAAGCGTGACAGGAGCGGGCCCACAGACAACTTGTCGGTCTCGGCTGTTTCATCGTTCATGGCTTCAATGGTGCCGCGCGGCTGATTCGGCGGTCTGTCGCGGCTGCCTGGGCCTCCTGCACCGGCACCGGCGGAAGCAGCCGAGGCGTCCGGCGGGGACGAATCAATGGCCATGGCGCCATCCTCCTCGGCCCAGATCTCGCTGTAGTGGCGCCTGCCGCGCTTGGGCATGACAAAGGGTGACACGCGGTTGCCACGCTCGCGAAGGAAGGCTAGGTCTTCCTCGGTAAAGGGGCGGAAGTAGGGCTCGATATAGGTGGAAAAGGTGGAAAAGTTGATCTGGTTGGACGGCTTGGCACTGCTAAAGTCCTTCTCGGGCGGGTCGCCAGCAATCAGGTCGGACAGGTCGGACTTGGGATACGAAGCAACCGAATAAATCTGCTTGATCTCCCCTACCGACATGCCCGGCGCCACGGGGCGGATCTCGTAGATGGTGGGGTCCGGGAAGGTCGACGGATCCTCGCCAAACGTCTGGTTCTGCGGCAGCGGCCGTGGCTTTGGCGCGCCTTCGTCCTCGGATGATTCTTCGTCTTCCTCTTCGTCGTCCTCGTCCTGTGCGTCGTTACCATTGACTTCGGCTGGCTTGACCTTCTCGTCGACATTCATGCCCGTACTGGACGCGTCCTGTGATGCGCTTGCGCTGCCCGACTCCTGTGGTTGGGCGGCGCCCTCGTGCGGCGCCTTGCGCTTCTTCTTGTTGGCGCGCCGCTGGTGGTCCTCGTCATTGGCTTCCCGCTGCAGACGCTCCTCCTCCCGGCTGCGCTCGGCCGCGGCCTGGTCCTTGCGCGCGCGCCGGCTCTGCGCTAGCAGGCGCATGCCGCGGTCATAGCTGGTGCCGCGGCCCTCGGCGATCTCTTGCAGGCGCTTGAGGCGCGTCAGGATCCCGTCGACCGACTTGTAGTCTGGTAGCGATGTGCCAGTTCCGGAGCCTGCATCGACTAGGTCATCGTAGGTCAGGCTGCGGAAGACGTCAAAGTGCAGGTCGATGTACTCGAGCTCCGTCACGGTGATTTCGGGTAAGCTGGCGGTGGCGGCGGGTGGCGGCGTCGCAACACTAGAAGGTGTTGTGTTGCGCGAGCGCTGGCGCGCAAGGCCACCGCCGACCTTCTTGCCGGTACCTTGGCCAGCCGGCATGATGTGCGGTTTGGTGGAGATGGGGGGATGGCCGAGAGGAAGGAAGAGGAGGAGAAGCACCAAGTGCAGTCCCCGACGAGTGATGGGGTGTGCACGCTGGCGCGTACACGCAGGAAACGCTGATTAGTTGGAGGGCATCGGCAAAGGTCGAAGATGGATGCTGCCGTTTCGTGCGGATGGATGTAGTACCGATTTCCGTGGGGTGGTTGATGGCTGCATGGATAGCTATGAGACGGCCGTCGTGTGGAGTTCGGCGAAGGAGACAGACCGGACATCGGAGAATCGACGGGCCGGAAATGATGACTCATCACTGGGCAGCACCCCGGTTGCACGGCACAGCGAGAGCTCCAGGGAGCTTCCTGGTCGGAGCAATAGAAACAAATTCCCAGTTTATTCTCGGCCGCAGCGACAAGAAGACAACTCAAAGGCGACACCGTCTGCGTGCGAGAGTGTCTTAGACCGCTTGTCGGAGGCGATCTTCGGGCGTTGCTTCTGGCACAGGCACACAAGACGCAGCATGGCGCTGCATGATTGGGCGGCAGGAGCACGGGTTTGGCGACACGCTGCACGCCGAGGCATCATTGGGAGCTGGATGGCCCACGCTGTCGTGCAGCCAAGCATCGAAGGTGTCGCTCAGCGTGTTCGAGAGCACGGTACGGAGTACATCGTTCCTACCTGCCGGACACCAGCCGAACATTTGAACCACTCGGCCACAAAATTGTTCATACTGTGCAGTACACTCTGCTGCTGCACTATCTCTTGCACACCTAGCGGTAACTATTGTACTGCGTGTATAATACACAGTGCGGGACAGTGCCTGACATACTGGCTGGCCCGGTCCACTTTTTTGTGGAAGTACCCGTACATGTACTCCGTACGGAGTGCATGTGGGCGAGGCATGCGCCATTATTGGCTGGTTGTCGTCCCGGCCCACATTTCCACCGTCCTGACATTGAAAATGTGATATTGACGACGGACTGTCAGCACCACACGAAAGCGTGTCAAGGCTACTCACTGACAGAATCACTGGGTGTGTTGCTCCGGATGAATCGGTAGAGCCGCAACCGCTATTTTGTGGCTGCAATGGCAGCCGTTTCCGGGGGCTCTGCGACGCGTCCTGATGTTGCTTTGTTGACGTCAACGCCGACCTCACGACAGCCATCGAGACGACAGCCGTCGACCTTCGCGGGTTCTTGACATGGTATGGCTCTTGTATCTTGACCCCCCATCCAGCCTTCTTTCCGCTTATTTAGCGGCGACAACCGTGAGCCGTCCTCGCGGCCTTCCCCGGCGTCTCGACTACTGGTCCTTGAACCGACCGTGGCCTCTCCTGGACAATGCATTGGCCTGCCTTACCTTGGTGTGAGCACGCGGTATCTTGATTGGCCAGTACACTACCTCAAGATCAACTACTTTGAAAGCGTATGCAGGCCGTCCTCTCTTCTTGCTCGTGCCGAGATCTGGAATCGCCCAGATGGTCTCCTCCCTCCACTCGACCCACGCGACCGGGCTTGGGACTGGACGGGACACAACAGTGTCTCACTCGGAGTGCTGGACGGTGGTTCCTCTGCCTCCACTCACCCCACGATTAACGTGCGAAAAAGAACTCGCATGTCCTCAGGGACAGGGTCCAGGAGCTCGCCCTGGCAGGGTCAAGCGACGGCCAGGCGATCGCTAGCCAATCGCCCGCATAGTCTCGAGACAAAGCTGCCGGGTATATACAGCAAGTGCTGTCCTCATTGATGATGTTTTGTTTCTCTCTTTCTGTCTCTCGTTTTGTTTCTGTCTTGTTCTTCGTGTTCCTGTCTTGCCTCTTTGTTCCTCCATCTCATCACACTTCTTGACGCCGGTATAAGAGCTTCTTGCTCCGCGGTTCTCACACAACAACACATACTCTCTCCAGCAATGAGAGAGTACCATGGCTTCTCTTGGTGGTAACATAATGCCGCCGGGTGTGGACCGCAAACTCATCTTTGCCGGGCTAGCGCTCTGCGTCTCGGCAGTCCTTGCTATCACGCGGTACGCAGCATCGCTTTTTTCCAAGGACGCGGCCGGCTACACGAACGAGCACCCACCCAGTCTGGTGCACTCGCTGCTTCTGTTCTGCTACTCGTGCTTCATCAAGCCGTACCGTCAAAGCAGTAGCAGCAGCAGCAGCAGCAGCAGCAGCAGCAACGACAAGAACGGCAGCGGCAACGGCAGCATCAGCGATGGAAAGGCCACGCAGCAGGATGCACTCGAGAGCTTCTACGAGACACAGGCCGGCGTCTACGACGTGACGCGCAAGATACTACTCAAAGGCCGCGAAGACCTGCTGGCGCTGGTAGCTGCACAGCTGATCCACCGGCAGACGGTGCAGGACGAGCGTGTTGTTGGCGGCGAGGCGTCGCGGTCGAAGCGTGTCTGGGTCGACGTCGGCGGCGGCACCGGCTACAACATCGAGGCCATGGCCGCCTACGTCGACGTGCCCACCTTCTTCACCAGCGTGTACCTGGTGGACCTGTCGCCGTCGCTGTGTGCCGTGGCGCGGAAGCGCTTTGCGCGTCTCGGCTGGACCAACGTGCACGTCGTCTGCGAGGACGCGCGCCACTTCCGTCTGGAGGAGTATGAGAACGCGGGTGAGGGCAACAGCAACGGCTACGGTCGCGTGGTGGCAGGCAGCGGCTATTTCTCCTTTGATCGTCCCGACTACGACGGCGGCGGTGCCGACCTGATCACGCTGTCCTACAGCCTATCAATGATCCCCGACTACTACTCGGTCGTGGACGCGCTGTCATCACTGCTGGCGCCGAACGGCATTCTCGGCGCCGTCGACTTTTACGTGCAGAGCCAGGCCGACGTGGCCTTCCGCAACTACACGGGCGGGCTGGTGAAGCGACATGTCGGGTTCCTGATGCGCACCTTCTGGCGTGCGTGGTTCGATCTTGACCGCGTCAGCCTCGAGGCTGGCCGCCGTGACTACCTCGAGTATCGCTTCGGCACGGTGCTGAGCGTCAATGCGCGCAACTACGCGCTTGGTGCCATCCCCTACTACATCTGGCTGGGCTGCCACAAGAAGCCGTTCCACGTCACCAGCCTGCCGCACGAGGTAGTCGAGCGCATTGATGCCATGGTGACCGAGTCACCGTACCTGCACGGGGCCGCCAAGAACGTCGTCAACAACCACGCCAACGCCAATACCATCGCCAATGCCAATGGCAACGGCGGCGGCCGTCGCAGGGCCTTGCCGCCCAGCCCGGCGACGACACTGTCGCGCGCCGTGCAGCGCATCGCGCCGGAGATGCGGTCCAAGGCGTTCCAGGCCGCGATTGCCAACCTGTCGGTGAACCTGCCGCTGCCGGCGTTCTTCTACCAGAATCACCACTGGCGCATCTACTACGACGACCAGCTGCGCAAGCACACGCAGTTCCGCGACGAGTACATCTACGCCTTCACCTGGGAGGACACGCGCGTCGACGAGCGCCTGCTGCAGCTGACCGAGCGCGACGTCGTGCTGGCCATCACCAGCGCCGGCGACAACATCCTGTCATATGCGCTGCAGAGCCCGGCGCGCATCCACGCCGTCGACCTCAACCCGGCGCAGAACCACCTGCTCGAGCTCAAGGTGGCCGCCTTCGCCGCGCAGCTACCCTACGACGACTTCTGGCAGCTGTTCGGTGCTGGCGTGCACCGCGACTTCCGCCAGCTGCTGCTGTGCCGCCTGTCGCCCCACCTGTCGAGCCGCTGCTTCCAGTACTGGCTGCGCAATGCGCACGTCTTTGCTTCCGGCGGTCGTGGCGGTGGCGGCCGCGGCCTCTACGACACGGGCGGCTCGCGCAACGCCATCCGGCTGTTCCGCTACGTCAGCTACCTCTTCGGTCTGCGCGGAGCCGTGCGCGCCGTGCTGACGGCCAAGACGCTCAACGAGCAGCGCGAGACCTGGCGCGCGCGCATCCGGCCCGCGCTGCTGTCGCCGCTGCTGGCGCGCCTGGTCGTCAGCCAGGAGCGCTTCCTGTGGGCCGCTCTGGGCGTGCCCAAGAACCAGCTGGCCATGATCGAGGCAGACTACGAGGCGGAGCAAGAGGGAAAGACAAACGGCAAGAACAAAAAGAACAAAAAGAACGGCCGCTCCCATGCCGTCTGGAACTACATGGTCAACACGCTCGACCCCATGGTCGAGGGCGTCCACCTGGCCGCCGACAACCCCTACTACCACGTCTGCCTCGCCGGCCAGTACTCGCGCCGCTGCCACCCCGACTACCTGTCGCCGCAGGCACACGCGCGCCTGTCGCGGCCCGGCGCCTTTGACGGCCTGCGCATCCACACCGACGAGATCGAGGAGGTCATTGCGCGCCTGGCGCCGGGGTCACTGACCGTCGCCGTCATTATGGACAGCATGGACTGGTTCGACGGCGCCACCGAGGCCGCCAGCTCCTCCTCCTCCTCCGCCACCGCCGCCACGTCGCAGATCCGCAAGCTGAACCGCGCGCTCGCCCTGGGCGGCCGCGTGCTGCTGCGGTCGAGCGCACGCCATCCGTGGTATCTGGCCGAGTTTGAGCGGCTCGGCTTTGCGCCCAAGGCACATGGTATCCGTACCGCCGGCACATGCATCGACCGCGTCAACATGTATGCCAGCTGCTGGGTCTGCACCAAGGTCGCGCACCTGCCGCCGGAGACGCCGCCGGCAAGCCTGGATGGTCCCACTGGAGACATTGACAGGTTGGTGATCTGAGGGGCTTCGGACGAGGGACTGGAAAATGGAAGATGGTTGACTTTTTCGAGACCTTTCTGGAGGGGAGAGTGGCGTGGTGGATGTTGTGAACGCGTTATATAGTGGACGATGCGTGGCCGTTGCTGTTGCTGTACACACTCTGTTCTGACGCACCTGTTACTCTTCGTCGCTCATTCTATTTAATTGCTCTCTAATTCGAATTGTGCATATCCCTACTACTACCCACTGCACTTCCGGACGCTTCTAGACTTGCAGGTTGCCTCGCCGAACAGCTGCAGGACTCCACGCTTTCAATCCTAAACCGAGGATATACAAAAAAAGCTGCCAAGCCGTGACTCCCCTCCTCTCTCCCTAGTCAGACTCCGTGACTATCGTCGACGCCTCAGAAAGTCGACGGCCATGCTTCACCTCCTAGGCGGCGGGATCGTCCGTCTTCTCTAGTGTCTCGTTCCCTAGTAAGCCCGGCATGGAGACCGGCCTGTCTTCTTCGCACTTTGAGACGCGCACCTCGTCAGGATCCAGCTTGGCTTTGGATTTGGTATCGATATCGGCTGTTGCTACCGCGTCGGCCATATCGATCGCCTCTTCCACCTTGCTGGCGTTCATCTCCTCGGCCGCCGCGCAGACCCTGCCGGGTGTCGCATCCGTAAAGATGTGCTGGCTGATTTGGCCACCTGACGACGTTTCAATGTGAATTTGCTGGTTTGGTGGTACCATCTCGTGCTGCAGGCCCCAGCCCGCACGGCGACACAGCTCTGAGACGACGACGTCGCAATCGCCTAGCAGGTCAATATCAAAGTTGATGTGGTCCACAGGCGTCCGCGAAATGTAGATTTGGGGAACATGGGCCGGCATGAACGGCACCACTTCCGAAACAGGCGCCACCTTGAGCGACGTGCCAATGACGACAACTAGGTCTGCTTTGTCGCGGTCGTGCTCCGTCAGTCGTTTTGTGAACTCGTCAGGTAGGGCCTCGCCAAAAAAGGTAATGTCCGGCTTCATAACACCACCACCGCCTCCCCACGCCTCGCCACCGTCATCATTAAAGTCGTCGGAACTGCTATCGCCTTGGCGGTTCTGACGACGTGGCCGGCCACGCGGGCGGCCAAGTTTCTTGGTAGGTCGGCCACGGGGGCGTCCTCGGCCTCGTGACGCAGCTGCCATTGCTGGCGTTGCTGAAGCAGTCCTCGGGCCGTTGTCAAAACTATTGTTGCGGCTCAAGGAGCTACCGCCACGGGCCGCACCGTTGAACTCATTGTTCGCTCGCACAAATGCCTTTCTCTTCTTGCGGCTACTAGAGATGCTGGTCTCGGCAGAGAGTTCCCCTCGCGACGGCTTTGAGTCCCCACAACTCGGACACCGCGGAATGCGGCCTGCCCTAATCGTGGGATAGAGAGACTCGCCGTCGACACGATAGCCACACGCGACACAGGACGCGGTTGCAAACGAGCCATGGCATTGGATTAGCTTGGATGGCTCGATACCGGCCTTCGCCTCGAGATTGTCAATGTTCTGCGAGTAGTTCGTCAACAGCTTCCCCTTTTTCTGTAGCAAGGCAATGAACGCATGCGTAGGCGTAAATCGGTCCGTCGATGGTAGGATATCGCGTGCGACGGAGTAGAAGATGGAGGGGTCCTCTTTGAACAGATTGATGTCGAATACCTCCTGCGGGTCGCTGAGTCCCAGGTGGGCAAGACGTGAGTAGAGACCGGTATCTTTGGACCGAAAGTCAGGGATGCCCAGTGACGTGCTAATGCCAGCACCAGTGAGCACAATGATGTTGCTGCTCGTCTGCAACAGGTGTACCGCATCGTCGACCGAGTTGTAACGCGGTAGCTTGGCGCGCTTGAGCAGCTCGCGGCTGAAAGCCAGGCTCAGCAGGCCAAAGTACGATTCATCAGGCTCCCCCTCCAGAAAACTAACTGGCCGCACGCCAAACGCAGTCAATAGCTTCTTTGCCGTAATGGCGCCGACATCGATGGTGCGGCGGCAAAACTCTTCTGGGCCGATGGCGCGCAGTTCCTGGCGATAGCGTGCAGCCTCTTCGGGTGTGCACGTCTCGGAATCGACAAGTGAGTCCAGATCCTGGCTATAGTTCTCGGACAGTTCGCCAAGAATATCCTCAAAAATAGACTCGGTCTCCCACGAGTCGCCCAGATCATTGACGCGCTCCTCAAGCTCATTCAGGTTGTTTTTGCTGTCGCTGGAGACGGGGCTCACACTGGGCCTGGCGGCTTTTGCGACAGCAGGAGTTGTCTTTGGCGCATCGTCGACAGCAACACGACGCGGTCGTCCTCGTTTCCGCTTTACTGGGGGAGGCGTATCATGCTGTGTGCTGGCAGGTATGTGCTCGGGCGCAACACGCACGTTGGTAGTGGTAGGCATTGGGTGTCTTCGTCGGGCCTGAAGAATTGCCCTTTGGCTGAGGCGACACAAATGCAACTTGACTGGGAAAAGGCTTGGCGAATGCTCGCTGCAGCGAGAAGCACCAATGGTTTCGCGAGGTGATTGACTGGACCGGTCTGGACGGTTGTTGCAGAATTTGAAAATTGCTAGGGCAGGAACGGGGGAACAAGACAGAGCAGCTTCGTTTTTGTGTCAGTCGCGTGGATCAAGCGTGCGCTGGGTGCCTCTGCCAAGTCTCGGTGGCTTGTTCTGTGACTTGTGTGTAGGAAAGGTAGAGTGTGCAAAGGCACGAGAACGAAGAAGGGATATAGCTGGGATGAGAGTCTGTATGTTCGCGGCAGCCAAAGTGGTGGTGAGAGTCTAGGGCGGCTGTGGGAAGACGACTACCGTTCATGGGCCCAGTAGCGAAGGAGAGACGACAAGAGACAGGACTGCTTGCTGGCTCTGGTTTGGTAAAGATTAGCTCAATTTCCGGTTCATTGACAAGAAGCAATTGAGCGAGAGTGTTGGGAAAAGAGAAAAAATGAATAGAGAAAATGTAAAGCGAAAGACGATTAGAAGTATTGAACGAGAAAACGAGAAAACGAGGGAATAAAAGGACGAGAGGACGAGAGGACGAGGAAAACAAGACTGAGTTGTCGAGGGATTGTCCGAAAGCACAGTTGGTGAGGGAAGAGAACGAGAGCAAAAGAAACAAGAGAAACGAGACAATTTGGACCGAGTCAAACTTATTATGCCGTCAAACAAAGGGGGGTTAATTACAACTCTGTCGTCAGGCTCCCATGTTGCAGTGTACGTTGGGCGTGCCTACTCTTGTCGTCGGCGCCCAGAAAGGTTCTGATGGTAACAGAAGAAGTGTAGAAAAAAAGCAGATGGGGAAAGAAAAAAAGACGTTGCGGGCGAAAGTATTTGGTTTCTAAAACTCGGCGAGGGACGACGGAAAGACAGGAAACAGGAAGAAAGGAGAAGGCAGTAACAAAAAGGGAAAGAGCAAGTGAGATAATAAGGGTGAAAAGGGGGATAGGAAGGCGTAACGCCAGAATGAAAATACGTGCCTGGCGTGTTGGCCTCAGTCATCAAGAGTTGAGATACCAGGAAACCGACCTTAATACGGAGTAGGCAGCAGCTGCTTTCTATAGATGTTTCAACAGATCTGCCCTGATCCCATGCTTTAAATGCTGTGCGACTCGGCTTGAGACCAAAAAGGTGAGATTGCCACATGGTCCAGTTATATCACGCCCGTTGCTGCAGAACAGCGGAGCTGCTGATAGACAAGCCACACGCCGTCCTTGAACTTCATTCTTTCTTTTGTATTGCCATTATCATGACTTTGGATGGTGGAAAAACAAAAGCAAGAAATACCTTCACAAAACCAGACGCCAGGCTCCTTGACAGGACTAACTGTGAAACAGGACTCGTACTAAAAGCTCGCAAAATGCAACCGACCATGCTATGCCGAGATGCTGTGAGGACCGATGCTGAAGGAGAGGAAGAAAGGAAGAAAGGAAGAAAGGGCAGAAAGAGCAGGAACAAATCATAGACCCTTCCAAAGCATCGAATAGATGTAACTGTATTCAAGCTGGACATGAATGGTGACGCTGGGATGTACACACCTTGCCCTCAATGGAGCAACCGGTAAAACAAAGACAAGAAACAAATGATGAAACAAATGATGACAGCAGCGAACAGCAGAATTGTGCCAAGTCTATGGGTATGCAGCGGTTCGTCCCACGGCTATGCTATGCTGGAGAAAACTTTAACGTTTTGGTAGAGTTGCAAGCAAACAATTTTTTCGAGTTCTATTGGCATCGAATGGGGAGACGCTGGACGAAAGTCGTCCAAACCAAGTGCGTTCTGGAACCGGCATGCCAAGCGGGCCGTCATGGCCACTCATCGAATCCGTACTTGGTGCGGCGAGTCAACTGCCCCAGCAGGTCATCGAGGTCGGTCCAGTTTTTCTCGTCTTCGGCAAACTTGCGATGCTTGTGCGAGACGATATGCTACAAAGAGTCAGTTATATAAGAAGAGGGAGAGAGAGGGAGAGAGAGGGAGAGAGCATACGTCTTCAAAGTCGTCGAATTTGTCCTGGCAGTTCTCGCAGTACCCCGGCTTGGCGTCCCGCTTCTTCTGCCGAGGCACCTGGACCGCGACCGGAGCACTTAGCGTCCGCTTCTGCTTCTCGTCATGGGATGCTGCGCTGCCGTCGACGGACATGTTCAGCTTAGCACCCAGCTGCGCTGCTGCGGTAGACATGCCGAGGCTTGTGGAACGGCTATAGTTTGGACGTTGCTGCTGCTGCTGCTTCTGCCGTTGATCCATGGTGGCTTCCGTCATACGGCGAGAGCTGAGATCGTGCTGTGAGGTTGACGTCGACTTTTGAAGGACTTTGCGCTGCAGCCCATGGATTTCCCTGCTCGTCCCAGCACGCGCTCCAAGCGTGCCAGTCGCCGAAGAAATCATCTGCGACCGGATGGCGGACGTGATTCCTGCAGCTTGCAGGCCAGAAGCAACCGGTTCGCCTGCAAAACACCGTGCTGATTTGGCACGGCTGGTAAACGCGATCTGGCTCTGGTAGTCCATGGCGGCTCGTGGCATCTTGGGGGGTTGCACGGCAGAGGAAGCAACCGACGATAAGGAGCCTGCAGAAGCAGCGGTCGTGCTACCCGCATCCGTTGCTTCGAAGGCTCGCAAGTTGGGAGCACCATTGAGTACAGCTCCGTTCGCCGTTCGCTGGCGATTATGGCCATCCTCCATCTCAGTCAGAGTGCGCTTGTCATCCGCCAACTTGGATGCCATGATGGTCGCGATTTTGCTGGCCATGGTTTTTGCCATTGACGCTGCGGCCGTCGATCCGGCAGCCGCATTCGAAGTCGCAGCAGACGCGGCAGTGACTGCAGCTGCCGAGCGTATTATCGCTCTCTTCTTTTCTGCGCGTAGTTCCAGTTGGTCGGTATCCTCAATGAAGGGGCAGCGCGTTCCAGCACTCGGCCGCAGCTGGGGCCAGTCTCCCTCCTCCCTTTCCGCCACTTTAGCATATTCCCTAACCATGATAGGTCGCTGCTTCTCCTCAATGTCGTAGACGTAGATGTATGGACCTTTGAAGTAGATCAGTTCACGCGTAACGACCGTCGGATCGCGATCAGATGGGCCACTGTGGCGCTCCTTGTCCAGCATCTGAAGGAGAGCGTGGTCACCAGCAAAGCGGTATGACCCATGTGGATTCGTGGAAACGCCGCTGGCATTGCTGCCGTTTCGCATCCGCTGCCCAAGCTCCGCACTGCGGTACGGATCCGGTTCCAGCAACATATCGAGCACTTTTTGGAGCTTTTCCAGGGACCAGATTTTCTTCCCCATCTCACGGGCACGCTGCAAGATGTCCGTGCTCCGCGCCGGCTTCGGCTTGCGCATAGCATCCTCTGCCATGCCCAAAGGTGCAATCGGCATCCGTCGGCCCGGGGCAGTGTCAAAGAGCTTTCGCTTGACAGGTAGCGAGGTGGCCAGAACACCCAGGTCATTGACATGGCTCCGGCTCAAGAGTGATGGGTTGATCGTCTGGAGGTGCTCGTGGTTTATGTCTGCCGCATGGTCTCCGTTTGTGTCCTTTTGCTGGAGGTGCTGCTTTGCCGTTTGCTTGTCCTCTGGGGGGATTGTGCGTGTTGTAACAACGTGTGTGATGTCGATGGAGAAAAACTTGTCTTCCCTCTGAATCCGCCATGTCAGTTTCGGGTTATAGGAAATGAACAAAGAAAAGACAACGAGCAGTGTCCACTTACGGCTCCCAGGTACATGACATGCTTAGAGAGTCGGGCACTTTGGTCCTCTGGCAGATTGTCAAAGTAAAAGACAAGCTTCGGAAACCGCTGGCGCTGGCTTTGCTGCCAACGGCGCACCTCCTCCGCCTCCTTCTCCGAGACCTTTGGGGCTTCCTGTCGGTGGTGATGGTGATGGTGCGACGAGACGCGCTCGGCCGGGTAGGGTCGCGAGGCCGTGGTGCGCTGCGTGGTGGAAACACGTCGCGAGCCGGCGGGCGAACGCGGAGCGGAAGCACGCGCTGAGGTTATGCCAGCATTTTCGACCTTTTCGAGCATCTGCTTCTTGATTGGCGGGACCTGTCCGTAGTTTTCCTCACGTTGGATGCTCGCATGTGAGCGCTTCTGCTTTGAAAATGCAGCAATGGCGGCCGAGGCGGCCGAGCCAGCAGCCCGAATAGGTGAATTGGCGGCATTGGTGTTGACAGAAAGCGGCACCCTTCTACTCGACATGGACGAAGACATGACGGCGGAGAAGGGTATGGCCGAGGGAGATAGTGATACTGCTGCCATATATAAGGTGAGAACAGGTCTGCGTTGTTCAGGCTTTCAGTCCAGGCATGCTCGAAGGGGGACAAGACGAGCAAAGAGTGTCGGGGGAGGGGTGTCGGAGGTAGGAGGCCTTTGACGCGAAAGTACACGATTTCGACACGCTTCTCTCGTATCGGCCGTGACGTTTCTTTCTCTCTCCGAGGGGTTATGGTAAGAGGGGAGAGGGAAGAGGTGAGGGAAGACGGAAGACGGAAGAGAGAAAAGGGAAGAAGCCAAGGCACGACACGTAGAAAACAAAAGCCCTAAACAAGTCGTGGCATTGGTATGGGAGTTGAGGAAGGCCGCACGTAGTGGAGAAGATATAAACACGCGAAGCCGACCCAATTTGCCTTCTAGCCAGAGGACAAGCCGGTAGATGCTGGCGAGGAGGAAGAGAGGACAGAAAGGAAGCTCCAGCGAAGAGAGAGGCCGAAAAAGATTTGCCAGGAGAGGGGGAGCAACAAACAGGGAAGGAGGTGAACCCGGTGTAGGGAAGGAAAAGAGGGAAGGCGCGCCTTGCACTTTACAAAGGGCGTTTCCGAGGCGGCGCTAGGATTGGCCGCCGTCAACAATAATATTGCCCGTTAGGGGAAAGGTGTGGTGTGCACGGGCCAGGCACGCGGGCGGGCCAGTTGCAGCACAGCAACCAGGTAAAATAACAGAGCCCCACCACCAGCATAGCAGCAGCGACAGCAAGGCATGACGACAGCAGTGCATCCACGGCTGGCCCTTGACGACGATACCGTAACCTGCAGCTGGCATTGCAGATTGCCTGCCTTTCACATTGACAATGAAGGTGCGGCGGGTGGTCACCGCAGCCACCGTTGCGCGCGTCGGGCACCTCCTCAAAGCGCCGGCGCAGCGGCCGACATCGTCGTTGTCCCCAGCGCTGCCGAGGCGCGGGAGGCCATGCTGTGTCACCGGCCATCCTTCCGTGACGCCTCTGCGTGGCCTGCGCGGCTATGCGACAGTCTCGGCGGCAGACCTGCTCTTTGGCCAGCCAGTACACGAGACCCATCCGCACATATTGAAGCCGGGAGAGCGTGAGTTCCGTTGAGCAATTCTCCGTCGTTCTCGTTAGTCTCTAACCCCGGCTACCTTCCAGTCACCCCCGGAATCTCTGCCCAAGAATACTATGACCGTCGCTGCACCCTCGCCGCCCATCTCCCGGCCGACTCCGCCGCCGTTCTGCGCGCTGCCGACGTCAAGTACCGCTCCGGCGCCGTTTTCTTCCCCTTCCGCCAGGAGTCCGACTTCTTCTACTTGACAGGCTTCAATGAGCCCGACGCCGTCGCCGTCGTCCGCAAGACTGGCGCCGACCCGGGCGACTGCGTCTTCTCGCTGCTCGTGCGGCCCAAAGACCCGCGGGCCGAGCAGTGGCAGGGGCCGTGGAGCGGCATCGATGCGGCGCGCGACGTGTTCAATGCCGACGAGGCCGGCGACATTGGCGCCGTGGACACACTGCTCCCGACGCTGCTGCAGGGTGTGCGTACCGTCTACACAAACACAGAGATCGCGTCGCCGCCGACCTCCTCGCCTGCGGCCAAGGCGCTCAAGACACTCGTCGACACGCAGGTGCCAGGCGCTGCCCGCGTCCAGGCGCTGGCACCCGTTGTTGCCCAGCAGCGCGCCATCAAGAGCGACGCCGAGATTGCCAACATGCGCCACGCCGGCCGGCTGTCGGGGCGCGCCATCACGGAAGCCATGCGGCGGCCATGGGCGCGCGAGAAGGATTTGGCGGCATTTCTGGACCACGGCTTCCACCAGGACGGCGGCGACGGCATCGCGTACGTCCCCGTGGTGGCGGGTGGGCCGCGCGGCCGGCTGATCCACTACGTGCTCAACAACGCGGCGCTGCACGAGGGTGAGATGGTGCTGGTCGATGCCGGCGGCGAGTACGGCACGTACATTGCCGACATTACGCGCACGTGGCCAGTCAGCGGGCGGTTCTCGGCGGCGCAGCGCGACCTGTACGAGGCGGTGCTGCGCGTGCAGCGGTCGTCGGTGTCGCTGTGCCGGGAGGCCAGCGGGCTGTCGCTGGACCAGATCCACCGCATCACGGGCGAGGGCCTGCAATCGGAGCTGGGCAAGCTGGGCTTCGACGCGAGCAGCCACAGCGCGCTATCGGCGCTTTTCCCGCACCACGTCGGGCACTACGTGGGCCTGGACGTGCACGACACGCCGAGCTACCCACGGCACACGCCGCTGCGGCAGGGCCACTGCGTGACCATTGAGCCGGGCGTGTACGTGCCTGACGACGAGCGGTGGCCGGCACACTTCCGCGGCCTAGCCGTGCGAATCGAGGACAGTATCTGCGTGGGTGACGAAGACCCGTACATTCTCACAACGGAAGCCGTCAAGGAAGTTGTCGATATTGAGGCGTTACGCGACGTTGCCGACACGTAAGTCGGGTTGTACAAAACCGGGCATGTCTATCATGTAAAACATAGGCTGAACTCAGATAAACTATCTCTTTTATATGATGAAACTAAACAAATAAAATAATATAAACAAAAACGTTTGACATTTAATCTACGTAAAGCCGTCTCGAGTTTTACTACGTATTGGCTACATACCTACTCATACAAGCTCGATATCAGGTTTCCGGACACAAGGCTATCAGAAGACACGCATCAGGACAGTAGACATCATGGGTGTGGAAGAGTGCGTGCCAAAGTGACACGCGACGTGGTATTTCATTTGTGTTATACACAGATCTAAACACTGGACGCTTTGAATACATGACGACATGAATCGAGAGGGGAGAGGTTCAGCAGAATGCCCTGGGGTCGAAGAGGGCTCTGCTGTAGTTTGGCATTTGAAAGGTTGGCCTTGCGGTTGCGTTTAGAAGCTGCTCAAACGCCTGTACTCGTCGGGTGAGTTCTTGGTGCTGCTGCATGATGGCCTTGTTCTTCTTCTCCAGGTGATGGATGTAGTCCGTCGCCTTGGTCAGAACAGTTCCCTGGAGCATGTTAGCAGGGAAAGAGGAGAAAAGAGGGAAAGCAGGAACTCACCTTGCTGACTTTGGGACCACGACCCGACTGGTTTGAGCCCTCTGCTTCGCCATCATCGACGCTGTTCTCTGGGATGGTCCGCAGCGTCGGAACAGCATCGCGCAGCTCGGCGATCTTGTCCTTGAGGTTCGTGCGGTACTTGCGCTCAATGTCGTTATGGGCGGTACGGTCGGACGGCTTTTCCTTTCCCTTTCCCTTTTCCGTCTTCGGCTGCTGTTTATCCGGAGCGCCGCTGGCGGCCGGTGGCCTGGACGCGGCTGAACCGGGCGTGGGCATCATCAGACTCAAGATATCATTGTTCGACAGTTGACCAAAGGATGGCCCGCCGAGGCCCGGCCCAAGCATGGGGAAGCTGCCTGCTCCAATGTTGAAATTGTTGCCTCCCAAGCCGCCCATTGCCGCGCCCGGCTGGTTCATGGCGATGGCAATAAGTCGGCGCTGTTCCGCCTCGGTGAGCATTGATGGTTGCAGGCCGGTCTGGAAACCTGCCTGGAGGCCCAGCAACGAGTCGTAGCGCGGGCCCATTTGAGGCCGTTCCCAGCTCAATGGCGTGGAGTAGAGCCCTTCGCGTTGAGGCAAGTCAGTCGGCGGGAGCGTATCGATTCCGCCCAGCTGGTCGGCAAGATTTATGGAGGAATACGAAAAGCCCTCATCCCCTTCATCTGACAACGCCCGTTCCAGCGCACTGTCGTCGACATTCGCCGCGTCTGGTTTTTCCTGGCTGGGAGAGAGTATCTCTGATGTTACTGTTCTCGACCTAGAACCAAGTTTGCGGTCAGCCGAACTCTTTTTCCCTGACTGCAGCGACTTTCTGTGTATAGATTGCCTTACCTGTGCGGTATTGGAGCTTTTAGCTGGGAGCCGGACGCAGCTGTCGTTGTGTCAATGGCCGTGGAAGCATCCCGACTTTGCCGCTCTGGTTCTAGTTGGTCTAGCTCGAGTTGCCGTTTCTTTTGCTGCTGCTGCTGCTGCTGCTGCTGCTCTTGCCGTAGCCGTTGCCGTTGCCGTTGCTTCTGCTGCTGGTCTTGTGACGACAGTTCTTGCCGTTGTCGCGATTGAGATTGCGGCTGCTGCTTTTGTTGCTGCTGCCTTTGACGCTGTGCCTGCTGGAGTTGCTGGAGTTGCTGCTGCTGAAGTAAGATCTGCTGCTGCTGCTGCTGCTGCTGCTGTTCCTGGTCAAACTGGATCCAGTAATCGACCGAGTCAAAGGGTGTAGTCTCCGCGTTCAATCTTGACCGTTTTCTCTCATGGCCATCTCGTTTTCGTTGCAGCCGTGGCGAGACAATAGAGCGCGAGCTCTGGCTGAACATGGACGGCGACGATAATAATGGGCTGTAGGGGTTTGAGGCGCCTGCGGACGGCTCCAGGGATTCCAACGACAGGCTCTGTGCGCCTGATGATGGGTCGCGTGGCCTGCCGAGGCCGGCATTTGCCAATGCCGCCTCATCCCACAACGACGGCGGTTGTATTTGTGCGTTGAGTCCTGATGTGTTGCCGGACTGGTCAACTGCATTGAGTGTCTACATCTGGTTAGCTAACAGGTCTACCATTACACAAGGTAGGACAGAAAGGTGCAGATTGCGACCGTTCAGTCTTGATCTGCCAAGAGCAAAGCAAGCTGGAGACAGGCGAGACGACGGACCTGGTTGTTTGGCACTGAGAAGTAGCCAAGATTTCGGAGAAAATCGTCATCCATCGTGTGTCAGTTCACAGCTGCATCATGACCATAACCTTGTGAAATAATGTGGTGACTAGCTGAGGCGACAGCAGAAGCTGAAGCGAGGAAACGCGCCAAGCGGTGGCCCAATCGGAGACTGATGCAATGCACGTTGGCTGGCGGAGGAGGGAGCGCTCAATGAGGGGTTGAGGTGCTGCCAGGCGCATGCGTGACTTGTTTGTCGTCGCTACTCGGGCCTGGTGATCGTGCAGGGACAGCGGACGTGGCGGGTTCAGCAGAGGACACTGTTTGGCTGCCGACGCGATTGGAGGTAGACGGACGGATCAATGCGACGAGGATGTGCCGGCGTCAGTCAACAGCATCGGGGTGGCTGCGCAAGTCGTGACGAGAGGCTGCAAGAGAGGGGGGGAAACGACGGCGGAGGGGAGAGGAGCGGCGCGGCGAAACAAACCGATCGGCGGTATGTAGGAAGGCAGAACGGCGGACGTCGAGGTTGAAAGAGGCGCTCGAGATGATGGAAGAAGCGACCAATGCGTTGGGATTGCAGACGACAGAGGAAGAGAATGCCTGGCCAAGCTGAGGACCAGAAGAGGAAACCCGCTGTTGTGGGAAGACCGAAGACGGGATTGGCCCGGGGAGGGAGGGTTAGTGGAATGCCGAGGACCGTTGAGGACGCTGACAGGCGGACAACATCAGGAACTATTTGCGACGACACGTGGCGGCGGCAGTGGATCAAGAGTAGTTCGAGGAGGTCTCAATGGCGGTTCGCAGTTCGTGGATTGCTCCGGAGGAGATCGATCGAGGAGATGTGCGTCCGTCCAGCACACTGCCGTTGAACATCAGCAGTACGGAGTATGCGCAGAGAAAATATAAATCATGATTCACTCTTGCCGCAGACAGGAAAAGCCAGGGCCGCCTCAAAGAAAATGAAAATTGAGAAGCGTGCAAAGAATGGCCTGACTTTGGCAGCCGAGCTTGGGGAAGGGGTGGTTCAGCAGCTGTAACAAGACGGCAAAATCAGACCACTCGCCCTCGCTGATGGTGGGAAATCGTACAATAGCGCAAAGCGTCGGGGCCGCGCCAATTGGTGCAGCCTGAGGGCGACAGGCAAAAAGGTACTTTGGCGGGCAGCAGAGTTTTGCGTTGCGACCAGGTAGCTTTGTCGGGGTGGAGCCTAGCGGGGCTGCCGAGCTGCGACCAGCCGGCGCGGTGATGCTGTTTATGAGATTGGCTGAGATTCTGTCTTCATTTCTTCTTCCGCAATGGGTAATGGCAGCTCTCTCCTGGCACTAGTTGTGCACGTTCATCGACAGTTGCTGTGGCACGGATCGACGAGGTGCCTCAGGGCCTCAGGCAGCGCGGCACTTGCAGCAAGCTATTGCAGCGTGGACAAGAGTTTCGTGTGGCTGGAAGGATTGTTTCGTCTTTCTCAATCCAGCCGTTGACCAATCACCTGCTTGTTGAAGCCTTGTCGGATCCGAGAGTTGCCACGTGATCCAGAGCCTTACGCAATTACGGAGTAACCTCTGTTGGAGTATCACGCATCAACCTGGTAGGTACTCCGTACCTGCCTTGGGTACGCAAAGTTGACTACCAATTCGGCTACTGTCTGAAGTACTCCGTATATTGCATCTCCCCCCCCCCTGCGGCCCAACCGCCCCGCGCCCGAGCATCATCACAATGGCATCTGTCTGGGGTCTACTTCATCGCGCCTGGAAGACGCAGTATCCGCCGCAGCCGCCCAAGACCGAGGATGCACTCCGGTTCGGCATTCTCGGCGCCGCCAAGATTGCGTGAGTTTGACGTGGGGAACGTGGCACGCAGAGTCCAGGTCTGACTGCCGATAGCCCGGGCGCACTCATCACGCCGGCTAGGTCACATCCTGAGGTGATCGTCCAGGCCGTCGCCGCGCGCGACAAGAAGAAGGCCGAGGCCTTTGCGAAGAAGCACGGCATCCCGCAGGTCTTTGGCAGCTACGACGGTGAGTACAACCAAACCCTGCCACGTCACATCACAGGGCTGACCGTTTTTTCTTTCTTCCCGCTCCAGATCTGCTCGACGACAAAACCATTGATGTCGTGTACATCCCGCTGCCCATCGGCCTTCACTTCGAGTGGGCGCTCAAGGCCCTTGCCAAGGGCAAGCACGTGCTGCTCGAGAAGGCCTCCGTGAGCAACGCGACCGAGGCCGAGCTGTTGTTTCGGTCGCCGCTGCTGACGGCGCCGCGCCCGGACGGCACGCTGCCGGTCCTGCTGGAGGCGTTCCACTACCGCTTCCAGCCGGCCTGGCAGCATTTCCTGTCGCTGGTGGACCGTCCCAACCTGGCGTCGGTGCACGCGGAGCTGCTGGCACCGGGCGTCATGTTCGACAAGACCGACATCCGCTTTCGCTACGACCTGGGCGGCGGCTGCCTCATGGACGCTGGCACGTACACGTTGTCGGTGCTGCGGCAGGTGTTTGGCAGCGAGCCCGAGGAATGCGTCTCGTGCACCATGGACCGTTGCGCGCCGCCGTTGGAGCTCTGCGACCGCGAGACCTCGGCGACGTTCCGATTCCCAGGCGGCCTGGAGGGCACGGCCAAGAGCACACTCAGCGGGTCGCTCACTGGGTTGCGCATGCCGTACGTCCGCGTCAAGCACCGGGCGGTGCCGGCGCCGGCGCCGGCGACGTCTGCAGACGACGCCAAGGGCATCCCCGACGGCCACGAGCGCGTGGTGACGCGTACGCTGACACTGCTCAACTACATGGTCAGCAACCACTGGCATCGCATCGACATCGAGCAGGAGTACGAGGTGCGGCGCATCGACGACGCCAGCCAGGTGGCGCGGCGCTGGCGCACCAAGACGTCCAAGAAGATCTACACGTTTCGCGACGCGGGCATCGACCAGCCGGGCGAGCCGTTCTGGCTGTCGTACCGGCACCAGCTGGAGCAGTTTGTCAACCGCATTCGGCAGCGGGACGGTTCGGGGCTCTGGGTGTCGGGCGAGGACAGCATTGCGCAGATGAAGATGATCGACGCGGCGTACGAAAAGGCGGGCCTGCCACTGCGGCCGACGAGCAAGTACTGGCCGGAGTAGCCGCTTTCTTTGTTCTGGGCAGACATGTGTGTCTTTGGTTTGCTGTCTGCCCTCGTTCTTTGTTCGTTTGACGACCAAAAGACCATTCTCATGAACAACCACCAAACAAAGAATGGACTCTGCCGTCGACCCGATATAAAAGACGGCCCTGTCCTTGTTCTCTCCATGGACCTTTTCCCACGACAAACTCATCCCAACCATGTGTCACTACGCGCGCGACACGCCAAGCTGCAACCCTTGCTGTGCGGTGACGGCCACCTGCAAGATCCTGGACTGGGTGCGCAGCCTGCCCTCACACCCGCAACACTTCTCTGGAGACAGCCGTCCGGCGTGGCTGGAGCAGAATCCGAACCCGCCGCTCTGGTCCTATGGGCGGCCGAACATGAACTGCCAGACTGACGGCAGCATGGGGAAGCACGAAAAGGACGGAGATGGGCTTGACATCCGCGACTAACTATCCAGGAGAAACTTTTTGCAGGACGTGGCGTTAAGAAGCCTCACAATATTGCCTCATAAAGGCCTAGATGCATGGCCAGATTCACACTGCAGTTTTACGCCCAGTTATGTAGATACCATCAAGTTTGCTCTCTCTCGATCCGGCTCAAGTGAACAATGAACCCGTGATATAGATTGAGGCAAAGAGGAAAAGAGGCAAGGTGTTTATCCGAGTCCGTCGAATTTCCCAGTCACTGCGCTCGTGGAGTGGCCTCGGTACTGTCTCTGCTTTTGACGAAGTAGCAGAGATAAAATGGCACGGCTTTGGGCCCCGCGCGGCGTTGCCGCCGTGTCTACTGTCGCTTTGATGGTTGCTGGTACCGTCGTTGCCGCCTCTTCCCCTCCGGTGCCTAGGAACATCAATGCATCCTTTACCAACCCGATTATCCCGGGCTTCCACCCCGACCCAAGCTGCATCCATGTGTCGGACAGTGACGGTAGCAGCCACGGCGCGTTTTACTGCGTATCGTCGAGCTTCAGCGCCTTTCCCGGCATTCCCATCCACGTCAGCCGGGACCTGCAGAACTGGGCACTCGTTGGTGGGTTCCGCTGTTGATCTGGGGACGGGAAAGAGGACTTGCTGACCAGAACCAGGCCACGTCCTGAGCCGCAAGAGCCAGCTGCCTGAGCTGGCCGAGATAAGCGGGTCGACCAGTGGCATCTGGGCGCCGACGCTGCGGTGTCACGACGGGACGTTTTACGTGACAACAAGTTCGACTCCCTTTGTCTCTCATACGTTCGGCTCCCTTCCTTCTTGACTCTCCTCGCTGACTCGTAGCCCTTGTACACGATGATCGTGCGTCAAAGGACGCTTCGCGATGGACCAATGTGAGCGGCCGTCCGGAGTCGGAAGACGGGCACTTTTGTCACTTTCTAACGCCCATGTCAGCTCATCTTCCAGTCCGACGACCTGTACGACGCCGCGGCGTGGTCGAACCCGGTGCGCTTTGCCTTTGAGGGCTACGATCCGTCGCCGTTCTGGACTGACGATGGACGGTCGTACATTGTGGCCGCGCACGCCCACCGCGTCGAGTAAGCAGTCACTGTGTCACCGCATGCGCCGGTTTCTCCCATCTAAACCAAAAGCAGGCCCGGCATTTGGCTGGCAGAGACGGATCTCGACACCGGCGAAACCGGCACGTGGAGGACTATCTGGAACGGGACGGGTGGACTGGCAAGACTCCTTCTCTTTCCTTTCCTTTCCCTTCACTTTCTGAAAGAGCTCGTCTGACTTGTCAAGGCACCAGAGGGCCCGCACATCTACTGGAAGGACGGCTACTACTACCTGTTGATTGCCGAGGGTGCGTTGTGGCAGACACGGAACCAGACAGACAGAGGAAACTGACCACCCCCAGGCGGCACTGGCCTCAACCACGAGGTGACCGTGGCCCGGTCCAAGACGCTCGCCGGCCCGTACGCGCCGTACCAAAACAACCCCGTGCTCACCAACGCCAACACGTCCGAGTACTTGCAGACCGTCGGGCACGCCGACCTGTTCCAGGACGGCACCACCGGCGCCTGGTGGGCCGTGGCGCTGGCCACGCGGTCGGGCCCGGCCTACACCAACTACCCCATGGGCCGTGAGACCGTGTTGACGCCCGTGGCTTGGGAGCCGACGGACTGGCCACAGTTTGCGCCCGTCCGCGGTACCGAGCGGGGCCCTCTTCCAGTAGACGAGAGGGAGAAGGAGGGAGACGACAGCTGGGAGCTGGCAGGCGACGACATTGACTTTGCCAGCTATGCCTCGCGTCCCGCTTCATCAGCCAGCAGCAGGAACCAGCTCCCGCCGCACTTTACGTTCTGGCGGCCGCCGGTCGAGAGCAGCTACGGGCTGGCGGGTGCCCTCCGTCTGCTTCCGTCCACGCTGAACCTGACCGGCGTCGACGGCAGCAGCAAAAGTCAGACAGGAGCCACGTTTGTGGGCCGGCGACAGCAGCACACGCTCTTTTCCTTCCGCGTCGACGTGACGTACCGGCCGACGGCGCACGACGAGGAGGCGGGCGTCAGCGTGTTCCTGACGCAGAACCACCACTTGGACCTGGGCATAGTGCGGCTGGCCACCAATGCAAGTGCCGCCGCGACGTACCTGCGTTTCCGCGGCACTTCGACCGGCGCGGCCGCCGTCGAGCTCCCGCCGCCCGCGACCGTGCCAGTGCCGGGCAGCTGGCAGCAACAGCAGACGCTCCAGCTGACACTTCAAATCGAGGCGACCAATGCGACGCACTACTGCTTCTCGGCGTGGCCGACGCCGGCGCGGTCACAGGAACTAACTGTGGCGTCGGCGTCGAACGCGGCCGTCAGCTGGGGCTTTACCGGGACGCTGCTGGGCGTGTACACGACGAGCAACGGCGGCGCGGGGAAGACGCCGCTGTATGTGAACCGGTGGCAGTATGTGCCGCGGGAGCAGTTCCGAGACTGAGGAGAGAGAAGAAAGGAGGGACGGAGAGAGAGAAGAAAGGAGAAACGGAGAGAGAGAAAAGAAAGGAGGACTCGGAGTCGGCACAGACTTTTCGCCGGCCATAGTGGTTCTGTACGACGTCTGACTGTTCGGAACTCCCCAGCGGAACGTGCGGCACGACAACGCAGGTGGGGGAATGTGCGTGGGAAGCACAAAGGTGTCATCCATGACCAATCCGCGGCGCTGTTCGTCCGCTCCGTCATCCGTTGCGGACCGTTGAGCGCCTTATTTATAGCGTCGCTTCCTTCCCTAAATTCAGCGTCTCCACCACTCTGAACACCCTCCGGCTTACACATCATATCACCTCTGCTCTCCCCCGGCCGCCATGTCGTATCCCGATCCGTATAACCCGCCCATCGCGGCCTACCCGTCGCCGCTGGCCGGCTACGAGGGCCTGCCGCCGCTCGGCGACGAGAAGAACGAGGACGGCAAGAGCATCAAGAATGTCCCAGGGCCACGCAGCTCAGCCTACGACGAGTTTGTCGAGCCGCTGGACCGGGGACGGCGCGGGGGGTTGTGAGTCTCTCTTCTCTCCCTTTCTCTTCTCCTCATCCTGACTCGGTAGTGACGTCCACGTCTACTACTTCCACACAAACGAACAGCAGACGGCATATGCGCGCGCTCTCTGGGAGCGCATCCGTCGCGAGTGTACGTCTTCTTCTCTCCCTTGTTCCCTTCTCTCTCCCTTTTTCCCTTCTCTCCCCTTCTTCCCTTCTCTCCCCTTCTTCCCTTTTTCTCCACCTCCCCCTTCTCTCCCCTCTAACCGTCAGTCCCCGAACTCCGCATCTACCGCTTCTGGGACCGTCCCGTCGGCCCGCACCCCCTCGCCATGTTCGAGGTCGACCTCCTGTCGCCCGAACAGTTCGGCGCCTTCATCCCCTGGCTGGCCATCTGGCGCGGCCCGCTGTCCGTGCTGGTCCACCCCAATACCGTCGAGAGCACCGGAACCGGGGACAAGGCCGAAGCCGAAGTGGCCTCTGAGCGTCGCAACCACACGCAACGGGCCATCTGGATGGGCGAGCGTGTACCGCTGGACTTTAGCACCTTTGACCGGATGGCGCAGAATTCTGCAGAGAGGGGGGCTGAGAGAGAAAAGGCTCTGACGACTGCGTGAAGAGATTGTTTGTCGAAATAGGTTTATTGATGGGTTTGTGTTGTTGAAATACCTAGGTACCTCCAGAGGTATCAATGGTCTAGGCGCTGTAGAGAGTCGACGCTGTAGAGTCAGCCCATAATGGAACTGGACACCGCATAACTGCGCTAGAACGGCGCTGGTCACTGGTCAGACTCAGCGGTCCTTTTACGTCACTAACACTCTGGAAAACACGCCCCTTCTGTCCAACTTTTCGCGATCGAAATCGTCAAATCTCAACGCGTGCGCTTCGTTTTGCCCCCCTTTCACTCACCGACACTTCCGACCGCCACGATACACCCCTATCCTGACTCGCAGGCCAGACGCCTCCCGTTGCGCTCACACATCAACTCGCTGCGCACCGCGGCCAAGCGACGCACGCTACACCCGATCGGACCGTTGCCAATCCCGCCCAATCATCGCCACATTACGTTTCTCCCACCACCTTCTCTCCTCCCGTCTCCTCCTTCCTCAATCTTCCTTGCAGGCGGACGGCCTGCCAACCTGCAGACGGATCCCCATCCAGCCGGCATCGAAAGCGCTCTGATCACACGGCACTTGTCCGGCCAATCAGTCTCTAGCCGGACACGCAGACTTATCACTCGTTGTCTGCAGCCGGACGGAGCACCACCCATTCTTTTCTTTCTTCTTCTTCCCTTCTTCCCTCTCTCCTCTCCATCATGGATTACGGTGCCGACGAGCCTCCGCCTCTATTCCTCAACTTCCTTCCCAAGACACCGTCGACGACCTCCCTCTACGAGATGCCGCGCGAACGTCGTCTCAAGCTGCTGATCGCCGCCAACGGCCCCAAGGAGATTGCCTTTGCGCAGACCCTCGCCGTGCGTCTGTCCAAAGAGCCCAAGATCTCCATCAAGATCATTGCCGACGACATAACCCACCGCCTAGCGCAGGAGTTCCCTTGCTATGCCAACCGCTCACTGCGGCTGTCAGTCAACCCTCTGGCTGGCAGCGGCAACGATGAACCCGGCGGCAGCTGTGGTGCGTCGGCCTCCTTTGCCTGCGCCCGAGACATTGAGTTTACGCAGAAGCGCGCCTTTGAGCTCGTTGCCTGGGCCGACCTGCTCGTCCTCGCCCCCATCGACGCCGACAACCTGGCCCGCATGATGGCCGGTTTCGCCGAGACCCTGCTGCTCGAGGTCCTGCGCAGCTGGGACGCCTCCAAGCGCATCCTGCTCGTCCCCGGCATGTCTACCCACATGTGGGAGAACCCCGTGACCAAGCGCCAGATCAGCAAGCTGCACCGCAAGTGGCACTGGGTCCGCGTGCTGCCGCCCATCCTGTGGCACTACGACCAGCCGTCCCGCACCGGCAAGACCGGCCACAGCATGACATTTGTGCCGGGGACCGCCGTCTTCTCGCCTCTTGCAAACACATCCACCGCCCTCAACACATCCACCGCCCTGCACAACGCACCAACGACGGCGGCCGCTGCCTCTCCCCCCCCCTCGTCCTCCTCGTCCTCCTTCTCGCAGTCGTGCGAGCGCATCGTCGAGTGGGACGGTCTTGCAGACGTGATTGGCATCATAAAAAACCACGCCGACCTGCTGTCGCTCGGCCACGACGTGGACGTGGCCGGCGCGCTCAACGGACGCTCCTTTGCAGGCGGCACCGTGCCGGCCAAACGCACCATGACGCGGCTGCCGCCGGAGATCTGGACGATGATTTTCGAGTACGTGGGCGACTGGGAGCTGGCCGAGGCGGTCGGCGTCTTTACCAGCCTGCCCCTCCCCGAGCTGGCTGGCTGGCGGCGGCAGCCGCGCGACCCCGACGACGCGCAGCAGGTGTTTATGCACGAGCTGGAGTGGACGCTGCTGACGGCCGAGACGGCGCGCATCTGCGAGAAGCTGTCGCAGGCGCCCGCCACGATCCACGACCTGTCGGCACTGGCCATCAAGCTCATCTTCAAGTTCTCGCAGACGGACGTGCTGACCTACATTGAGGCGCACTGTCCGCTGGTCTTCCGCAACTTTGACGGCAAGACGGTGCCGACCAAGGCGTCGGCGTACTTTGGCCGCACCGAGATCCTCGACTGGTGGGTGCGCTCGCCGTCGTTCCTGGAGAAGCAGTACGACGCCGAGGCGCTCGACGGCGCCTCCAAGAACGGCTATGTGCACGTGCTCGAGTGGTGGCGCCGGTCCGGGCTGCCGCTCAAGTACACCGAGGCGGCGCTGGAGCAGGCCAGCGCCAAGGGCCAGGTGCGCGTGCTCGACTGGTGGCGCGAGGCGTCGCTGGCGAACGCGGCGCTGGTGCTGAAGCCGGGCCGGTCGCTGATGTGCGCCGCGCAGTACGGCCGCGTCGAGGTCATCCGCTGGTGGGAGGAGAGCGGCCTCAACGCGGGCCACCAGGACTCCATCTGCAAGGTGGCGTCGCGCTGGGGCCGCGTCGAGGTGCTGGAGCTGTGGCGCGAGCTGCGCGGCGACGACAAGATCACCTTTAACCACCAGGTGCTGGTGGAGCCGACCATCCACTCGCACATTGGCGTGCTCGACTGGTGGAAGCGCTACGCGCACGGCCAGCTGCCCGGCATGAACGAGCGCCGCGCCAAGCAGGTCGAGTACCGCACCATGGACATTGAAGAGGCGCTGGAGGACGCGCTCGACGACCAGACGGCCGTGCGGCGCTGGTGGGCGGAGAACGGGCTCAACCTGGGCCTCGGCACCAGCGAGTGGATGAAGTCGCGCTATCTGTAGGGGGGGAGGGAAGGCCGGGAGGAGACCGGGAGGAGAGACGAAGCCGGTCGCGTTTTGTCAGCATTTTCAGCATCTCTGGCGTTTTGTTTTGCCATCCTCGGGGACTCCTAATCAGGGTCGGGATGGCTTTTGGCGTTTCTGTGCTTCCTAGACTGCATATTCGGACCAAGGGGAACACGACGGACAAATTGGGATCCACGAGTCATCAAGACGGGGACTATCACTCAAATCGTGACGAAAGAAAACAAATTCATGGGTATCCTATCGTGACAACAAATGCGAGACGCGCCAACTCCTGCCGCAGCCGCCCACCTAGCTTGGCATGTACTTCTCCGGCACGCTCGGAATCAGCTTCCGCAGCACCTCGATCTTGCGCGCCTGCTGTTTGAGCCGCGCTTCTGCCGCACCCACACGCCCATCTCGCCGCCACTGGCTGCTGCCGGGGCCGTACACCACGGTGAAGTCGGGCACCTGCTGCCCGGGAAGGATGCGAGTCCTGGGTGCGAGCGTGCAGTACTTTTGGCGTGAGCAGAGGAAGGAAAAGGGAAAGGGAAGAGTAAAGAGAAGAGGAAAGAGAAGAGAAAAGAGAAGAGGGAAGAGGGAAAAGGAAAAAGGGAAGAGAAGAGGAAAGAGAAGAGAAAAGAGAAAAGAAAAGAGGCACTCCCTGAGCAACGCACCTTGCCAATCGCCGCGCCGCTGCCAACGTGGCTTCGCGCACCCACCACGGTGCCCTGTCCAATCGAAGCACCAGCCTCCACCACCGCACCGCTTTCGACCGACACGTAGTCGCCGAGCGTCGTCCCGGTTGTTGCAGTCGTCGCCGTGGTCTCCGGCACTCCGGCCTGCCCCACGATCGCACGCTCCTCCACAATGCACCGCCGACCAAGCGTCACGGCGCCAGCCTTGGCCTCGAGCCGCGACCGCGGGTGCACTACCGAGTCGCCACGAATGGTCACGGGAAAGCTGCCGACAACGGCTACGACATCCGCCATGACGACGGGACCGCCGACGCCGCTGGTCGTCCGGTCGGTGACGAAGTGGACCGGCGTTGGCGGCGCGGAGGGGGCCATCGACTGGCGTTTGGAGGACATGTTGAGGAGGAGAGGAAGGGGGATAAGAAAAAAGAGTGACGCAAAACAAACGACATCTTGGACGTTCTCCTGTTGAGGTTGTTGACCTTGAGACAGAGTGGGTCTCTTAAAGACAAGTGGCCAATCAGAAGCCGAAGCGGACGCGGCACCATGAGCTGACGAAGCAGGTCCAGGACTCCGGGCAATGAAGGCACACCGGGTTCTCTCCTCTTTCTCCCTCCATGACATTCTGTGCTCACTGGTCAGCTCTCGGCGAAGCTTTCGCTTGACCTATGGGTCATCCGCCACTCCGGCCGCTTGGAGCGAAGATGTAGACGTCTGCCGATGGACCGCCACCCCAGCAGCCTCACGCCGCAGCCCAACGGCCCGTCCTTGTCCGTGGGTTTCGCTCGACCGCATAGACGTGTAAGAGTACCATTTTGTGTTGGCGCTGGTCCCTGGCCGACACTGCGAAGAGACAGATGTCCAGACCTGTTCAGGGAACGATACTGAGGCGTTGAGAAAGGGGAATAAAAGGAGAGAGAAAAATGTAAAGATCTCGCATTTGCCCTGCTGAATCTTCCTGGGCAAAGGTCACAGCCGTATTCAAATCATCTTACCAAGGAGCAGGTTGAAATCTGTTTTCCTAACAATGCAGTCTTTGTAGTTAGGTATCTTTGCTATCGCTGAGTTGTCGTTGGACAAATACAGGCCCGTTACAGCAAGTGCGCCAAAGAAACCTCGAAATAAATGGCGGTCTAAGCCTTCAGAACTCGACTTCTCTTGCTTCCAACCTTCAACAAGCAGACGACTCTCCCTCGACCTTTTTCATTGAATATATAGCCCAGGTCTTGACCTGACACTCTAGCTCTCCATCTGCGAGCTTCTTCTCTTTTTGCTCACCACACAACCGCCAACACCTCTCAGTCTCGCATCGAAATCACGCAACACAATTGCCTCTCCATGGCGGTCGAGCAGTTTATCCGTTTTACGACGGGTTCTGGTAGGCGGTTTCCTTTGTTCATATCTCCCCACACATTTCCTGTTAACACCAATAGCCGGCCTTGAGCGTATCCTCCGCCTCGTGCAGGCCGCCCTGCACGTCATCGTCTATAGTCCACTGCTCCTCGGCCTGGCAGTGTCCATCTTCGTCCAGGACAACGGCGGCAGCCAGTCCGCAGAAAAGACAGCCGCAGCAGCAGACGATGGCAGCAATTCCCTCGCCGTGGTGACCGCCGCCACGACCGCCCTCACATTCGCCCTCGTCGGCGCGCGCGACCGCGTCAACCTCTGCCGTCGTATCTTTCGCGTCTTTCGCTTTGTCGACAGCTTCCACACTGCGTACCGGCTCTTCCAGCGTCTGCAAAGTCCCCAGAGGACCGAGGGACGCCGGCCCGGCCAGGTTGTCTCTAGCACGACTGCCGCCGCCGCCGCCGCCACCTGGCTCGATCTCTTTGGCCGCCTCTTCTGCGGCCTCTACCTCCTGCTCGAGACCATCACCATTGTAGACTGCCTGGATGTCGACGGACTCGCCATTTGGGGCCCGGCGGCCGCCCGGACAATCAATGTCGAGGCCCAGCGGTACTGGTTCCTGTCCATTTCCTGTGCCATGGGCGCGACCTTGGTGCGTATCGTTCGCGTGGCGGAGGACGTGCCGATGCCAGCCTCTGTATCGGACGAGCCGAGTCCGTTGCGCCAGGAGAAGACCGACGCCGACACAGAGACCATCACCGCCCTCAACGCCGAACGCCTGCGCCTGCGCCGTGTCGTGCAGGCCCGCCTGGACCAGCGCCGCGCATGGCGCCGTGCGCTGCGTGTGCGGCTCTCTGGCCTCGTGCGCCGCGTCACCACCGACGCCCTGGAACTGCTGCTTCCCGGCGCCATTGTCGGCTGGACGCCGCTGCAGCCGCGCACCGTGGGCATGGTCATGTTCACGACGACGCTGCTGACGGGCCAGGAAGTGTGGCGGCGGTGCGGCGAGGAGCTGGCCGCCGACAAGGGGACCAGGTCGCAGAACAGCTGTCCGGACAAGACAGACGGCCGCAGGGATGAGGTGGTGAGCCCGACGCGGGAAACGACAGCCACGGAAAAGGGGAAACCAGAGAGCCGACGATGATCCGACACTTCATGAAGAATAGATTTGTTTTTTACGTTTTTATTTTTCAGGATCTACGGAATAACGCGATACTTGTCGACTTTCTGGCCGAGTGTAACGATCGCTGTCGTTTATGTAGACTCGTGGCAGAGACCAAGGCTACCTGTTATGGAGGCAGATGATACGATAAAGTCGCCATCTTGTGCCTCGAGTGTACGGGAACGCTGCATTCGTCCTCATGGCTTGCCTGCTCCAACGACACGCTCGTGATAAACATCGTTACCGAGCGCAGGGAATGATTATGTAAGAATACTTGCCAAACAACCCTTTTGGACATAAACAAACCGACCAGCAGCGAGATCTTTCAAATCTGACCCTAGATGTTACTCATATGGTCAGTCCAGGCTGCCAATGATCCTACATTCTTCTCCGCCGCCGCCTAAAGAACAGCCGACCCGTCGCTATACCAAAAGACGAATGGCCGGCTGCTGAGAACCGCCGTGTTCGCATTTATTGGCACGAGCAGAACTCGCTTGACCAGATTCGTCGATTGCGGCGTGCAGACCTCGAAATCAACAGTCGCACGGATTGTCAAGTCCAAGCAGCTGCGGACTAAGAAGCCGAAGGGCGGCCGCGAAGGTTTACAAGCCTCAGGCTTCCTTTCCGCGCAAGTTCAACAAGGCTGACGACCTTCCAGCATTTATCCAACACTTGCACGGCGACTAAAAGATGTGGGATACCATGTCGTGTGACTGTCCGGAGACAGTCTATCAGCACCACCCAAGCTACACGTCGACTCCTCTTCACTCAAGCCCGTCTCAGCCTGCCAGCAAACTGATGGAACAGAGTGAAGAACGACGAGTGAAGCTTTACGATACGTCATCGCGGAAGGATTTATACCACACGACGCAGACGAGGTAGAGTTCATAGTCGGTTTATGACTCTGGGAGAACGTCTGTCATGGAACGGGGAGTACTCTGCCGTGACTGGAAGTCGCCGCTCATTGTCTTGCGACGCCAACTGGGAAGTTGCTGGTGCTTTTGTGCATCAAGTCATGGATCCATCTTGTTGCTCGTCATGCTACCATCTTCATGATCGGCGCAACAGTCCATCAGGGCGAGACTCGTCGCTGGTTGCAAGTCAATGCAGGAGGTAGAATGGTTAGCAGAAGGAGTCAGCTTTCCTGTCGTCACTGGACCTGAACCCCATTGTCAATACCACACGCAACTCAAAAGACAATCTGTCGTTTGCCAGAAAGAACCCATGAGGCCAGCCGACAGACCTGCGAAGCTCTTCACGGCACTCTTGGGCACTGGGTGTTCTCGACATGCCTGATTGCGTCAAGGCTGGTACGTACTGGACCGGTTCGCCGTGTGCGCTTTATATACGTTTGACATTAGCCAAATCAAGACGCTGAACAAAAGTCGCTGGACTTTGAGAAACTGGAGATTGAGAAATGACAGGTGTGATAAACAGGGGCGAGACCAGGACAACAAACTTCTGGCTATCTCTTCTCCCTCGGCCCCTCCCTCTGGCACTGTCGATCGTTGTGCACCGCCGCTCGGTTTCCCTGCCGGGCAAGCGGCCAGGCCAGGCCCAACATCATCCATTCATCGTTTCGACATGCAGGAACCATATCCAAGGGCTGCACCACCCCTCCTCGTCATGCTGAGCCCTGGCTTTGCGGTCGCGGTAACGTGTGGCTCGTGGCTGGCCGGCTGCTGCTGCTGCTGCCGCTTCCACTGCCAATGCCTGCCCGTCTCAGCTTCTTGGCCATCGTCCCCTTGCTGTCAAACAGGCTCTTGACGCGCCGCAGCCGCGCCCACCGCTCCTTGTCCTTGGCATCGCGCGCAGCCTCGTCGTCGTCGTCGCCGTCGTCGCCGCCGTTGCTGCTGTCACCGAAGCGCCATCCACCCGCCGCTGTGCCTGGTGTTGCGGCCACGCTGCTCTCATCCCCACCGCCGCCAATGACAGTTACCGGTCGCCGCCGTCCTGGTGTCGACGGTGCCATGCCCATCGAGTCGCCCGCCGTGTCCGCGCCCACCGGCTTGCTGGCGGCGGTCGCCGGCGCCGTCCCGAACACACGGTTGCGCAGATAGGCATCGTTTCTCAGCACGGTGACGAGAACGTCCCAGCCTGGCACATCAGCCTCCTTCTTGTGGCGGCCGGAATGGCCCGTCCGTGCTCCTGGGTTCCGCTGCACAGCACCGTTCTTCCACGGGCAGAAGAACCGATGCTCGCGGATGCCATCAAGGTGGTCCATCGGCGCCGGCTCCAAAACTGTGCTGGTCTCCAAGTCCACTTGCTTGCTCTTGAACATCCACAGGCCGAGCCGCCGCAGGCACGTATGGCACGACGCCGTGTTCGGCACAGCACCGATGCGGCTGTTGGTCAGTCCTTGCCAGCCCATGACAGCCAGAGCCAAGGCCACCCGATTGGGCTGCAGTGGAGCAGAGGCCGTAGTCATTGGCGTCGTCGTCGTCGTCGTCGTCGTCGTCGTCGCTGTATTTGACGGCAGAGCATCGAAAAAATTCGGCGGCAGAGTGGCCACGACGGCATCAATGTCCAGGCCCGCAGGAAGCCGCAAATTGAACTCGTACGGCAGAAAGTCCTTGCGTGCGCACAGCTCATCGTACCGCTGCCGTAGATCAGCGACGGCTCGATGCGGGTTGGCCAGCTGGAGGCGCAGCAATGAGTCGTCGCAGCCCTTCTTCTGCCACAGGCAGTCGTCTTCGTGCGCAGCCACGATCAGGTCCGCGTACTTGTCCACGAGTGCCGCCTCGGTCGCCGCCTCAGGCTGCGGTGGCGACGTGGCCGGCACGGACGACCCCTGGTCTCCGCCGCCGCCGCCTTCATGGGAGGCGGGCGACGCGCGCAGTCGCACGACCAGCTCCTTGCTGCAAAGCGTGCACCGCAACCGCTCCTTGCCCTGGCAAACCCATCCGCGCCTGGCCCATTCGATCTCGTTGATGCGGTCTGGCTTGGGCGTCCAGTCCGTCAGTTCCTGGAATGTCGCGAGCCGCCGCAGCAGCTGTTCGCGGTCGCCTGGGCAGTACCGCGGCGCAGGTACCGGCTTCGCCTGCGTCTGCCCAGCCGTCTGGGGATCTGTACTGACGCCGCTGGCTGTTCCCGACAACCTAATTGTGTTCCCAGTTGTCTCACCCAGCATCGAGGTACCATTAGCAAGGCGGCGTCGTTTTGCGAGGAACTCGAGGTCGGCCACAGCAGAAGACGTCTTGGCCGTTCGCGTTGTGGACGAGGGTGTCGAGATGTTGGGAGCCTTTCTTGCCGTTGCTGTTGTCGTTGTCGTCGCCATCGCCGGCTGTGATTCCGTCAAGGCTCTGACTTCAAGGCTCCCGAAACCAGCCTTGATTGCACCCCGGCCGGCTTCCAATGACGATGGCCGCGACAAGTCGGCGTTGCCAGAGGATGAAACGACTGCTGTAGACCGTGTGCCGATTCCCTGAAGTAGCGCGTTGAACTTTCGCTTCGTCGCATTAATCGTCGAGTTCGTCATCTCAAGGAGACGTTGCTCGTCACGCGGCAGGAGGCTCTGGTCGGCCTGACAGAGGCAAGGCAGTGCAGTCGACCACGGGGGCGAAGGCTTTGTCGCGGGTAGAACGGGGTTTCCGAAGCACCAAATTGCTTCCAGCTCACAGGAGACGCTTTCGTTCAGAGTTGTGGTGACAGATTTGATAAGGATCATTCAACAACAAAGCGCACTTGTGTCCGCGAGTCAGTTATGGAGCAGCACAGACACTGTGGGGCGGACGCTAGCGCAGCCCAGCGCTTTACATCATCGAGAAAAATGAACTGCTTCTGTTCACTGAAATACCTGTACAAGCAGCATACTTCAATGCGCCGTGGACAGACCGAAGCGTATGACGCAGAATCCCCGGCAAACTCGTCACATCTCTCGCTCGATCCTCAGCCTCGCCGTGCTTGCGCTGGCTCTCGCGCTCCTCCTCGCTCGACCGTTGGCTTCCAGAGGCCTCGGACGTTTTCTTCCTACGAATTCGCTGTCTACCGCCCGTTTCTACGGTACTGCACCCATGGCGACGACACCGTTCTCAAAGGAGCTGCAGGTGGCTCAGCTAGCCGTCCAGCGCGCCGCCATCCTCACCAAGCGTGTCTTCCATGAGAAGGCCAAAGGCACCGTGTCCAAGGACGACAAGTCGCCCGTGACGATTGGTGACTACGGCGCCCAGGCCCTCATCATTGCCGCGCTGCGCGCCAACTTCCCGCACGACGAGATTGTGGCTGAGGAGGAGGCCGACCAGCTGCGGACCGACACAGCGCTACGGGACACCATCTGGAACTTTGTCAAGGATACCACGCTCGACGACGAGGCGGCCGAAGCAGTCATTGGCGGGCCGATCACCAGCGTCGACGACATGCTCGACCTGATCGACCAGGGCAAGAGCAATGGTGGCCGTACCGGGCGTATCTGGACCATCGACCCCATTGACGGCACCAAGGGCTTTCTGCGCGGCGGCCAGTACGCCGTGTGCGTCGGTCTGTTGGTCGACGGCATCGTCAACGTCGGCGTGCTGGGCTGCCCCAACCTGCCGGTCGACGACGCTGCACCGCTGACCGACGACATTGGCGCCAACCAGACCGACGAGGACAGCACGCACGGCGTCCTCTTCTCGGCCGCTCTCGGCGACGGCGCCTTCAGCCGTCCGCTGACTTCGGGCGGCCTGGCCGCGGCGAGACCCATTGCCATGAAGGCACTGCCCAACCCGGACGATCTGTCGACGGCGTCCTTTTGCGAGAGCGTCGAGGCCGGCCATTCCAACCAGACGGATGCAGCTGAGATTGCCCGCCTGCTCGGCATCACCCGGCCCAGCGTGCGCATGGACTCGCAGGCCAAGTACGGCTCCATTGCCCGCGGCGCCGGCGACATCTACTTGCGGCTGCCGGTCTCGGCAACGTACCAGGAGAAGATCTGGGACCACGCGGCCGGTGACCTGATTGTGCGCGAGGCCGGCGGCGTTGTGACAGACACGCTGGGCCGGCCGCTCGACTTTGGCCACGGCCGCACGCTGGCTGAGAACAAGGGCGTTGTCGCGGCGCCGGCGGCCATCCACGCGCGGGTGCTGCAGGCAGTCCAGAGAGTTCTAAAGGTCACGCCATAGGGAACGTGGGAGCATTCTTCTATAAGCAGGCCAGGAACAAAAAAAACCCGAACAAAAATGTCAATAAATGAATAGCATTGGCTTTGCTGTACTCCGTACAAATGGCGACAATATACAGTATACAAATGGCAATCCTGCCAAGCATGCCCGGGACCTATTTGGCCGCCTTCTGCTTCAGTTTGATCGTCTCGTCGTTGACAAAGATGCCCTTGCCCTTGTATGGCTCCGGCTTGCGCCACCTGCGGATGGAGGCTGCAAACCCCATGAGCTGCTGTAGGTTGATGCCTTCGAGTAGCACGCGCGTCGGCTGCGGCGAGCTGGCGCTGATGCCCTCGGGCACGCCCATCTCGACATTGTGGTTGAAGCCGAGCTTGAGGATGACAAACTTCTGGCCGGGATACGCCGCCTTCTCGGGGCGCTCTTCGACGGTCGCGCGGTAGCCAATGCCGACCAGCCGCAGCACTGCTGTGTGGCCCTCGGAGACGCCAATCACGTTGTTTCGGATGAGCGACCATATCGTGCCTGGTCCGTCAGTACAAGAGTGTGAGTAATCGCCCTGCGTCTCATCCCCCCCCTCGCGGAACTCGCACTCACCCCACATGGCCTTCTGCTGCTTGCTGGTGCCGTCCTCAACCTCGAGGCTGACGCGTCGCGAGCTTGCGTTATAGTCGACGTGCACAAACGGCGGCAGGGTCAGTTCAAGCTTGCCTGCGTCTGTCAGAAACGAAAAAAAATCTGCTGGGCCTTGGCTTTCCTTCGTCCACGTACCCAATGGCCCTTCCACCCAAACGTCTCGCCGCGGAATCCGCAGGTATGTCGTCGGGTCGTTTTTGACGTACGGCTCGCCGATGACCACCTCCACACCAGGCGGGATCGATATGGGTGTCCGGCCAAGCTTTGACTGCTGTGGCGCTGTGGCCGAGAACGCGCGAACACATTGTGAGGAGAAAAGAGGTATTGATGTCGTCGTCGTCGTCGTCGACAAAGGCCCCGCCCCGGTCAATGTCATGCGTCCTGGCCGCGCCGCCGACCGCGTTGCGGTTGAAGAAAAAGACGACACCGCCGACGCCGCCAGTGCCCGTCCTCGCCTCGGTGCGAACATTGTGTGCGTTTGTGGGAGACTGGGAGGGGTGCCGGAATGGGGGATGTCGTCCACCATTTGAGCTCTCGTCGCTGCCGAAAAAAATCGAGCTACCAGTCCAGAGTGGTCGTGGCGCGCCCACGTGACCGCGCGTCCACTGTAAATCGTGCTAAACCTTCCTCATTTGGAACCCCCCCCTTTGCTCTTTCCCTCTGACGCGGAGCAGCAGCCATCGAGCTGATATTCCCATCATTTCTTGAGGACAGCTTGTCTTTTTGGACCTCTCTTTATCATGAACGACCAGAACGGCGACAAGACTGCTTTGGCATCACAGGTCGCTTCTTGCTTCTCACAGCCCCGTGACGCAGGACCTCAAGCCGAGTTGGCGCAAGCAATACGGACCTACCATGGCGGGTTTGACTTGGTGAAGACGCATAGACCACAGACCACAAACTCGCAAAATAAGCTTTCTGCTTTGCTTCGGTTGCTTCGTTCTGGTCTTTTGCCGTTCTTCGTGCACTGCCGTCTCGGCGACAACGATTGTGACATGCAATCTGCGCAGCATGTGCTGCTATAATGGTTCAATGCGTTCAACGCGCCGGAAAGGCCTCTTCTTTCTCTTAGTGGCCGTCTGGTATCAGGCGGTGCTCGCCGGAGCGTTCCCGTGGATATCAAGCGAGCCCAAGTCCCCGTCTCTGGGTGAGCCCTCGCATGAGCCTGGTTAGAAGCGAGTCAACAGTAACATGCTGACAGTGTTCAAAGCAGCAAGACCACAACACCACATCTCATCACTCAATATCAGCCCGTTTGACCTGCTGCAAACCGGGGCAAAACGCTCGGAGCTGTATCAGGTGGCCCTGGCCGAGCTGCAGGAGCTCGAGGCAGAGCCGCTTTGTCACCGCATCGCTGCGCGGTTGCTGGTCAACAACTGCCAGCTGCTCGAGGGCAAGGACGACGCTACCGTGTTTACGGACAGCGGACGCCGCGCGCGAGATTTCGTCGACTCGTACGCAGCCAGCCTAGCCATCTGCGACCTGGAACGGGCCAGCTTCAGCATCCCAGCCGATTGCGCACCGTTCCGCGAGCCCGCGCTGAGTCGGATCCAACTGAGCGACACTGCGCAGCTGCACGTTTCTGAAGGACAGATTGGGGCGTGCCTTGCTGGTCTCGTGGCTCTGCCCTCCGCATGGAGCACTTGGGTCGGCTATAGCCAGAAGGCTGTCCGTTTCTGCGATGCAGCGCGGGCAGATCATGAGAAGAGTAGGCCGAGCATGCCCTTTAACACTGAAATGCGCGAGCTGACACGTTGCAGCGCAAAATATTCTGGTGTTTCAAAAACTTACACGAATCATGGCGAAACTGACGGACGACGTCGAGGCGGAATTGCAGCGACAGACGGAGGCGTGGGAGGCGGCGGCGGAACAAGCCAACGACCGGCTTTCTCGACTGCTGCCGGTCACCAACACCCTCTTGCAGCGCTTGACTGAAATGGAAAGTCGCATAGAGCGCAATATTGGGTCTGCTCTGCGTCTCACCTCACATTCAGCTTCCGAAGGTGCCCAGTCAGCAGAAGCGTTGCGGACGCTGCTCGCCGCTTTAGTACAGACTGCGCTCGAGGGCAACGCGCAGGTTGCTGCGGCGCATGAGAAGTCGCTCGAGCACGTTAGTCAGAGAGCAAACAGCGACTTGGAAGAGTTCGCCATCACCATGCACTCGGCACTGGCATCGTCAGAGTCCCTCCAGAAGGCCATCGTAAGTGCCCCCTTTTCTGGCCTCCATCCAATTCACAGGATCCACCTCGAGGCTAAACTTTCGAAGGAACTCTCTCAGAGCCAGGCGTCCCAGCTTGCCACGAGGCAACAGTCACTCGAGAAGGTAAGCACTGGTCAATTATTCCGGACCCTTCAGCAGCTAAACATAGATTCTCCAGGACATGCAACGACTTTCTGGAATTACGCAGGCTGTCATGTCCAGCTTCACCAACCACGCCCGCCTGCTGGACCACGCGAGCAACATGACCACCGGGATGCTGGACACACTCGAGGCCACTGCTGCCGTGACATCAGTTATCCAAAGCTCGCTCCTCTCCAACGGTTGGCTGGGGGGCTGGTGGCCGTATCTTCTTTGCCCTGCAATTTCACTCGTCATGGGCTCCTACGGGCTGCCGCCGTCTCTCCTCCGAAACATTGGCCTGTTCGCATTCGGTGAACTGGTAGGTCTCTTGGTGACCTCCTACGCGCAGTTGAGCGCGGCAGCGGATGTCTTTAGTTTTTTTCACGCACGGTTCGCAATTTGACGAGAAGTATACATGTACTCCGTACGATTTAACGGGTTGCTTTACGGGTCGTATTATCACGGGTTTACGAGGCACATCGGGATGGGAACAAGGCATACATGTACGGAGTATACACGGAGTACGGAGTATGGACAACAAATGCAGCGGTCATTAGTGGGATCCTCCACAACATACGGAGAATGAGCCTACGAGGCAGCACTCTCGTAGGTATCCAGGTACCTACATATGTACTTTATAAGACAGTGCTGCACTTTACTATGACTAGGTACCAGGGTACCCAATTTCTAGTACATAGTACATGGCGAAGCGCCGTTTGCGTTGCTACGGCAGCCGCGCTAGCGAGAACGTGTGGGCTTTGTATTTTCGCACAAAATAACCCAGCGGTCAATCACCGCGACAAAAACCGAGGGTTGACGATTCAATCTTCATTGTGCGACGAACTTTTTCGACTCCCTACGACAAACTACTCTCAAATGGCCGCGGATCGATTCTGACACCCTCAACGAGATAGACTTTCGATGATCCATTGCCCCGCTCCTCACCCTCCTCCTCAGTCTTCCGTCTTCCGTCGCCTCTCCCTCTCCATCTCCAATGCCGAGAATTAGGCAGCTGGGAAGGCAAGCTGGCGGCCCGAATGCCGAGACGCGTCCTGCGCGTAGACCGATGACGACGAGTGGCATCGGCGGCAGCGACACCGGGTCCGACGATGATTTACACAACAACAGACGTCGAGTGTCTCCGCGCAAGGCGGCAGCGATGGCTCGCGCAGGCGCTGGAGGCCACAATGGCGCCGCCCGTGACAGCATCACTGCACTGGGCCTATTCGACACTCTTGATGTCGAGATAGGCGAGGCTGGTGATGGCGTCGGCAAAGGCAACTACTGGCTGCTGATGAGCGAAAAGGAACGAAACGGAGACTACAGTCCTGAGAGCGACGACGATGGCGATGGCGATGGTGACGGCAATGGCGACGACGACAGCAACAAACTCTTTGGAGAACAAAGCGAGAACGAGCAGACCGGCAATAGAGCAGTCGCCGATGGAGCTGGTGGCAGTCGCAATCCTGATGCCGCCAAACGTACACCGACGGAGAGCGAATATGAAGACGATGAAGACGAACGAGACAGTGACGAGCCCCCGAGAAAGCGACAGCGCGCAACGACGTCTGTTGATTCTGTGCGCGTGCCGATAACGAGAGCAAATCTTTTGGCAAAGACACGAGGTGTGCCAGCTCGTCGGGGGAAGCGGAGGGGCGGCAGTCTGAGCGTCTCCAGCGTGACTCGGAAGATATCGGCTGCCGTATCGAAGGCCCAGAAACCATCCTCAGCATCACAACGGCCGCTGGCGCGGTTGACACGAAGAGCCGCGCATCAGCAAGATGGACACGGGGAAAACATGGACCACATTGAGGACTTTGAGGACACGGCGCATGATGAAGACGAAGAGGAGATGGAGGAGGAGGAGGAGGAAGAGGAAGCCGTACTAGACATATCCTATCGAGATGGACGATATCGCCCGGCGGCAAGGCGAGGCGCACCACTGTCTGCTTCGACTTCTATACGACCACCTGGCCGGCTTCTAGGGCGCTCCTTAAGCATCGAGCAGGAGCCAACCGGAGGAGAAGAGGAGGCGGAAATGGAAGCGGAAATAGAGGTGGAGGAATCAGAGGAAACTGCAGAGGGGGCAGCAGAGGAGGTGGCAGAGGACGAGGCAGAGGACGAGGCAGAGGACGAGGCAGAGGACGAGGCAGAGGAGGAGGCAGGGGAGGAGGCAGGGGAGATGGCAGAGGTGGCGGCAGAGGAGGCGGTAGAGGAGGCGGCAGAGGAGGCGGTAGAGGAGGAGGCAGGGGAGGAGGCAGGGGAGGAGGCAGGGGAGGAGGCGGAGGAGCAGGCAGAGGCCTTTGCAATGGACCAAGACAACCAAGACGAAGCCAACGAAGCCAACGACCCATCCGCTGGCGTTGACGACGAGGACAGCAGCCGCGACAATGGCGAAAGTGCAAGGGCATCGGAAACACCACGACGAATTCGCGGATCCACTGGCGCTGACAGGCCGCCTACGTCAAAGCCGTCTACGCCGAAGCCATCGGCAAACGCCATAACAGCGAACATCGATGGCCAATCCTCCAAGCGGCGAAAAAGACAGCAGTACAAAGACCCATTGGCAGAAGGCGGTCCCGCCACGATCCCTTCGAGTACTAGCAGCACGATAAATTCCAGAGCTGGTTGGCGCGCGCCGAGGTCGGACACACAGAGCGCCAGTGCGGCGACCAGACCATCGGGTGCACGGCGTGAAGCAGTGGCGACAGCGAGGGGCAAGAAAGCGCAAATGCGAGAAGACGGGCCAAGGCAGCAGCCGCTTCGAGAATTGGCGCGCAGCCGCAGCGACAAGTTACAGACAGTGACCGTCTCGACGGAGATAGCATCGGATATCTCGAGGCTCATGTGTACTCCCGGCTGGACTGGGATGTGTACGTGGAAGATGTCACACAGCCAATGGTTCCAGCAAGAGGACGGACCGCTGCCCATTACAGAAGACGCACGAGAGCTGTGGGGATCGCTGCAGGAGTTGGTTGAGGTGTATGCGCAGGCGCCCAGGCTAGAGTACCCCCAGTGGCCGGACGACTTCTCGATAAAGGACCAGGACGACTATGTTGAGGCGCACAAGAGTGAGCTCAGCGGCGCTCAAACGTGGATCACGAACCACATCTCGAAAATCATTCACAAGGCAGTGCAGGTGGGCGGCACGGCTGCCACTGGCCAGGTTGCTCGCTGGCGCGCGGTTTTGGCACTGGATCTCTGCGAGTTTGTGATTCCCATGGCGGTACTTGCACTCGAGACCGGCCTGGCGCTGGGCGGCAGCAGACCGGACGACGAGCTTGACCCAGAAAGGTGCTCCGTGCCGATGCGAAAGGTCAAGCTGACGGACGCGGCCTTGAGCCTTGTCAACTGCATAGCGTCATGGCTATTGAGGCTGGAGAATGTGCTTGCGCACGAGCAGGGTTACCGCGGAGCGTCTTTTCCGATGGCAGACACCTATGGCGGCGCACGGCCGAAGTTCCTGGAAGATCGGAGGCGACTGCGGCCGCTTCTGAACCGATTGCAGGACGAACTCAATCTTGCGCGGATCGGCCTCAACAGCGTCATCCGTGAGGCAGCCATAGACGCTGCTCGCGAAGGGCGCGAACAGCGCGAACAGCGGGAACCGCGCGGGCGGCGGGAACGACGCGGACGGCGGGTGCAGCGAGCTCGGATCACAGCTGGACCGAGCTCTGCAGAGGTTCGCCCGGCGCAACCAGCAACGGCACAACCGGCCAGCCCACAACCTGTGATAAACTCCGGCAACGCACACGTACAGTACGATCCTGTTCAAGAACGGATTGACCAGATACTGGAGGCCTCTAGACAACAGAAAAGCGAACGCACAGCCGCTCAAAGGCGACCGTTGGCGCTGAGCGACGATGACAGCGACGATGACAGCGACGATTACGAGGCTGCTCCGGCTAGAACGGGCAGCAGGGATAGCTTGGAGATCGTGATGTCTCAACCATCAAAGCGGCTTCCAGACCAGCCGCAAGAGCAACCGCCGTCTCAACCACCGCCACACGACAACATCGACACTGTCGTCATAGAAGATGACAACAACCCAGACGAAGCCATGGTCGTGGATGATGATGATACCAGCGAGCCAACTGCGACACCGGCCATTGTTGGCACATCCGCGTCGGGAGGAGCGTCAACGTCTGTGAACCTAGACGGCGATAGTAGCGAGGAAGAGGGCGATGATGGGCATGTGTTCATGCTGCGGTCTACACCAGCAGAGTCGGAAGTGATGACTACGGCCTCGGCGGAGGCATCTTCGCCAAGACAAGGTCGTGCGGCAGCAGCGGCAGCATCAGTTTTGGCATCCTCTCCCGTTGGCGTACCTTCGTCGGCATTTGAAGTGCCGCTGCCGCCGCCACCGCCACCAGTGACGCTGTCGTCGGCATCGGCATCGGCATCGGCATCGGCAGCGCGGAAAGCTGTACGAGATTACACTGTTGAGGAGTGGAAGACGATCGTGACGCATCTCAAAGGCAAGGACAACCTCTCGGGTCTGCCACAATTGGCGGCCGTACTGGGACGCGAGTTGTCTGATGTGGCCGTGCACGCCGAGAGGGTGAAGGACTATGCGCGCAAGAGCGCGGAGGAGCAGAACAAGCCGGTGCCGCGATGGTCCATTGCGGCTACGGAGTCGCTGTCTTAGGTATCATGCCTATGACAACTCCGTTCTATGAGGACAGTGACGAACGATCAAGCAGTGTTTGCGATGGGAAAGGAGGTTATGTTTGTTTTCCGTTCGATGAGGACAGTGACGAATTGTCAACCAATGTTTGCGATGGAAACGGGGGTAATTGTTTGTTTTACTTTTTCAACTCTGATAGCATTGTGCTGCAAGCGGCACCATTATATAATGTCAAGTACCATATTGTTATTCTGTCTCCCATTCCACCAATGCTTCTGTCGCCTACGGAGTATTTGCGGCAGATAGATGTGCATATGCACCCCGTGCTGCGAGATGCCGTCAAGCCAATAAAGAGGTGCACGGGCCGCCGCCGATCATGATGACTCGCCAAGGGGAATACATGCACGGAGTAAGATAATGTACCTACTCCGTAGTCCGTACATCAAGGGTTCACTGATTGGAAAGCAGCATCGAGGCTGCCAACGTTTTCGTTCTTCTTGCGTCGTCACTGCCTTGATGGATCGACGGCCCCCTTTGACTGCTTTTGGCTGGGTTTCTTAATGTTTCTGCCTCGATCAATGCCTGCCGCTCTCCTCAATGCACAAGAAGAATCTGACACCTTGAGAGTTGAGGAAGGAAGATCGAAATAGCATGTGGGTTGCCGGCATTCGCACCGCCACAGGGCTCTTCGCAGAAGGACAGCCTCGACGCCTGGACTGTCAGCCCGGTGTGCTTGCTGCCTGGGATTTCCGCTGTGGAGAACAATGAGAGTAGCCCAGAGACGCTGTAAATACAGAGTACTCCGTATCTGTACTCCGTACAGACAGACGCGTTTCCACGACCGCGAATACACGCAAGATACGGAGTACTCCGTACATGTACACCCTCGCATCTTCACTCTCATTCACCTGCATCGTCAGCTCTGTACGGAGTATTATGGAGTATTCCGCTCCTGATCTCGCCGTTTGCGTCCTGTTCCCACACGTTCCCACCGGTTCTAGTCCCGCGCGATTCAAGACCCTACTCCGTAGAAGGAAGTGGAGGAGAGAGGCCTGTGCTTTTTACCTCTTTTTTTCTTTTTCCCTTTTTTTCTGTCTCTCGTCGCTCCTTCCTCCGGTTGGCCCTGTCGTCTCAAGTTTCTCAACCTGGGAAAGGGCCACTCCACGCACTTTCCCACTTTAATTACCCATCCAATACGCGATGCTCGACTGCATCCACCCCCCCTGCTCGTTTCTTCTTCTCTTTCCTTCTTCTGCAATCACCCTTTTATTCTTTCTTGCGACTTATTCTGTGCTTCATCTCCTCCTCTCCTTTTCCTTCCATCGCATGCGTCAAATTGACTCCCTTTTTGGCTCCTCCCCAGCTCAACCTCTGTTTGCTGCGTTCGGCTTGTCTTCGTCCTTTTACGCCGTGCTCCACTGCCGTGCTCCATTACCCCTGGCCGGATCCTCTGCGGCTTTGCGGCGCGTTTACTTTTCGTTCCAGATATTGTTCTGTTTTTATTTTTGCTGCCTTTTGGCCCCGTCGCCCTTCTTGTCCTTCGTTTCCTTCTTTTTGAAGCTCTCCGGCTCAGCAGCTCTCCAGCTCTCAACGCAAGCCCCCTGCTCCTAAAACCCTGTCTCACGAGTCTCCCTGCGTCTCTCTACCCGCCGTGTCTTGCACCTTCGTTGTCTATTCACTCCAAATTGCGCTCCCACCTAAAGACTACACACCAGCGGCAGTCCTCGTCTCGAAGCTGTGAGTCAAAATTCAATGAGTGCTGCCGTGCTTGGTTGTACACATCTCCGGGCCCGTGACAACACCCGCCTTCTACACAACTGCCATCTCTTCCCAGCGATCTCCTGCATGTGTCATGTCATGCTCCGGCACCAGCTAGCTACCTACCTTACAAGCTACCGACAGCTAACAGCCTTGCTTTCCTTTCTTAGCCTCGAGATCGTTCATACCTAGAAGCGCCTTCTACCCGTCCCAACAGACCGACCTGCCCGACAATGTCTGACACCAACGGAACCGACGCCGTCCCAAACGACGCGCCCGTGGCCCCGACTGCATCTACCCCCGAAGATGCGCCAGTGCCCGACACTACCTCCGCCGCCGGCGACGCACCCTCGCCTTCGGCTGAGGTGACTGCAAGCCCAAAGCCCGTCGGAAAGACGATTGCAAAAGCAGGGGTCTCTGGCATTGCAGGGTCCAAGACTGCTGCGCCAAAGACAGTCGTAGGCAAGACCGCCGCAGGAACTGCTGCTGCCAAGCGGGCATCTACCGTTGGCACCATCACCGCATCCTCATCGACGCCCGTCCGTCGTGCTGGCCTGGCCGGCGGCGCCCCGACCAAGCCGACCAGTGGTTCGTCAACGACAACCCGGACCAGCACTGTTGGCAGCGGCCTGAGCAAACCGCCTACGCGCCCAACCGTGCCCACGCTAGTCAAGCGCCCGGCCACTACCTCCTCGACAGCAACCGTTCGGTCGAACCCGTCTGCCTCCGAGGACGAGAAAACGCGCACGACAACGACCACCACCACGCGCCGCACGTCCACCGCGCCAGCAGCCGGCTCCACGGCGACTGCTAAGCCTTCTATGAGGCAGCCGACAACATCGTCCCCAGCCATTGGCACAGCAGCGGCTGCACGGAAGCCTGCACTGGCTTCTTCCACGTCGTCGTCGAGTGCCGCCGTCCATAAGCCAACCGCCAGCACATCGTCTACAGCAAGTGCGGCTCCGCGCTTGGCCACAACCAGGACCACCGCCTCAACCGGTCTCGTTGCGGAAGCTAAGAAGCGCCTTTCAACTGCCGGTGCTGCCGCTCTGTCCACGAGCTCTGCAACGACTCGCCATATAACTCGTCCGTCTCTTTCGTCCTCGGCCACGACGTCGACCAAGACCAGCGACGACCTCAAGGAGAAGCTTGCCGCCAGCGAGAAAGAGGTCGCAGAACTAAAGGAACAGCTTGCTGCGTCCCAGGATAAGATCGATGCGCTGAACGACAAGCTTGAGAGAGAAGCTGCGGATGAAAAGGACTTGAATGATCGTATCGCCGACCTCACAGCGCAGCACGAGGAGACCGTCGCTGCTTCGAAGGCTGAGATTGAAAGGAACCAGGAGAGACTTCGCATTGCGGAGGCCACTCTGGAAAAGCACCAATTGGACCTTGCCGAAGCCACTTCTTTGATGAGCGGCTCGCAGAGCGAATTTGATGCCTTCAAGAAATCTCTCAGCGTTTTTCAAGCTGAGCACGATGCGAAGCTCCAAGAGAATGAGACCATTCTGGCCCAGGCGCGGAACGATCACACTGCTGCGCTTGAGGCTCTCAAACAGACTCTGGCGCAGGACCATAGCGCCGCCATTCAGGCACTCGAAGCCAAGCATGCCGAGAGCTTGAAGGGTGTCCAGGCCTCTTCTTCCGAAGCCCACGACGGGGCTGTGGCAGACCTCAAGTCGACCCACGAGGCTACAATTGCCGAGCTTCAGGCCGAGATCAATGCACTTGCAACGACAGAGGCTGCACTGCAAACCGCCAGCAACGAGAAGGCTTCGACGCTCGAATCCGAGATCGCAGAGCTGAAGAGCAAGCTTGCCGCTGCTGAAAAGGCAGCCGAAGATGCCAAGGCTAACAGGAGTGCCGTGGAACCCCTGGAGGCCAAGCTGCATACAGCCCAGGCCGAACTCGAGGCAAAGGATGCCAAACTTGCCTCGCTCGAAGCCGCAGTTGCCAAACTGCAGGAGCAGCTTTCTACTTCCGAAAGTGCGGTGCATGAATCGGAAGAAAGGCTCTCTACGACAGCAAAGAATCTGGATGCTGCAGAAGCGGCGAGCACCAGCAAAGACACCGAACTAGCAAAACTAAAGGCCGACCACGAGGCTGCCCTGGAAAAGCACCGCAAAGAGCTGGAACAGATCTCCAAGGACTATGAGACTGAGATTGAAAGCCTGCGCGGCGACGCTTTCTTCAAGCGCAAGTTCCATGACCTGGAAGCAAAACACGCTGAACTCATCGACGCCCATGCCAACGCGCAAGCCGACCACGCAAAGGCATTGGAGATTGCTCAAACGGAGCACGCCTCCGCCCTTGAGGCCAAGGCCGCCGCACACCAGAAGAACATCGAGGCCCTGCTCGCCAGCCACAGCGAGGAGTTGGAGAGTGCCAAGCTCGCCGCCAGCAGCTCTGCTGTGGAGGCGCACATTGTTGATCTCAATAACCTCAAGGAGCGACATGCGGAGCAGATTTCTAATTTGAAGACGGAGGCAGCGTCTTCTCTGGACAAGGAGCTCACAGGCCTGCGCGCATCTCACTCGGCAGCCATTGACGCCATGAAGAAGGAGCACGCCGGCGAGAAGGAGCAGCTGGAGTCCAGCCACGCCAAGGCCATCGAGGCTGCACAGGCAGCCAGCAGTGATGCGTCTGCCTCCGAGATCGATGCGCTCAAGGCGCAGCTTCAAAGCCAACATGCCACTGAACTAGAGAAGGTCCAGGCCGAGCTCAAGACGAAACACGAAGCTGAGCTTCAGAAAATTCTCGCGGAGCAGTCCGAGGCAATCAAGAAAGCCACAGCCCAGGCCGAAAGCGAGCATGCAGCTGCGGTGGAGAAGCTGATCTCTCTCCACTCCGAAGCCCTCGACGGGGCCAAGAAGGAAGGTGCATCGACGTCCTCGGTACTCAAGGAGGCCCATGCCAAGGAGATTGCCGAGCTGAATAGCCAGATTGCATCGACGGCCGAACGCGCAGCTGCTCTGGAAAAGCGCGTTGCCGAGATCGATGCAGCCCTTGAGCAGGCTCGTGTTGAACTAGCCAAGGCGAACGAGGAGAGAGACGCGCTCGGCGGCCAGCTCGCCCAGGCCAAGATGGAGAAGTTCGAGGCAGAGGCTGCGCTCGATGCTGCTAAGAACCAGAAGCCTGACACGACCGAGCTTGAAACGCTCCGATCCGAGCTGAAGTCTTTCAAGACGTCTCACGAGAACGAGTTGTATGCAGCCAACTCCAAGGCGGCAACCATCGCCGATCGACTGCTCGCGGCCCAGGAGGACATTAAGCTGTTGCAGAAAGAGCTCGAGCATGCCAAGCTCGAAGCGGATGCCAAGGAGAAGACGTCTCGTCTTGATTACAGCGAACTGAACGACTCGATGACGCAGCTTGTGGAGGAGGCCCAGCAAAAGACGGCAGATGCTGAGCGCAAGATTGAGGAGCTGCAGGCGCAGCTCAAGGTCAAGGAGGCCGAACTGGCCGAGGCAAACGTGAGTGATACCTTTTTTTGCCTCTACCGTTTCCTCTTTTCTCCCTTCTAACATATTTTGGCATGCCCCGAATCAGACCAAGGTCCAGCAAGCACCCAAAGGACTGGCTTCTAGCCGGTTTGCCAAGACGGATGACGACGATGACGATGACGCTGAGAACACAGCACCTACATCGGCAGATGGTGAGTCCGGCGAACCGGACCATACTTCGGCTGCCATAGCTTCGGTGCGAGTGACACCATTCACCCCCTTCTCTCCTCATCCACATTTGCACTCCCGAAACAGACCAGTCGCTGCCGAGAGAGAAGATCTAACCTGTGTGTTTTTCTACGACTAGATCGCTAAGGCCCGAGCAACTGCACGGGGACTAGAAGACCTCGACAAGGAGTTACGTGAGCGAAACGCCGAGTAAGTTTTCCCCTTCCCCAATCGGAGCTCTGGTCACAAGACAGCCTTCTAACGTCCCTGAACACAGCTTACTGAGGACGATCTCCGAGAATACTTTGCCGGCATAGTCATGAATGACCGACCTTCCGCCTTGCTTTCTTCGTTTCTTTTCCATCTTCATTTCTCTTTCTTCTTCCCTTTTTAATTCAACTCTTCGTTCTAAACCTGATACCCGTCTGAGCCGGTCTTGCTGTCAAATTGTCCTCTTTTTCACATGTCGCCATTTTACTCGAAAGAATATCTTGTTGATTGTTCCAGTTTGTAAGGACGAGTTAGTTGGAGATCTAGGCAATGTATACGGAGCACGCTTAGAAGTCACTTTCGAAATATCATTTACTTCATCTAATAAATGTACACGTGCAAACCTTGGGAGTTTAATCTAGGGCTATCATAAAGAGGACGCTGCTCCATTTGCGGGGAAGCCGGCGCTGCAAAACACTTTCCGGGGCAGCGTCCGGTGTACAGAGTACGGGTAGGCAGGCACTGCGGAGTCGCTACTAACCAGTCAACTGCTCCCGAATTGTGCCTCGGCACGAGGCCTCGGGGGCGATTACAGTGGCGGGCCGAGCAAATATGGGCTTGGTCATCATTATGCCACCCCTCACCGCCCGACCATGATGCTTAACGTCTTCGATGCCGAGCTTGCTTCCCTTTAGAATTCGCCTTCACAACAACGTTAAGTCGACAGCATCTGACGCATTTCCTACACCCTATTCTTCTTTCTTTCCGGACGTCCTCGCACAGTTGCATTTCGACTTTACCTATACGCTCCTCCCAACCACCTGCTTCACCCACCGCAACTACAATGTCGTTCCTGGGCGGGGCGGAATGCTCAACAGCGGGCAACCCGCTAAACCAGTTCACAAAGCACGTCCAAGATGACCGGAGTCTGCAGCGTGACCGACTGGTCAACGCAGGGCCGAATGGTGCCATGAACGGGTTTCGAAGTGCTGGCCGTGGCATGGCACAGGATGATGTACGTTGATTTGCGTTTCGGTTTTTTGTTGTTCTCTTTCGCCCTGTCGGCAACTAACAAGACAATTAGATGGTGAACGGATTTCTCCAGAAAGGGCCGAACATGCCTGAGATGGCTCTGGAGCATGGCCCCGGCCCCCTCAGCCCTCTTCAGCTCGACGCCGCCTCGCGCGGCGTGCTCCGTGCGCAATCCGCGTCGCCGCCGTCCTGGTCCGAGAACATGCGGACAGGGACCCCGATGAATGCCGCCTTCAGTGCCGACGAGTTTGCCAAGTTCCAACAGCAGCAGCACTACCACCAGCCACAGCAGCCGATGGGCGCCTCGTCCTCGTCAGCCGCGGCAGCCGCGGGCCCGTCGCAGCACATCCGGCCGATGATGGGCGTCGCTTCGATGCCAATGAACTCGACCGCCATGAGCATGGGCTACGACATGCCGCAGTACGACAACGTGCCGTTTATGATGTACCGGCAGCCGATGCAGAACGGCTGGTCACAACCGCAGGTGTTCCACCCCGCGCAGGCGGCGCACGACCAGGGGACTGCGGTCGAGGGCAAGGGCAAGGGCAAGGTGGTGGAGCTCAACGACCACGAGTGGGAAGAGCAGTTTGCGCGCATGGAGATGCAGGACAAGCAGCAGGCAGGGGAGGCAAAGCAGGACGAGGCAGGCGGCGACCAGGACGAAGACGAGGCCGCCAACGCGGCCATTGGGCGCGAGCTCAACAAGGTCGAAGATCAGATACTCGGCGCAGCGACCGACTTTGGCGATCTGGAGGCTGTGTGGAACGGCATCCAGGCGGAGAATGCGGCCATGCGCGAGGCGTTTGACGGCGGCGACTGGAAGGACGTGTCTGAGGACTACAGGTCGTGGGGTGACGACCTGGAGCCAATGAACTACCGGCTGGGCATCGACCCGCGCGTGGAGACGTACCAGTTCGAGGAGGACAACCTGTTTCAGGAGCAGACCAACCCGTTTGAGGAGGGCGTGCGCATCATGAACGAGAACGGCAACCTGTCGCTGGCGGCGCTCGCGTTCGAGGCGGCGTGCCAGCGCGAGCCGGGGCGCGTCGAGGCGTGGGTGTATCTGGGCCAGGCGCAGGCACAAAACGAGAAGGAGACCGCGGCGATCCGGGCGCTGGAGCAGGCGCTCAAGCTGGACCCGACGAACCTGGACGCGCTAATGGCGCTGGCGGTGTCGTACACCAACGAAGGCTACGACACGACGGCATTCCGCACACTGGAGCGCTGGCTGTCGGCCAAGTACCCGCAGATCCTACCGCCGACGGAGCTCTCGAGCGCGGCCGAGATCGGCTTCACGGACCGGCAGAAGCTGCACGAGCGCATTACGGACAAGTTTATTGAGGCGGCGCAGCTGTCGCCGGACGGCGACCACATGGACCCGGACGTGCAGGTGGGACTGGGGGTGCTGTTCTACGGCGGCGAGGACTTTGACAAGGCTGTGGACTGCTTCCACGCGGCGCTGGCGTCGAGCGAGGTGGGCACGAGCAACCAGCGGTCGCAGCTGCACCTGCTGTGGAATCGGCTGGGGGCGACGCTGGCGAACTCGGGGCGGCCGGAGGAGGCGATTGCGGCGTACTCCAAGGCGCTGCTGCAGCACCCCAACTTTGTGCGGGCGCGCTACAACCTCGGCGTCAGCTGCATTAACATGGGCTGCTACGAGGAGGCGGCGAGCCACCTGCTGGCGGCGCTGGCCATGCACAAGGACGTGGAGAAGAGCGGCCGCGAGCGCGCGCGCGAGATCCTGGGCGGCGCCGCGGCGGGCGTGACGGACGCCCACCTGGACCGCATGACGACGCAGAACCACAGCACGACGCTGCACGACACGCTGCGGCGAGTCTTTGGCCTACTGGACCGGCGGGACCTGGCCGACCGCGTGTCGGTGGACATGGACCCGGACATTTTCCGGGGCGAGTTTGACTTTTGAGTGCGGCGCGGGCATCGGGGCGGCGCGGACATTGGGGCGGCACGGAGACTGGATACGCAGGCCAACGGATGCCGGATTCCTCTGCTGTGGTAGGGGAAGAAATCAACGACGAGTACGAGCTGCATTCCCATGTTGTATATAAGGGCATTTTGTCTATTCTTGACTGTTCAGAATACTGGTCCTTTGGTCGCGCAAATTTGGACTCGTCAAGGGGCTCAACGCGTGAGCCGTTTTTACCGCATCGTTAATGAGAATCATAGATGTTCATGTTCCCGTCGTGATCCGTTCTGAGCTCCCTTTAACAATCACTTCACCGTGAGAAAGGCAAGGCCGTCTCTTGCTCGGCGCACCGCCAGCTGCAGCTGCTGTGCCTCTGCGTCCGTCCACGGCACCGAGATCTGGTCCCACTTGACGCCTGGCGTGTTGTACTCCCGCTTGTGCTGAGCCCGCTGTGCTTGTAACCGGCTCATCGCCCGCGGGTCGCCGCTGCCACTGAACACGACCAGCGCCGTGCACGGCGGCAGCGCCGCATGGATACGGCGCAGACGACGGGCCAGGATGCGCACGGCGCGTTCCAGCAGCGGCCGCTTTGTCGTCTCGTCGTCGTCCTCGTCGTCCTCGCCGTCGTCGGCTTGGTGCTTGGCCTCCTCGGCAGCTATGAGCGCTTCCAGCATCTCTAGCGACGGCGGGCCCTGGCCGTTGTCGGGTACGCCAGCACCACCGCCACCGCCGCTCTGGTCCCCCAACTTGTTGCGGTTCCACCAGCCCTGCAGTGCCTCCAACTCGCGCATGCGCGCAAACACAAAGTCGACGCCGCCGCCCGGCACGACCTTGCCGTCCGAATCGCCGTGCACGGCGCGCAGGAGGTTTGCCTCGACATCGGCGTCGCTGCGGCACCCGCCCAGCACGACCTGCGCCTCGCCCGACAGTGACCGCCGCGCGTCGCCCCAGTCGACCGCCGCCGTCGACTTGCCCGTAGCAAGGCCGCCGGTTGCGGGTGGGCCGCCCTGCGTGCGGTAGGCGGTGCCAGCGCGGACGAGGCGGTGGAACAGGTTCTCGCCGGCGCCCTCGCCGCCGGCCCATTCGGCGTTCTGGCCATTGCTGGCGCCCCAGGCCTTGCCGCGCTCACACTTGCGCTTGATCAGGTCGAGGCAGGTGCGCGCGTCCTCGACGCTGTCGTGGCCGCGTGCGGTGCCGTGGCCCTTCTGGATCTCGCGGCCCAGGTACTTGGCGGACAGCCAGCGCAGGGCGTGCTTCTTGGCCGGGGCCATTGGGTGGGGGAAGGCGATGGAGGTGTCGACGACAAAGGGGTGCGTCAGCTGCATGGCGTTGAAGTCGGAGTCGAGCGAGTGCCCGACCAGGATGGTGCGGGCGTCAAACAGGTCGAGCAGCCGCTGCTGGATGTCCGGCAGCCGCGTGGTGACGGGTGCCAGCATGGCCTCGGTGATGCCCGAGTACTGCGTCAGGTAGTCGACAATCGGCTCGTCCGGGCGCACGAGCTCGTCGAGCACGACGTCGCCGTCCCAGCCCACGACGCTGATGCGCGTCAGCACAAACTTGTCGCCGGCGGCTTTGCACATCTCGCAGTCAATGGCATAGACGGCGTGGCCGGCCGTGATACTGCCCTGTTCAACCTCGGCCTCGGGCACGTCGCCGTCCGCCAGGGTGGCCACGGCCGTGTGCACCCAGCCGGGATCGTCGCGGAAGGCGGCGTGTTCCTCTGGCGTCTTCAGCATGGCCGGATGCAGCACAAAGTCGTTGGCCAGGTACTCCTCCGGCGTGGCCAGAAACTCGGTGATGCGCGTGCGCACGTCCTTACTCGTGTCGTCGTGGCCGCGGTAGCGTATCCCCCCCCCCTTGGCCGCCTTGTCTTCGGCCGACTTGGGCAGCGGCGCCGTCAAGAACGTGGCCACGGGCGAGAACAGCGTGGCGTACTTTTCGTTGCCACGCGCGCGCACTGGCCACACCTGAGGAAAGACGTCGGCCAGCGGCTGTGCAGCGGGAGGCAGCGCCGCGCTGTCGAGTGTGCGCGGGTAGCAGTCGTCAAAAGGTGTGGCCTGTGTCTTGAGCCAGCGATCGAGCGCTTCGTTGCTGCCGTCCTCCTCTGCCATCCAGCGCGCATAGTCGACGTCGGGCATGAGCATGCCGGCCTCGAGCCCCGGCACTAGAATGGCCACGACCTTGCGGAAGTGTGGGCGGTGGTGCACGGCAATCCACTGAGGTGCGGTGCCGTCGGCAAACAGGTAGGTAACGAGGTTGCGCAGGTCCGAGACCTGGATCTTGCTCTGCAGGCGTGCGTTCTTGTTGAAGCTGATGGCCGGGTAGTTCCCGGTGCCCTTCTTGGGTACCTTCTTCAGCTTCTTTGTGGGACGGCCGTTGCGAATGGTCTGCCACTCCCCGCCACTGTTGTCAACGCTGCCATCGTCCACGTCGGCACCCTTGCCGTTGGTGTTGCCCTTCTTCTCTCCTTCGAACGGCGTGCCGTCGGCTGTCTCTCGATCCTCGTGCTCCATGTCCGTGTACGATCGCTTAGTGCCAGCAGGCTTTTCGGCTTTTGCGCTGGCAGCGCCTGGCTTTGCTGTGGGTGCCGTCTTCGTCGTCAAGTCGGAAGAGGCGGAGGGGGAGGACATGGTGAACGACGAGCAAAGGGTGGCTGCGGCGGAAAGCTGCAAGCGGAATGCAACTATAGAAAGAATCTATTGATCCGGCATCACGGGTGGCGAGTGTGTAGTTTGATAGAAGCTGGAGACCTGCAAGACCGGATGAGCTTGTGTTGCTGAGATTGTTCAATGGTAAAAAGTCGAGGCTAGGTACAGATTAGATAATCATTCTGCCAGTGGAACCTTTTACACCGCCCTTATGGGCAGTGGGGCTGTCAGCCAAGACACGTCCACGACGCGAAGTTCCAACAAGCACGACGTAAACACGTCGCGCCAACTACCAACTCGCCCAAAGTCAATACGTAGACACTGACCTGCGTCACACACCGGAAAATGCCAGCTGTCAAAGCCGAACCAAGTCCGGAGTGCGAGATCATTGCACCACCAGCTCCTGGCTCTAGCACAATGGCGACGCCGACGACAAAGTCGAAGACGTCAAAAGCAGCCACCATCGAGTGCCGATGCCAGCGGTGCAACACCAAGATCGGCAAATTTCCCAATGCATGGGCACAGATGGGGATACAGTACATTGTTCCAGTACCCGTGGTCTGGCCGGAGCCGCCAACATTTCTCAGGAGCGCTGGTAAGCCCATCACGGCCGGCCAACGGGGCACCATCGTGGAGGACTAGTAAGTCGATGGACGTCTGCCCACCCCATGCACACCTTCTGACATAAAAACCAGTTCTTTGCGCTCAATAGCCTGCAGGAAGTGTGGCCTTGAGATTGGCTCCCAGTGCGTAGCGACTCCCTCCTTATCGAACAAGACACCCTTCACCAAGTAAGTAGACTCCTTCCTTTGCATTGCATCTAGCGACACGTGGCACTTCTAACCAGATGCCAGAAATGAACTCTTGCTGTCGTACTCTCTCCTTTGGGTCGAGTTTCCGGCTGAAGGAAACGTGCTCAAGGGGCTCAATATCTGCAAGCATCTCGATATGAGTATGCCGGGGAAGTCCCGCGGTGGACTGACCCTATCGGAGCATCTTCGGGAGCTTAGAAACAATTTGCATGAGTCTGCCGAGCCGGCGTCAGGGCAGCTTGTCGCGGCTACGTCTGCGAAGCCTGCCAACTTGCCCCACTGTACGTCGTCGGACGGCTTGGCGGGCAACTTGTCGAATGGGTCTGCGCCGGCGCCGGACAGTTATACGTTGTCCCTGATGCGTAACTTGGAACCGAAGTCTCCGTCGAAAGTTTTACCGAAACATTCGTCGAAACATTCGTCGAAACATTCGTCAAAACATTCGTCAAAACATTCGTCGAAACATATACAGCCCACGATTGAAGGCTCCGACCCGTCTCTGAACGCGAACATCGTCGAGCGACCGTCCTACAAGCCATCCTTCCCAGTATTCAAAGATCCATACGGCAGCCTTTCCCCGGTCACGACAGAGGACAAACCTGAATCCACAAGCTCCAACTTAACGAACTTGGCCACCACTGATGCGCCTTCTGTGCAGGCTTCGCTGCAGAAACCGAATCAGAAGTCTGCAGAGGCTTCTGACAGTGGCGGCCGCCAGATCACCACCAATAGCACGTCCTCCAGCAACGCCGCCCACAAAGCGCCTGTCAGCTCCTCGTACAAAGCGGCGACCTATGGCATCAGCAGCAGCAACTACCTGTATCCGACGGTCTCATCACAGGAAGACAATATGAAACGGTTTTCCATTCTTCGAAACAGGTACAAGCAACACGAGACCGACATTATTGTTATGTCTCAATTACTACACCAGACGGTACGCCAGGTCAACACTATAGAGGCCGACGTGAAGGGGCTGCGCAACGGTTTCAGTGGTCTAAACTCCGCCGTCGCGGACCTGGAGATCGAGGCCGCCAAGAGGGAAGAGGACATGGTAAAGTACAAGACGACAATGGACAATGCGTTGGAGACGGCACGGAAAGCGATCGTCGAGGAGGCTCGGGACTTGGTCGCTGGGAAGATGAAAATGTTAAGCGACAACATAGAGACTACTGTTCAGGCGCTGCTGATCAAAGCACCGCTGCAATCGCAATCGAACGATCTCCAGATGGAACTTGTCGATGCCAAGAAGGAGCTATCGGAGACCAAGACGGAGCTTGCGGTGGTGAAGAGCGAATTGGCCCGGACGACGGACGCGGCTGCTGAACGAGACAAGGAGTACTCGAGCTTGTTTCAAAAACTACAGGCAGAGGTGGCGGCGCTGCGGGAGCAGCAGCAACAGCAACAGCAGCAGACAATAACGGGTACTCTGGAGGACAGCCTCAAGCGGCGGCGGGATTCTAAGCAAGAGGCGCAGGACGATCAAGAAAGGCAGGCCAAGCGAAGCCGTGCTCTCGGATGGGACGTGTTCTACGGAACGCCGTCGGCACACAAGGACGTGAAAGCCGGAGCCACGTCGGTAGCCGACAGGGACGCCGACCGGGAGAACGGGGAGGCCGACCGGGAGAACGGGGAGGCCGACCGGGAGAACGGGGATGCCGACCGGGAGAACGGGGAGGCCGACCGGGAGAACGGGGAGGCCGACCGGGAGAACGGGGAGGCCGACCGGGAGAACGGGGATGCCGACCGGGAGAACGGGGAGGCGAACAGCTGGGAGGCGGAGGGGCACGATCTGTCAGGTGCCACCGTTGTCTTGACGACCGACAGACTGCTGGGCAACGCGCAAAAGGCCAACGCCGTGGAAGGGAGAAGCACGGGGCAAGGCGTGGGCGTGGCAGCATGATTGACGATCTGGTAGGTATTTTGTTTTGTGTGTTTGGTCTGTTGGAAAGATTTCAATGCTTTGCAATTATATCCCGTTTTAAATACAAGACCACCTAATTTTGCTCCTTCATCAAGTCCTCCAGAATCTCGGGCGCCAGGTCCGAGAGAGTGTTGACCGGCTTGAGGAGACGGTTTTTAAAAAACCTGACCGAGGCCCGCGCCGTCGGGGTCATGTACCAGTGGGCAATCTCCATGTCGGTCTTTTCGCGGCCGGGCGTGGAGCCGCGTATGTCGTTTAGCATCTGCCGCCCCTCGACCAATGGCGGCCAGTCCTCGGAGTGGCCGGCCGGGCCACCGTGCAGCGCCAACAGCAGGAGCACCTCGTACAGGGCGCCGTCGGCCAGGTCGGGCAGCACGGCCATGACGCGGGGGTCGACGCGGAGGGGGCCGTCGACGCGGGCGGCAGCAGCGGCAGCAGGGTCCCCGACGAGCGGCAGGATGTGCGGCAAGGTCTTGGCCAGCACGAACAGGCCCTTGACGCGCCACTGGGCAAAGGGCGCCGGGTACTTGTAGGGGTCGATGCGCCGGGCAGCGAAGCAGGCAAAGGCCAGGGCGTGGGCGTAGTTGCCGACGTCGGTGCAGTACATGAGGGCGTGGCGCACGAGATGGGCCAGCGGCTCGACGGCCCAGCGGCCGGCGCGCACGAGCGGCTGGCACCGGACCCACAGGCGCCGCATGTAGGCGAGGCGGCCGTCGGGGCCAGCGCCATCGGCAGGGGTGGTGGTGGCGTTCTCGTCAACGGCGCTGGCGTCGTAGAGGGCCTCGAGCTCGGCAGCCGACAGCGGCGGCTCGGCAACGGGCGGGTGGCGCAGCAGGTCGAGGTCGGGCACGAGGCTGTAGCACTCGTTGAGCTGCAGCACCGGCGACGCCTGGCACACCTGGTAGACGTCGAGGTCGGCGGCGCAGCGGCGACACGTGCAGGCAAAGTTGTACAGCTGGAGGCCGCGCTGGCGAGCCGCTCGCGGTTTTGTATAGTCTGGGATGTCAGCTGTCTTGTGTGCGCTGCTGCAGGCCTTGACGCTGCGCTCGCACCTATGTAGGAAATGGTAATCTCGTCGCCCGGCTCGATGGGCGCCTGTGCGCGCAGGTAGGCCACGGGCCCGTGAAAGGCCACGACGGCCGTCGGCACGCACGAGTGGTTGACCATGGCCAGGGTGGCGTCGAGGAACATTCCGGATGTGTCAATGTCCGGGTCGGCACGGTCGAACGAGTTGGTGTGGATGCGGCACATGATCTCGACGGCGGTCCGGATCTGCGACTCATCCAGCCAGCCGGCAAACTGGCAAGCGGCGGCCGCCTGCAGCTTGAAGTCGTCCCAGAGCGCCGCGTTGCGGATGAAGGCGGCCGTGTTGCTCTCGAGGCGCTCGACGGCCACGCGGATGTCGGCCGACTTGGCCCAACGCAGCAGCAGCAGCAGCAGCGCACGCACGGGCGTGGGCAGGGGTTGTGGCGTCCCGGGAGCATCGCCACCGCCTGCACCCCCCCTCCGCCTGGCACTCTCCAGCGCCTGCGCCAACGGCTTGCACTCGAACTTGTGCGTGCTCCGCCAATGCGCCCTCTGGCAGACTGTGTCGCAGTACGCCACCGCGTGGCAGGCCGTGCACAGCTTGACCGGCCGCTTGCGGGCGTCCAGGCAGAAGTTGCAGGTGCGCGTGGCGTCGCGGCTGGCCGGCAGCACCAGCAGCGGCTTGTCGAAGATGGCAATCTCGTCACCCGCCTCAAACGAGCGCGACGAGGAGAACAGGCCGCGGCCGCGAGTGGCCGGCGAGATGCCGGGTGGAGAGCGCTCGCCGCGGATTTCGAGACCGGGTGGAAGGGGGGCCATGGCGTGCAGTGTACGGAGTAGTGGGAGTTGATTTGTAGAAGCTTTCCGGTAGTCGCTGGATGCAATCTATTAGCACTGTTAGCAGAGACGCGTCGAGGTGGGTCCAAGTGAATACCTGTACCTTCCACAGGTGTATTTCCACAGCGTCAGAAGGCGGGATCGAACGACAGGCAGTCAATCACTGCACGGTGCTCGGAATACCTGCAAGGAGCAGCATTGCGCTCGACGGTGGCACCGTCAACACCACACAAACAACGGCCAGCAGCCAGACTCAAAGTACCTGGGTAGGTAAGGTCTGATAGCTTTAGTAAACGGTTCCAAAACTGTCCTCATAACCAAACGCCGTGATTCTATGCCAATAAAACAAAGCGCCATGTCCTGGGTATCGTCCTCCTTCGCCCCCGCTTCCGCCGGTCTACAGCTCGGAATGTCCTTTGCGCTCCTGTAGCCGCTGCCGCATCTCGTGTGACCAGTGCCCGCCGTCCTTTTTGTGTACTGCCGCCAGCTTCTCGACGTGGTCGTCCCAGCAGTCCTCGCCGGCGCTGCATGTCCGCGTCCCCTTGGCTTTGGCCCACAGCGCCACGTCGGCGCCCATGCTGGCGTCCAAGAAGTTGTCGTTGACCAGGTTGGCCGCGCGCGTCCGCACCGCGTCGTAGGTCGGGTCGTCGTCGCGCTCCACGAGCAGCCGCAGCACCTCTGCCAGGCCGTCGCCGGCCAAGAAATCGCGCATGATGGCGTTGCTCTTGATGAGGCCGTTGATTGCCAGCAGGCGCGACCGCAGCCAGGCTGGGTGGTCGGGCTGGTGGCCTGCGTCGTTCAGCGCGGCAAAGACTGCGTCACCGACAGTCGTTGGCTCGGCGTCGTCTCCTCCGCGTCCCAGCCTGCACGTGGCCGCCTTGTAGGCATCCCAGCGGCGCTCGACCTGGCCGAGCGCCTTGGGGTTGTTCTGGACGGCGGCGCCCAAGATGGCCGCAGCCTTGTGCGCGTTGCCGAAGCCGCCGTCAGTGTCACTGGCACCGCCGCTCATCAAGCAGAGCAGATGCTCTGTTGCCAGGGGGTCTTCGACCAGCTTGAGCCCGTAGTACAGGTCGTGGGCAAACTCGCTGAGCTGCTCGAGCGCGTTGGCAAAGCGCGCCTGCTCGGCCGTCGTCAGGTCAATGCCGGCCCCGAGACGTGCCACTTCGCCGGCTGCCACGCCCTTGACCACGGCGACCGCGTCGTAGAAGCTGGCGGCATCGTCGCCATCGCCAGATGCTGGCGGTTCCTTGACGAGTCCGGCCGGGTCGTAGGCCGGCGCGCCTTTGGGCAGAGCCACCTTTGCAGGCTCGTCGGCTGCAGCCTCAGCCGGCTGGTCGACGAGCACGATGCTCCTGTCCACCGGGAGCCCCGCGAGGCCAGCCGGCGCCTCTTCCGACTCGTTGTTGAGCTTGGCCTCGCGCTCGCCCGTGTACACATTGAGGCGGACGTGCAGGCCCGCCGGCAGGTCTTGGTCCGGATGCACGGGCTGGAACACATCGGTCGCCTGGAAGACACGGGGGTAGCACTCGGAGGACACGTCGGTGTGGCAGATCAGGTCGCTGCCGCTGCCGTCCGCAACGCGGCTACTCTTGGCGGCTGCTTGAGAGGACGAGGTCGCCACGGCGGCCACGGCAAAGAGACAGACGACGGCGAACAGCACTATCAGCACCTTCCGGAAGGTTGACGGGCGGGACGAGTTGCTTTTTAGGCGAGCCATTGTTATGTGGTGTGAAAAGACGTGATGATTCGGCAAGAGAGGAATTTAAAGACGAGGGAGAGAAGAGTGAGGAGGGAGAGAAAAAGAGTGAAGACATTGGGCGACTGAGGATTAAATAGATGTGGCAAGACAAGAAAACAAGAGAATCAACTGCTAGGCAGCCTCGCCACCGTCGTGTAAGTCAACTGTGTCCTGATGTTTTGGAAGCAAGACGTTAGTTAGCCAAGCCAAGTGGCCAATTGGCACGCTCTCGGCCAATGAGCTGTCTTCCTAATTCGCCGCCTCTGACTGGCTCGGGGTTCCCCACCGTAACCTGATAGTTGCATGCTCCTATATGTGCATGCTCCAACTCGTCCCGCTCTGCGTTTTTCCCTCGTCGCCGCCAACGACCTCCTCTTGTGCCGCAACGGTCCGCCGCTCACCAATTGTGCCTTTTCTATTTCTCGGTCGTAACCGACTTGTCCACGATGATACCGATAAGACAACGAGCGGCATGCATGGCCCGCCAGGCATGCATGCGGCCGTCCGCCGCTGTCGCCCGCGCTCCAGCTGTGCGCTTCGCCTCGACCGACCACCACGACCACCACGATCATCACGGCGAGAGCCACGCGCCAGTCGACGAGCCAATCGGCGTGCGTGAATTTCCTTTCTTTCCAGAAACGTTGCAGACCGGACGGACGCCTGTACTGACCCAATGCTCTGATACAGTCTGCCTTCCTCATCGCGCTCAGCGTCATCCCCATCTCATTCGCAGTGTACACACTCTCGCGGCCCACCGCTGACGGCGAGCCGTCAGCGCTAGAAGCGTACTTTGCCAAGATGGGCAACCTGAACGATGCGTGGGAGCGCCGCAACCGGCTGCGTACCGACTATATTGAGCAGGCCGCGCACGACAAGAACTTGCTGCTGACGGCTGAGCGCAACACGCACGTCGAGCTGCGGTACCCTGAGTGAGTGCCTTTTTTGGGAGGGTGTGCATCTGGCCTTTCTGTGCTGACAAGGTGCAGGATCTTCCAGTCCAGCTCTCCATACAACATCCCGGCCGGCCACAACATCAACCTAGACAAGGTCGTGGAGCACTACCGCGCACAACACCACAAGGAGGTTGAGCGGCAAGCAAAGGCTGCAGGGGAACAGCTGCCAAAGTAGTTGTGGCGTGGAGAAGGGGATCCGGACGAAGGACAGGCGACCGGGCAGGCGACAACGATGCAGATCTGGAACAGAAGCTGGGAGACACGCGTGGTGGACTCAGCGGTGGACTTGAGTGGTGGACTCAGCGGTGGACTTGAGCGGTGGACTCAGCGGTACAGCGGTGGACATCCCAGTAGCCAGGCTGTCAACCTCGCGAAAGACCACCGAGATGCTCAACATTGGGCCTTCATTTTGTTGTTGCAGCTGCCGGCCACGCCAGAAGACCAGGAACACTTCGTCTACCTTTGTCCTAGACGATGAGTCTAGTTTGCTCTTCCGTTGTTTTCTAAAGCATATCCTCGATTCATTTGCAATAAAGAATGTACAGAGTATGTATCTTAAGGGTAGTACTCCATACTCCGTTGCTGATACAGTCTTCAAAGCTGCAGAACCGTGTTGTATCGATGCCGTCTCGTATGGGCATGTATACTCCGAGACCTCTGCATTCCACGCTCTATTTTTCTCTTGTAAAAAACACCTCTTCTTTTTTCTCGCCCTCGCACGGCTTGTTTTGGTTTGCAACCTTGGCTCGTGTCTGCAGCGTCCCGCTTCCGTTCGCCTCCAGCGCGTCTACGCACTAAAAATTTCCAGTCAGCGCTTATCGCAGCAACGACGCACCGTTTACGACAAACCGCGCAAGGATACACCTGGGAAGCACGCGACCGGCCACATTGTGAACAGCCCTCCCTCGGATTCTTTGGGCCAAGCGACCAGCCATGACGGGGGACACCAGGACCGTTGCCAAGGCTTCGGTCCCGGCTGATCCTCCTCCTGCCGCCGCCGACGACGCATCGTCTACTACGCTGGACGCCTCGCAACAGGCCGACCTCCTCGTCCGCCTCCACGACGACCCAGCCCTCGGCTTCTGCGTCTACGCCGTACGTCGCTTTGTTCGCGGCGAGACGCTCTTTCGCGAGCGCACCGCCCTCGAGGCTACCCACGACGCCGACAAGCGCGGCGTCCGCAACGTCTACCAGCGCTACGGCCGCCTCTCGCCCGAACGCCGGCGCGCTCTCCACGGCGCCTTCCCCTACCTGGCCTGGGCCAACGGCGTCGATGCGCACGAGGCCGCGGCGGCACGCTCGCTGATCGACTCGCGGGTGTTGCGGCAAAAGGGCGCCGGCGATCGGGGCTGCCGTCCGGTCATTGACCTTTGCCTGACCGAGGCTGACCACATCCGCATGAGGCCCGACGGCGACGCCGTGCTGGCAAAGGTGGCTGCCGCCACGGCCACTCCGAGTCCGACCCCGAGTCCGACGGCAGCAAAGGCAATGTCCGCAGCAGTCGACGCCAAGAACACCGACAAAGCCGACGACAACGACTGCACAAGCAGCGACGCAAGCGACGACAGCAGCAGACGAAGGAGCAGGCCCGCCGATCGCACCGGCCAGACGCCAGCCATCTCCGCCATCCCGTCGACCGGCCAGCGAGTGCTGTCGGCCGTGGCGGGCTTCTTTGCACCTGTTGTGCGCTGGAGCACGCGGTTGGCCGACTGCGGTGGCGGTGGTGGCGTTGGCGACGTTGGCGGCGTTGGTGGCGATGACCGTGGCCGTGGCCGTGACCGTGACGGTCGTGATCTTGGACGTCTGTCTAGCTGCGGCAGGAGCTGCTACTCGGACGAGGATATGTCGTCTTCCGACAAGGCCGACAAGGCTCGTCGCGAGACATTGGACTGGTTCAGTCGATACGCCTTCCGGCTCAAGCCCGGCAGCGCCTTTGCCGAGACAAACGGCAACCACCAAGCGGCCGTGTACCTGCTGACGGACCTGATCAACCACCGGTGCGCCGGCTTCCAGAACTGCCGGGTGGCGGCCGAGATTGGCATCATTGCCGTCGTTGCGCTCAGGGACATTGCGCCGGGCGAAGAGGTGACGATCAACTACAGCAAGGCCGTAAAGGACTTCCAGTGCAAAGGCGAGTGCTGTGCAAAGAAGTAAGGGCCGGGGTCTTTTTTCTTGCATTTTGTATTTTTCCTGGGCTTTCTCTTAGTTTCTTGGCATAAGGAGTTGTCGGATGGGACGGATCTGGGGGAAAGGAGCGAGCATCCGGTTTTATGAGTACGAATAAGGAATATGAACATTACGAGAACTCTGTACGAGGCGGCGATCCTTTCGTCGTCACATTAGCCTTTCACGGCGTTTCTTTTTTCAACTTTTTTTCGATTTGGGTCGAGCCAGCAGCTAACATCTCTCGATTTGTGAGGATGATGGAAATGAGAAAGAACAGGAAAAAAAGTAACAAAAAATGAGAAACCCCCTGTATACCAAAGCCCATCCACGATTTCACAAGAGATCCCATGCAAGACCCGAGAGGGGTCAGCAGGAACAAGAGGACACAGAACAACAAGCCTGCCGGTTGATCAACTCTCCACAAGCTCGTGCCGTACAGACGTGGTGTTCCGTTGCTTCGAGAATGGAAAGAGAATAGAAGAACCGATTGCAAGCTGCTTGTCTCTTCTTGCTTGTGTGTTTCGCTGGTGCCTTTCCCGGGGAACCCCTTGTTTTTTCCGTTTTCCCTGATTGCTTTTTTTTGTTTGTCGTTTCGGTTTTTTGTCGTTCTCGCACACCCGCACGCTCATCTTCGATATCGTCCCAAACAGCAAACAACAAATGAACGAGGAAGGGGGGGTGGAAGAGAAAGCCCATGGCTTCCAAGGTGTTGGAAGCAAGACAGCAGCGGAGTGGAGGGGTGGTCGATCGGGGAACAAGAGGGAAAGGAAGGTTGTCGAGATGGGAAGAGAGTCGATTTAAAAAAATGGTCGAGAGAGACAGAAGTGTCCGTCGAAAGATCCCACCCCGTTGCATGCCCCGGGCTCCGTTTCTTTTCGCCTTCCGTCGTTCCTTCGTGTCGATGTACCGTCTACTTCAGCGGGATGAAACGCGACGAGTGCGTGGCGCCGATACCGGGCCGACCGTGCTTGACGGGCCGGTAGGAGATGGAGAACTCGGCCAGGTAGTGGCCGACCATCTCGGGCTTGATCTCGACCTGGTTGAACTCCTTACCCGAGTAGATGCCAATGACGCTGCCAATCATCTCGGGCACGACAATCATGTCGCGCAGGTGCGTCTTGACCACCTCGGGCTTCTCGTTCGGCTTAGCCTCCTGCTTGGCCTTGCGCAGCTTCTTGATCAGGCCCATTGGCTTCCGCTTCAGGCCGCGGTTGATCCGGCGCCGGGCGCGGGCGTGCAGAACATCGCGCAGCTCATCGGAGCCAAGATCGAGCAGCCTTTAAAAAAACGTCAGCAAGTATTACTTTCCATCATTTCGGTATCAGTCGTAGACATACTGCTCGAGGTCGATACCGCGGTAGGAAAACTTGCGGAAGGCTCTCTTGCGCTTGAGCTCAGCGGCCTCCTCAGCGTTCTGTAGAAAGGAAAATCCAATGTTAGCCCTCTTGTCATCGTGTTGCAGTGCCCCCTCTTCCTCTCCGTTGCGCTGGAGTCCTCGTTTGCTGTCTCGATATCCTCCTCCTCTCTTCCTCTCCTCCCCTCTCTAGGAACAGGGTGCACGTACGTATTCGGTGTCCGCCATGATTGCTGTTGGTCGGTGATTGGCAAAGAGAAATGATTTCAAAAATCGTTTCTCTTCGTGAACTTCGATGTTGCGTGGTTGAGAAGGGGGGTGGGATATCGAGAGAGTTTTCGGCTGCAAGGCTTTTTGCACGCAACGCTGGTCTCGAGAAAAAAATCATAGTTTCCTAGCGGATAAAAAATTGCCCTATTCCACGCCTGGTGTCGCTCCTCTGTAGGGTTGCTTGCCCTCGACGGGTGGTGGAGCCTCTTACTTCAGCAAGTTTTCACGTGATGCGTTGCTCGGAGATCATGTGATTGTATGACTAATCAAATCTCGCCAAAGACAGACAGGCTTGCCAGAGCTCGACCAGACGACGACACCATCAGATTGTTCGCGCACGACGACCCGAGCCCTGCATTGTGAATCCATGCCGGCTCCCAGTAGAACAATCCACGACCGCCCTTGACGCCCGCGACGACGGCGGCGACGGCCTTGACCCATGCCGTCTGGCCGGCGACGGTAAAGGGGATGGCCTTTGCGTCGCTGGGAAAGGCGTCGCGCGGACTCGGGCAGGACGTGGGCCAGTCCGTCTCGGCGACGACGAGCTCTTTGCCCCAGGCGTCGGCCATGCTCTGCAGCGATGACCGGAGGCTGGCCAGCGTGGCGCTGGCGCTGTAAAACGGGTAGTAGGAAACACCCATGATATCAAAGTCGGCCGAGGCCAGTGCAGCAGAACCGTCCATGACGCGGCTGTAGAAGCTCTTCTGTGTGGACCACGACCAGCCGTTATCGAGATGGACCATGATCTTGGGCTGGTGCACTGGCGAGGCGGCGCGCGTGACCAGCTTGGACGCCTTGACGCCTGCGGCGGCGCTGTGCAGCAGGGCGCCAATGTTGGCGTACGACGACGTCGAGCCGACAGGCCACAGCAGGCCGGCGGTGATTTCGTTGCCAATGGAGATAATCGAGAGGGGGCCGGCGCTGCTGGCGGTGGCATTGCCGGCATTGCCGGCATCGTCGAAAAACGCGTCGCAAACGTCCCGCGTGTACTCGTACACCTTGGCCGTCAGGCCGTCGAGGGTGCGCGGCCACCCGGCGGGGATGGTCTGGTGGCCCGGGTCGGCCCAGGTGTCGGAGTAGTGCAGGTCGAGGTAGACGGCGAGGCCGGCGGCACGGGCGCGCCGCGCGAGAGCCAGGTTGTACGTCAAGTTGTAGGCGCCGTGGTCTGCCGTCGGATTGACCCAGAGGCGCTGGCGGACCATATTGACGCCGCTGGCGGCCAGGATGTTCTCGAGCGCGGCGGGCTGGTTGGTGTCGGCGGTCTTATAGACGACGCCCGCGGCCTCTTCGACGGCGACAGAGGACCAGTCCACGCCGCGGTAGGCGAGGGGCGACGCGGCTGCTGCTGGCTCGGCTGCCCCAGCTGTGACTACGGCTGCCGCGGCAACGGCCACGGCCAGCAGAGACGACCGCAGACGACACATGGGGTAGGCACGACCGGCAAGATGTGACGGAGTGACTGTATGGAAGCGAGCAGCAGTCGTCGTTGGAAAGTCCGGCTTTGGTAAGAAAAGAACACAAGCCAGAGACCTGCATCGGACATCTCCAACTTGGATACCAGCTGTAAAGAGGCGGAGGAGCGGCCCACGTTCCTGTTTGCTCGCTACCAGCGGTGGTCTTGGACGCCGGTTAAATAAGATCCAGATGAGTCCATCCCGAGTAGTTCGGAAGACGTGAAGAAAGCGTTCTGCAGAGGATTTATTGACGAAGAAAAGAACGGGTAAAAGCGTTGCTTGATACATGAAAGCAAACTTATACAGATTCACCTAACGAACAAAAGAGCGACAGCAGCAGCCTTACTTCCCCTTTCCGGTCTACTTCTTTCTCTTCTCTTTCAACGTTTGCCTCTCTCAAATCCGCCTCCTGGCTTGCGGCTCTTCTCCGCCCATTCCGTCTTCTTGTTCTGTCCGACAGGCCATTTGACACTTTGGGGCTTTGAGCTTTTTGCAGGGGAGGAAGCAGATTGAATCTCAGTCTGTCCCCCCAATCCGAAACTCTCAAAGCCCAAGGACCAAACGTCTGTAGGGCGAGGGAAAGAAGACGAACAGGGAGAGGGAAGAGGCCGAGAGATCGGACCAGGTGTGGAGGGCGAAGGTCAGATTGGCTTGAATCGAAGGAAGGAAGAAGAAGCAGGACAGAGTAGAAGAGGTGCGGAAAGGAAAAGAAAGGCTGCAACTGTCGCCAACTTGTTCGATACTAAGAAATGAGAACGCATAAATCAAAACAAAAACATTCGGTACCTTTTGCCTCGTCGGAAGATCGAAAAGCAATGGGGAATATCAAATAAAAACACAAACAAGTCATAATCCCTCTTGAGTAGTCCTCAATCTTCCCGTAATCGTCGTATCTCAACCGAGACGTATCAGACTTTGCGACAATGAAAGCTCAAAAGCTCGCTGGTGTTGAAAAAAAAAGCAAGAGTCTCCGTGCGGCCGCTTGATCAAATTTTTGTTGGCCGGTTGTCCACGTAGATTGGCGTACTCAAGTAAGGCGTGGCCGTGATCGTGGCCGTTGATGTTGACGTCGACTCGGCAGCAACCGACTGGTCGTAGCGGTAGGTTGGTGGCCGGCCCAGGTCGGCGACGAGCTGCTTGGTCCAGGCCTTGAAGGCAGCCGTCTTGGATTTCCGCTGGCCAGCGGGAGTGGCCGTCTTCCAGTCGTTGGAGACGTCGCTGTAGACGGAGGGAGCAGCCGTGGAGGCGGCGGACGATGAGACGGGGGCCTTCTTTACAGGCAGCATGGTGGAGCTTTCCCTGGCAGCCTTTGTGTAAATGCGGGCTTCAGTAAGTGCTGCCACAGAGTCGGCGTCTGCGTGCATTGGAGTCGTTGTTTTGGGTTGGCGGTGGAAAAGAGGAGGAAGGGGGAAAGGAGGATGGGGACGAGAGCTTTGCGTTGTGTTGATGGGATCGCCTTTCGGAAGAAAGAAAAGATTTGCTTTCGTGTTGATGATTCCAAGAATAAACGGAGGCCATGTGCCTTTATATACTCGTGAGCGACCCAATGGCAGCACGGCCTTGTGCCGGTGAACGCCGTCATGTGTCAGGAGGGTCGGGTCTGGACAACCTTGATGGAGGGTAAGACGAGGCTCAGGCAGCAAATACGACGCCCCATGGTCCGAGAAAGCACGCGACTGAGGCCAACAAACCCCACCCGTCAGTGTGCACCGACGACTCACCCGCCGTCAGATCTGCATAGCGCCGGCCGGGCCTTGCTTGGCCATCCGACCCGGTCGAGGTTGCGCGACAAGCAGCGGTGCTGCTAGAGTACGCCGAGAACGGCGGAGACTTTCTTTTCTCCCTTTTTCTCCCTCTCTTCCATCCTCTTTCTCCCCCTCTTTCTCCCTCTCCGCCTTGAATGTGGTTTTGCCTGACAAGCAACCATCCTCTCGTGGCGGTCAGAAGTGAGCTGTCCTGCCTGGCGCCACATGCAAAAAGTATCCGCCGCGTTGTCGTGCCTTCAGTAGCTGCCTGGGAGATCGCCCACCATTGGAAGTAGACCAGTCATAGAACTGAAGTCCGACCAGAACTACTCAGCAATAGCTGGGCAGAGGGAGTGCGCTCCTCTGTTGCTCCTGGCAAGTTTTGATTTTCAGCTTAGATCAAGGTTCCTTGAACCTTGTCCTTGGCTATCTGAAGACTCAAGACTGGTGATCTCGACCGATTAGGAATTCAACATGCAAAAAAGGGTTTTCTTCTTCTCCTTTGTTGACTCTTTGGCGTTGCAAATCCATCCCCCGGTGAGTCACTGAGCGAATCCGTTGATTTTCCCCTGGCTGAAATTGGCTAGCGGCCTTTTGATGGACAATAAGCCCCGACTTTTCGTGCCCACCACATCGAAACGTGATACGCTTCGAGGCCATGATGGAGGAACAACCATCCGTTTCTGCAAAGTCTCCGTGTAAGACTGCTCCCGCAGGAATTGGTTGCCTATTGCGGGCCTATTTCGGGACCACCTACTGGATGGCTTGATGACACAAGGCTGCAGTATGGACGAGTTCCGTGGGGCTGTAAGATGAAGGATGAGATAGTCCTGTGCAGCAAGTCGGATGAATGTTGCCAAGTGTTGCCTCATATGAAAGGATCTTGACGTCATATCAGCAGTCATCCTCCTCCTTTGTCTGGATTTTCAGGAGAGACGGAGGTGAACGCTGCTCATCCGGCATCAAGATCGACGTTTAGGCAGGTGTATCCGGACGTTGCCCGACCGGACCCAAATAGAGCGAGTCCGGCTTTCTGTCGTGGCCAGAGCCTCTTTCCGAAGGCCCTCTTTCCGGGGACCTGCAGCCGTCGAGACCAACGTGCCGAAACCAAAGACCAAAGACCAAAGACCAACATGCCAAAACGCTCAACGCAGGTGTCCTCAAAAGGCGAAAAAATGTTTTCTATCAAGACCAAAACCGAATCTTTTCCTCCTAGGGTCTATCACAAACGCCGTAAACTCCTCTGAGAAAACGTACAAAACAGGAAAAGGAGCATTAGGGAAAAAGGTATAGGAGCCAAAAGAATAAAAAGAGAGCGAAACACCTGTTACCCGTCACGAACCAACCACGGCAAGTCCCGGATCAAAACAAACAAAGAGAAAGGCAAAGGAGTGGGAAGAAACGGTGGAGGAGGTGGGAAGAAGCGGAGGAAGAGGTGTGAAGAAATGAGACAACTTTTTCACCAGCATGGCAGGGGTAGCTTCGTGGAATTGGCCGGCCGGACGACGTCTGGTGACGTCTGGCGACGTCTGGCGACGTCTGACAATGTCTGGCGGACGCCTACGGGTAGCCCATGCGCTCCTTCATGTTGATGCGCGAGCCGCCTAGCGACTTGATGCGGCTGACCAGCTGCTTTTTGCCGTCCAGCTCGGCCACGTCGTCGCCGCCGCCGATGCTGGTGCCGGCGACCAGGATGTTGGGCACGGTGCGGCGGCCCGTCAGCTCGCCGAGGCGCGCCTGCAGCTCGGCGCCCAGCGGGTGGGTGTCGAGCTCGACCACGTACGGCTCGGGGTCGATGACGTACTTGTCGAGCAGCACGCCCTTGGCCCGCTTCGAGTAGGGGCAGTACGTTTTGGAGAAGATGATGACTGTGGGTCAGTTTCTGTCTCTCTCTCTCTCTCTCCCTCTCTCTCTCTCTCTCCCTCTCTCTCTCTCTCCCTCTCTCTCCCCCCCCCTCTCTCTCTCTCTCCCTCTCCCCCCTCTCTCTCCACTAACCTGGCGATCGCTTCATAATGGCGTCGAGCTCGCTCTGGATGGCACTGGTCTCGTCCACCTTGGCAGCACCCGCCTTGGGCTGGCCGCCGGCGGCACTGCCGACGCCGACAATGTTGGCAGGCCGGTCGGGCGGGTTGGGCGACTTGGCGTTGGCCGCCTCCTTGGCCTGCTGCTCGGCGGCCTTGAGGCGGCCCTGCATCTCGCGCGCGAGACGCACGTCGTCCTCGTCAATGTCGCCGTCGTCGTCCATGTCGACAACCACTGGCGGCTGCTGGGCATTGCCCTCGGCGCCGGACGGCGAACCTGCACCTGCCGCTGCGCCTGCGCCTTGGCCTGGCGGTGGTTTTTGTTGTGAAGCAGCGCCGTTGCCACCCCACTTTGTGTCCGCCAAGGCCCCCTTGGTCTTGTGGTAAAAGTCTTGCAGGGTGCGCTGGTCGGGGGCGCGCGCATCGCGCAGGCGCGACGTGTAGAGGAGCATGGAGATGGTGAAGGCGAGCGCCACCATGAGGACGAGCTTGGTCCGACGCGGCATTGTGGCGGTTGCGAGGGGGGATGTGTCGGAGGCTCGGAGCAGCTGGAAAGGGGGAAGAGGTTGTCGGACAGCGATGGACGGGGGACTCGAGTATGACTCGGGATGCTTCTCTGGTTGCTGCGGTCAATGTTGTGCAAAGTTTCGTTGATGTCTCCCGATGGAATGGTTCTCCAGAGGCCAAGAAACAAGGATAGCAATTGATAGTCGATAGCTGGCCGATGCGCTGGTGCTTTCCTTTTTTTGCCTTGTCGTTTTCTTGCGCGTCTCGGCTGAAGGCGGATGCGGATTGGCTGCAGCTAGGTCTCTTCGATAAGACGCGAAGTTGGTACCGTAAAATAGGGGTCGGCTAGAACCAGGCGCAGGGGGATGACGGAAGGGAAGGAAATGTGGCAAAATCCATCGTCTCTCTTGCACCTCGGCCTTGCGGAGTAGAAGGCGCGTGAATTCTCTGTATTCCGTGTAGAGTCTTGACTTCATCACTCAGTAATCCATACTGCGTACTTGCTAGGTACGGAGTACATGAGTACATGTACGGAGTACTTGCTGTCCTTGGTGGGATACGCTGACAGCAGAAATCCAATGCTCCACCGCAAGTCCTTCCAGAAGCCCTTGGCAGCGGATGGGCTTCTGGCAGACAGCGTCTTCTGGAGCGGAGCCTCTGGTGCTATTAGTGCCCGTCTGGAAGCCGTCTGGGAGGAGATTTCTGGGGTTCTGTGTGCTAAATCTGCTAAGACTTGAGCCCCTAATTTCTGCTACTTGTACCTACCTAAGGTACATGTACTGAGGCTCAATTGGTCTGGCAAAATGGGTTCTTGAGCCTGAGATGAAAACGTGAGGGCGTAAATATGATATGTAAGCACTTTTCAGGCGTTTATGGGATCGACAATGCAGTCGTTGAAACGCCAAGCGGGGTGAAGATAGAGGTATCTTGATTCCTATTACGGTTACCACGGCGAGTCGCGGACGCGTCCAGTGCAATTTAACTCTCCGGTCCCCTATCTGTTGCGTCATTGGTTTCATTGGCAGAGACGTAGCTTTGGTGCTGAGGGCCGTTGAGGCCATCGCGGAAGCATCTCAGGGGGTCAAGAAGATGCTACCGGCCGTCGCTGCAGTCGTCTGCTCACCGAGTAGCTACGTAGAAACTTTAGGGCTCTTGCAGCCTTCTCTTCTGCCGGAAAGGAGTGAAGACCCAAACAAACAAGCGAAGCACTTCTGTCAGATATTTATTGGTTTTCTGTGAACCGAAATCTTGGGAAAGGGTAATTTATCAGGTGTCACGCAAGTGCCGGTGGTCTCTGTTCTCTCTTCTTTTCTTCTCGCTTCTTTCTCCCGTCCTCGTCCTCTTCCTTCCTCCTCCTGTCCCCTCTTCCTCCTCCCCTTCCTCCTCCCCTTCCTCCTCCCCTTCCTCCTCCCGTTTCCCCGTCATCCTCCCCCTCCCGTCCCCCCTCTACATCCCCTTCCCCCCTCCCCCCCATCCTCCCCTTCCTCCCCCCTCGTCCTCCTCCCTATTCACTCAGACATGACGATCAGATGTGGCTTGTCTGACCAGCCCCTTCTGCACGCCTCGACGTTTCATGGAGCCTTCTGCCACGGACTCTCTCCACCGTCCCGCAAAGTGTCTCAGAAGGCGAGAATGTCGGTGGGCTGACGAGGCGGTAGAGTCCGAAGGTTCCCCATCAGTTCGGCCAGCCCATACACTGCATGCTGCTTGTCCGACCACCCGACAAGGCTTCGGTCCCCGTTCTGCTGTGTTTGTGTTCCCGCGTTGTTGTGTTCCCAGACGTTAATACTCCGCCGTATAGTACGGATCTACTACGGAGTACGCTTTAAGCATATTTCTTGCAGCCTGACCCGTACCAATGGACCTCTGCCTGATCTGCCTTGTCCTTGTTCGTGGGCCTGTCATCAAGTGGAGGCGCGATGCTCGGAGCAGGCGATGAAAACTTAGAGGTGAAGTCGAGGAGTCTACATGTACAGTGTATCCGCATTTCTTCAGCGCGCATGCCCTGTTTTATTGTGGTCCTTTCAGCAGACTCCTTTGTTGTTTTGGCGCCGCGCCTACAGAGTCCTCTAGACAGCTCCATAGGTCCCTGAAATCGCCGTTAGTGACAGCTTAAAAAGGACCGACTGTCGTATCTTCAGGAACAGTGCTGTTTTCCGCAACGACTGGCTGGGAAGAGACACGTTGAAAACATTCAGCCTGCCGCCACGATTCCCAAGCGCCAGTAAATACGGAAATTCGTGCCACTGGTTGAGTATTGGAAAACATCGCAACTCTCGGCGTCCGAGCACAAACTCTCCTGCCCCTTGTTTTCTCCACCATTTCCCTTCAGGGAGCCTTTTTGCGGCTCACGGAACTTTTGTCTTTTTGGCGTCGACGCGCTACGCATTATCCCTATGCTTTGCTTATGCTTACGCCGTGTTCTTCTGCCGCCTTCTGGCTCGTATCTTCTGGCTCGTATCTTCCTGGCTCCCTCAGCTGAACATACCCTGGCAGCATTTGATTTCCAACCAGACGTGGTCGACAGGGGGAAGCGATGGCCCTCTTCTTATCTGCTTGGCACTCTGGGCCCTCATCTCGTCCTCTCTCTTGGGCCAGAACTTGCGCCGCCTGCCTGGTTTCCGAATGATCCGCTGCAGGCCCAGCCTGTGTGATGTGCCGTCTGGAGTGGCAGGCAATAATAATGCCCGTCTGTTATGACTATGTCTTCGGGCTCTCCAATCGCGCCTTGCCCGTCTTGAACTTGCGGTCTGTTGTCACCGTCCTCCTGTCGCCGTCCGTCACGCTAGCTCCATCGTCTCTCTTCCAAGCGCACCTGCCCTGACGCGCCACTGGAAATAGAAGACCTCAGCTGCAAGCTCTTCTGCATCTCATCTCCCTGTGTCGTAGCGCTCCGTAGCCCCCCCGGGTCCCGACGCCGCGTGAAGCCTCTGTAGCCTCATCACCCGCTACTCCCACTTCTTTTCGTCTCGTCTCTTTTCGTCCCCTCGTCTTTTCGTCCCCTCGTCTTCTCGTCTTCTCGTCGCCTCGTCTCTCACTCTCGGTCGTCTCTCACTCTCGGTCGTCTCCCTCACTCTCGCTTCCAGTCGCCGCACTCGTTCTCCTTCGTCCTGTTGTTTCCTGCTTCTCCACAAATACACCTTCATTTCCTAGTGTCGATCGTTTATCGTTTCTCTTGTTTTCAAAAGCCGCTCAGCCCGCCCTTTCCTATTTCTCGTCTCGGTGAGTTTGTCTCTCATTGTCTTGCGGCCTCGTTGTCTGTCCATCTCCTCGTGTCAACATCGACTCTGGACTTGGCCTGTTTTGCCTCTTCCTTCGCTTCCACCTTCTTCTCTTCGATCTGAAACTGCAGACGGAATGCGGAATGTCGTATTGACCACATTCCAAGCCGACAGGACAGCCTATTAACATACGACAAGCTCACGGCGCACCTTCCGTCCTACGCATCCGTCTTGCATCCGGCTTCGTCATACGCCGACGCATAGCGTCCTCTTCGATTCACCGACGACTCTCTCTCTCTCTGCCTTGGCCTTACGTCGTGTCAAATCACCAACCGCAGTCGACAATATCTGTCCCGGTCCTCTCTATCTCCCGCAGGTGCTTGCCCTGTTACACTCAGCCGGCAGAGACTGCCATCAACGGGCACCAGAGCGAAGCTTCAGGATCGTCAATATCGAGAGGCATGCAGTGAGACTGGAACCGGCGCTGGATTTCTGGGCAGAGTCCTTGCATTGGCCACTGTTCAGCCTTCTCTGTTTTGCTGTGTCTTTTTCTTCTTTTCTTCTTCTTTTCTTTTTTCTTTTTTCTCTTTTCTTTTTTTCTTTTCCCCTTTCCCCTTTCCTTCCCTTTTCTCACTCCCCCACCCTCGCTTTTGTTTCCTGCTTCCCCCCAAGTCCGCCTCGCCTAGTTTTCAGCTTTGGGGCTCAGCCTGCTGCAGTATCCACTGTCGTGATTCTGTGGTTCCCAGTCTGCCTGCGGTTGGCTTTCTTCCGCGATCCCCACACCCTCTGACACCGCTACTGCCCCGTGCCATTACAGTGGCCGTTCCTTCAGCAGGGTCGTCTGCAGACTCCAAACACCAGGCTGCGCGTCGCATTACCGTCGATAGAGCGGCTGCCCACCCCTTGGCAACGCCCAGTCCTGTTCCTCCCTGGCCATGAGATGAGCAGCCCTACGTTGGCGATGGCTCCTGCCGTCGAATCAACAAATACCGTTGCGTTCCACCCGTCTCACTCGTCGCCGGACCTATTACTACTGGGCTCTTCCCTGTCCGTGTCACAGCCTTCGTCACAGTCTTCTTGCTCCATCAACGACAGTCGCACCGCGGACCCTTCTTCTCGTCTTTTTCGCCACATCCCGCAAACCAACGCCGCGCCTGCAGCTGGACCTGCTTCGAGTTCATGTCGACTCTCGCCGCCTTCTTCAACCCACCTTTCGGCCAAGAGCTTGCCCAGTCTCCCGGCCTTTGACGTTCCCTCCTTCGACTTTGACAACGATCTCGACATCGAGCTGTCGCTTTCTGCCTTGAGGAAGCAGAGGGCCCAGAAGAAACGCGGCGATTCCAGCAGTCCTCCGCGCAGAGTCTGGGAACAATTCATCAAGACAACTGACGCACGTACCGGCAACGACGGCAACGACGGCAGCCTCAACAGCCACAACACCCCCGACTACTCTCTTGTCTCCAGCTTCGAAGCTTCCATCGAGTCGAGATTCAGTCTCGACTGCCCGAGCAGCCTGGTCAACCTTGCCGATAGGGGCGGCACAGACCACGGCACAGCGACTTCGCAGCCACCAGCAGCCACTCATCCGTATACCAGGCAGGAGGCAGTCGACAGGGAGACGGAGGCAACTGCAGCCACTGGAGGATTCAACCGCACACGGGCGCTGGTGGAGCGGCGACTGTCGTGGGTCCCCGGCACTCGCTCAGAGACCGACTTTCATGAGCTTCTTGTCAGAGAACGCGAGAAGGAAGCCCAGCGCGCGGCACTGGCAGCGAGATTGTCTTTCAAGCCTGCTGGAGCAGCCAAAAATGCAAAGATCGCAGACCGCCTCATGACAGCCACGGCATCCTCGAAAGAAGCCCCGGCTCAGCTCGCAAACACCGACAGAATGGTCGAGCGGCAAAGGACCGTTTCTTCTTCCTTTGTTGACTTCGCGCGACGGTCGTGGATATCTCGCTCGCCATCTCCCTCCCTCAGATCCCCACGAAAGGCGCTCGGCAAGAAGGATGGTGGCCAAGAAGATTCTACGCGGTCTGCGGCTGGACGGCTTTCCCGCATACGACCCGTCTCTACCATCTTTCTCATTGGCAGCAGCTCAGGCACCAACGAAGGTGACAGCTCTCCCGAGCCCGTACCCGACCAACAAGACGAGGAACCGCCCGCCCCTGCAAACGTCAGCATCGTTGTCGCGGACGACAGCTCAGATAGTCCCAGCGTCCCCGCCCCAAGGCCGTCCGTTGGCAGCAGCAGCTCCGGTTCTAGCGACGCTGCCTTTACCGGTTCAGGCTCCTTGGCGTCTTCGACACCAGCATCGAGGAGGCGTAACCGAGCCAGCGAATATCTAAGCCGCATGAAGCAGCGCCCGCAAAGCATCTTTGTCAAGGCCACGGCCGCCGGCAACTACCCCTTTGCCTCCGTCAGGAGGGAGCCTGACGACGAAATCAACGACGACGAGGATCCTGCACGAACACCAACAGGCGTGTCTCCTTCGCCAATGTCTCTGTCGCTGGACCTCTTGTGCGAGCAAGGTTCCCAGCCTGGTGGAAGTGCTGGGCCCAAACCGCTTCTGCTGCCAGCGTCGACCACTTATCAATACAACAGCAGCGACAGTAGCAGTCGAAGAGACAGCGACGACGGCAGTTCTGACAGCAGCGCCAACGGAAGCACCCTGCTTCCCGCTTCCGAGGCGGAATCTCTGACGACGGCCGATACGAGCAATAACAACAATCCTCTGATGCAAGCCAATCGCGACCCCCTATGGGTCGTCTTCAAGGACCTCGAAACCAACTTTTTCAAGTTTCTCTCCAAGACAACCACCTCGCAGCGCATGATCATTGTCCGTGCAACCCTCACACCATTTCTCCGGCGGCAGTCTCTTCCCGACGCGACGAGCAAGGCTGTGTCCTCCCTTTCACCCGAAGACGTCGAACGCCGTGCATCGATCCTCAATCGCTGGTGGACCGGCCTGCTCGAGCTGCTCGATGGCCCGAACCAGTGGCGTGGCGATGGCCAAGGAAGTGGCGGGCTCTTCGCAGGCGGCGCCTTTTTCAGCACGTCGACCACAGCGAACGGCAATTTCCAACCTGTGTCGGGCATTGACCGGCCCGTAGTGCTCGAGTCTATATCCCTGATCATGTCGCGGCCCGAGTGGCGCATGCTGACCCCCGCTTTCCGTCCCTTTGCCAGCCGTTCCCCAGACGAGAGAGTCCGCGCCCGGACCAACACGGCCGAGTCGTCGTGTCGCTTGGATGAGTCTTCCTTCCTTGTCGAGGAGTCGGCCGAGCACAACGTCCGCACGATGTTCATCAACAATCTGCTTGCGCAGGTCATCCTTGTCGTCGACAGGATGGGCATGCGGCAGGCACCCCTGTCCATTGTCAACTTCACCGGCAAGGCCTGTGCTTTCGCCTTTTTCTTCGTGCCCGGAATCGCGGACATTCTCGTCCGTCTCTGGGGCTTGGACAAGAACGTCGATTTAGTCCGCCGCGTGGCTGATGTCTTTGGCCTGCCTCGCCGCAGCCGTGGGGAGAGCGAAGACCTGGCCGCTCTGTTCCCGCCCGCTGTTGGTGGTCTCGGCTGGTCGTCTGTCCAGGATATGCTTGCTAAACTGCGCCGGGCGCCTCGAACGAACCTGCTGCCTCCTGCGTACGTAGCCGCTTGCAACCGCGTCAACTGGTTTGCCCCTTGCTGGCTATCTCGGTGGCGTGGCGCAGATACCGACCTGCTGTTCATTTTCTGCAAGTACTACCATGTGCTCGCCGACGAGTTCATGCCGATGAGCCTCCAGCTTCCGCTTGTGGAGAAGGCGAGGGCACCCGGCTTTGTCCTCTTGAACTCCCAGCTTCTCCAGATCTTCGACCACACCATCCACCGCCAAGCTGCTGTGGAGGCTGCCATGGTGCTCGCAGGTTCTCCCATGGGAGAGGGAACACCATCGATGTGGATGCAACACCAGATCCAGCAGCAGCAGCCCTATATGATGGCCACCTCTGACGACGCGTTTGTGCCACCCCTGATGCTGCAACCGAATCACAATCTGTTCCGCGACATGGACGAAAACCGAGTCATTGCTCTGTTGCGCGACATGCTGAATGCAGATGAGTCGCTCGCGGGTGCAAGCACAACAGTGCTCGAATCAGCCATGACGCTTCTCAAGGCTGCAACGCTCCGCACATCTCAGTACGACCACAACGCGTGCTACATTTTGTGTGACTTCTTGCACGAGATTCTCTTGACATTCGACGGCGCCGGCGGCTCGACCAATGCCAGTGCAACAATAAAGCCTTTTGACTTTATCGACTGGACCTTTTGGTTTGACATTTGCAGGATGATTCTCGATTCCAACAACACCATGTCCGAGATCCGCGTCTTGTCCTTTATCTTCGCCACCTGGGACATCGTGGCCGCAGACCCTGCTCGCAAAGAGGAGCTGACGCTCCGCTGGCTGCTCACGGAGGAAGTGTTTGGCAAGTTCTTTAACAATTGGTGCCCCATGGTTCGTGCATATTACATGCGCCTGCTTTGCTGGCGCATGTGCCGTGACTCTGGCAGCGCAAACGAACTGGACGCGTAAGTTCTCTGCTCTCTACTTCCATTCTGGCTTTGCATTTTTTACTCTTGCTAACCAGGGCAGCCAAATCTTCATGCTTGTGTCTCAACGCCTAAAGACAGTCTGGTCTCATTATCTCTGGCTGAAGCAACACGCGGAAAACACGGGCTCGCTGCAACCCTCAACTGCACCTTCTTTGCCGCAGCCTGGCAAACGTTTCATGATTGTGCGTACCGAAGTCAACGGCCCGCAACTCGGACTCCTGGCCAACGCGAATGGGAGCGGTACTGTTGCCAGCACCGGCCGTCCGGCGACTACGTTTGACACGCTTGCCAACTCTGTCGGTGGGATCAGCTCGACTGGAACACACTCGTTTGAAAACGAGTCAAGCGGCCACTTCATCCTCGCGTCCGCCGTGGACGAAAAGCGGGCAGAGGCTGGCTCGTCGAAGAAGCGTTGGTCTCTTCTCGGGAAAGTCCTGAATATGGCCAAGTCGCCCAGCGACGACGACTTTGAGAAGATGCGTCGTGATACGGCGGCAGCAAGAGCGGCATCCAACTCGGACATGCCAAATCTCCCCATGAAATCTGTGCGGTTGGGGTCTGCATCGTCGGACTCGGACTCATCCACGGGCTCGGCACCTATCTACGACGCTTCTCACTTTGTCTTCCGCTTCATGCTGCACAACATTCCATGGCAAAGCTTTGGCAACAACGCCCAGGGGGAGATTGCCCTTCCTCCAGCATACCGGGAGCGCGTGTTGACGCGGCCGCGGTTGCCCGCACCGGCGCAAGCCCGTGTCAGTGCACGCCTCGCAGCGTCTGGGAAGCGCACGGAAAGCCCTCCACCCCCGGCCCCGGGTCTGCCGCCCATCACGCGACGTATCTCCGGCTTCTCCACAGGCGGTCTTGTTGACGAAGCGCGCAACGCCAACCCGGCCGGGTCCGTGCCGCCTGACGACGGAGGCAGTGACTACGGCAGGCAAGGATCAATTTCCGGCCTTTCTGGTCTTTCCAATCTTTCCGGTCTTTCCAATCTTTCCGGTCCCGGGCGTCCCAGCCTGACTCGCCAGCGGGACGGCTCGCCGCTGGCCAAGAGTGGCGAATGGGAGCGGGGACGGAGCGCGAGTCCTGTTGTCCGGCAAGGCTCTCCGAGCGATTCGGATCGTGAGCACGAGCAAGAGCGGACGCTGGTGCAGGCCGCGGAACCAAAAGGACACACCGCGCTGGTCCGTGCAAAGTACGCGGGACGGGCATTGGCCGAGTGGAGTCTGGTGGTGAACGAGTGCAACTCGTTTGTTGACCGGCGCCGCGACGAAGGCATCTACGGTCTCAAGGACGTCGAAGTTCCCATTCTCGGAGTGGAAGGAATGCGTCGCCTCGGCTGATTCTACTAATGCCTAGAACCTCCCCCCATCGAACACGCCTCATATTTCTATCCTCCCTGCGTGTTCGAGGTTCGCAGGCTCTTTGTTTTTCTTTTGTGCTGTGTCTTATACTCATAAGTGTTTGCACTGTTGTTTCTTTCACGTTTGTTTTCACACAGGCATCGTGCTGCTATGCGCGCGCGATCTTTGCAACCAAAACTACCTAGCATGGGAAAGCGTGGTCGGCGTTGTCTTTACGTCCCTTTTGGATTAATTCATCCATTTCTTTGGTTCTCATCTTTCCGTTCTCATGTGCGCAATGATCTTTTGCCATCGGCTTGAAGCCCTGCAGCCCTTGGACTCCGAGTAATAGGTGTTTTCATTATATCTCATGATTCCCCGACGACAGAACTAATTCGGAGCTGAAGATACACTCGTCGTGATTTAGATGTCTTTTGTGGTCTATTTCTTGTTCTTCTCGTCTGTAACGCCAGGTAAAGGGCTCAACTCGTGAAATATAATGAAGTGACTGGACGTTGAAGAAAACGTTGAACGCTCCGAAGTCTTGCTGGCAAAAAATGGAAGAAATTGGAGAGATGAAAGAAGCGACCCGTCTGTCTGAACAAGGGAAGAGAAAAGAGAAAAGAGAAAAGAGAAAAGAGAAAGAGAAAAGACTAATGTAGGCCGTTTGCAATACCGTTGCTGCCCACGTCCTTGCCAGTTGCGCCATCGGCACTCGGTTCCTCCGCCGTGGCACGCTCCAGGGCCTGCAGGGCATCCTGCAGCAGGTCGTCGGACTCCTCGATGCCGCAGCTGACGCGCACCAGGTCGTCGAACACGCCGACGGCCTCGCGCTGGTCCTGCGGGATGCCGGCGTGCGTCATGCTGCTCGGCACCTCGACCAGCGACTCGATGCCACCCAGCGACTCGGCCAGCGTGAAGAGCCGCGTGTACTGGCAGAAGCGCTCGGCGGCGGCGCGGCCGGCGCGCACGCGGAACGACAGCATGCCGCCGCCAAGGCCGTCTCGGTGCTGGCGGCGCGCGACGTCGCGCTGCGGGTGCGAGTCGAGCCCAGGGTAGTGGACGGCGGCGACCAGGTCGGTGCGGCGCTCGAGCTCGGCGGCCAGGCGCAGCGCGTTGGCGGACGCGGCACGCGCGCGCAGGTGCAGCGTCTTGAGCCCGCGGTGCGCGAGCCAGCTATCAAAGGCCGAGGGCACAGCGCCGCCGGCGTTTTGCAGAAAGGCCAGGCGTGCGTGCAGGTCGTCGCGGTTGCAGGCGGCCACGCCCATGACCACGTCGCTGTGGCCGTTGATGTACTTGGTGACGCTGTGCACGACAATGTCGGCGCCGTGGTCCAGCGGGTTCTGCAGGTAGGGGCTCAGAAAGGTATTGTCGACGACGACCAGCACACCGTGGGCGTGGGCGGTTCGTGCAACGGCCGCGATGTCGACGAGACGCAGCGTCGGGTTCGACGGCGACTCGATCCACACGAGACGCGTCGACGGCGTGATGTGGTCGGCAATGTCGACCTCGATGGCCGGGGTGAAGGTGACACGCACGCCGTGGGCCTTGGCGACCTGGGTGAAGTAGCGGTGCGTGCCGCCGTAGACGTCCGACACGGAAATGACGTGCGAGCCGCCGGGCGTGAAGTCGGCCGACGACCGGTCGGAGCCGCTCAGCGGGGGCCCGACCGACGTGGAGGCAGCCAGGGCCTGCAGCACGGTGGCGGTGGCAGCGCTGCCGGAGCCAAAGGCCAGCGCATGGCGGGCGTTCTCGAGGGCGGCCACGGCGACCTCAAAGTTGGTACGGTTGGGATTGCTGCTGCGGCTGTACTCGTAGACCCCCACGGGCTTGCCTACGGCAGTCTGGGCAAAGGTCGTGGAGAGGCTGATGGCCTCGATGACCGCACCAGTGGTCGGGTCGTGGGGGCTGCCAGCGTGGACGGCCAGGGTGCCGAAGCCACGCGTGGGCAGCTTCTGCTGTTCCGTGGGGGTGCCAGACCCATTGACAGCCTCTTCCTTCTTCAGCCCTGCCGACGAGGGCGATGGCGCAAGTGAGCTGCCAGGCATGTTGGCTGGGGCGTGTGCCAATCAATCTCCAGGCCCTTGCTTAGACACTCGTATACTCGGACTGTTAGCGACCCTGCCAAATACAGGCCCTGTAGTATACTCCGTGCTGTCAATGCAGACTTCGTCGGCGCAGATCTTTGCTGCGGCGTGGGATGGTGGAGAGAAGCTCAGGACGTGGGGGTTGGTATCATGACTATCCAAAAAAAGGGCAAGAGAGTGGGAGAGGCGTTGCTGGTTGTAGTCGTCCAGTATTGTCAGCAGTAGTGACGAAGCGATGGCGCAATGGTCCGACTGCTTTAAGAGACGTCCAACACTTACTCCTAACCCTCCCGTTTTTAGGCTGTCGGACCGTGATATAGCGACTACACACAGCGAGATGTGTAGTTGTACGGCGCACCTTCCGTACACAAAGAATTCACCATTTCTCAGCACAATGAGCAAATCCCGGCAGCCGCTCTGCGGCTTCTTTGACATCCTCTGCGCCTTCCCGCCGTGGCCCGAGATCCGCGAGGACACTGCTGAGGTAATCGTCCATATGGGTTGCAAAACTCAGACCACCGTGAAGATATCTCGCCGAATTTCTCGGCCCCAACCGCTGAGGGGTTCCGACTTCCAGGGCGATGGCTTAGCCACTGTATGGCGTAGCGGTCAGCCAACTAGCGCCACTCTACGGAGTACGCAGTACGGATTACGCGTAGCCTTCTCCACAATAGCCCAGCAAAGAAGTGCTCAGCCAGCAAACGGCTTTTCTACATCAACCACATCGCATAGGCATAACGCCAGCCCGTCTATTGGTGGCCCGACACACATCAGACGCAACCGCCCCGCCAATGGCTCCATTGGCGGCGCTCATCCGTGTGACTCCCGAGTGCTCCGACGCTTCCGACGTCCATTGACGGCGGCTCGTCGTGTTCCCCCCCTCGGGCGACCATCTGCGCTTCCTCCAAGATGCCTCCCCGGCGCTCCCACAGAAAGTCACGAGCCGGCTGCCGGCGGTGCAAGTCACGCAAGATCAAGGTGAGTTGCACGTGGAAACGCCGTGAGGCATCTGGCTGGCCTCTGGCTGACGCTCTCAGTGTGACGAATCACGCCCTCACTGCCACAACTGTGAGAAGCATGGTGTTGCTTGCGACTTTGAGTATCCCGAGCTGGCCAGCGAGTTTGCCGCATACACGCCGCGGACGTACCATGCTTCGACGCCGCCCGCGGCCACACCCGCGGCCAGCACACCCGCAGCCTCCTCCGCCGACAGAATGGCAACGCCGGCCCTGTCGACCATTGAGCCACAGCTGGCCACCGTGGCCCGCCTCGGCCCCCCCCCAACGCCGCCCTCGTTTGCCGCTGCCGCCGCATCGCCAAACTCAGTTGCCCTGACCACTATGTCGATCTCGCCGGCAGCAGGGCGCCTGCTGGAGCTGCGCCTGCTCCACCACTACTCAACCGTCACATGCAAAACGCTGTCCTACAACAACCCGGCGGCTGAGGCCATCTGGCGCGACAGCGTACCGCGAGTCGCCTTTGCCGCAGCCAGCGGCACGACCACCGAGGCCTCCAACCATCTCACTGACAGTGTGCTGGCCGTGGCGGCGCTGCACCTGCGCAGCGAGTTCCCGCAAGACCGTGAGCTCGTGCGTGCGTCGCACGCATACATGGCGTCGTCCCTCAGCGAGTACAATCGCCTGCTGCAGAAAGGCATCACGGCTGCCAATGCCGAGGCGCTCTTCCTCAACTCGACGTTCATTGCCTTCCAGGCCACGGCAACGCGCATCTTCAGCAAAGACGACCCGGCCAGCCCGCCCGGCGCGTCCGGCGGCCTGCCGTACCAACAAGACCCTCACGCCATAGCAAATGTGTCGCTTGGCTCCAGCGATAGCAAATACGGCCTGCCCATGTCCTGGTTCCATGCATTCCAGGGCGTCAAGGCCATCACGGCGGCCTCGTGGCAGTGGCTGCGCCGCAGCGATGTGGCGCTTCACATTATCAATGGCCAGCCGGCCCTGCACCTCGATATCGCGTCGGCCAAGGCCGGCTTCTTTGGCCACCTCCTCGATGGCCTGGACGAAGAGCTGGCGATCATTGCTAATGCAAGCATGCCGGCCAACGGCAACGTTGGCGGGGACAGCTTTGGCAACAGCAGCTTCTATGGCAGCCAGTCAGGCTGCGCCGCTGCGTCTTTGAATGGCAGCCAGCAGCAGTCCGTACCACCCGACGACATGGCCGAGGCGATGCGTGGGAGCAGCAGCAGGAGCGCGGCCGACGGCGCAGCAGACGAGGCGGCACGTAGCCGGCATGCGTATGAGCACGCGGTGGCCGTTCTGAACTGGGCGCACGGGATCCGGCACAGCGGCGCGTGCTTGGCCTTCCCGGCCACGGTGTCGCGGCGGTTTGTCGAGCTGCTCAACAGCCGCACGCCGCGCGCGCTGACCATTCTGGCCTGCTACTTTGCCATGCTCAAGACGCTGGACACGGCGTGGTGGCTGCGCGGCATGGCGCGCCGCGAGGTTCTGGGCATTGTGTCCATGTTCCACGCAGACGCCGTGCCCGAGGAGGTGGAGCGGCGCTGGTGGCCGCACATGCAGTGGGCGGTGCGGGTAGCGCTCTACCACGACGACAACCACCCGTCGGACTACGTGCCGCCCGAGGTCTGGGGCGCCAGCTGGCTCGACACGGACGTGGCGGCGGCGGCGGCGGGGGCGGGCGATCCGGACAGCTGTGTGAGCCACATTGATATGATTACGGAGTCGATAAACAACGGGAGGATGCCGCCCGAGTTTGACTTTTTGGCCACGGCCATATAGCGTTGTTGCGGTGCCTTGGCGTTGGGCAGTTTTGGAGCTGTCTTTTATGTTTGCAGCGATTGTTGGATTAGGAACACGGCCTGGCGTTTCTTTCATTATGGGCACATGTGAGTGGGTAGCTAAGAGAAGGCCGGGAAGACGGTAATACTAATGTGATCGTATTGTCTTGAACGCAATGTAGTCTGTAGAAACAAGAAACCCAGAGAAACCTGTGACAACGCCATGCTCCGGAAGAGACGGGAAAGAAGACGGGATGAGAAAAGAAGACAGTGGATGGTGTCTTCACCCACGCCGGAAAGAAACAAGATCATCTTTCTCGTCGAGACCTGCTTCCCCAGCCATCCATCACCCTCGTCGTGGCCGTTTGGCCAGGTCATCTTGAGTCTCGACAACGCCTGTGATGCCGCCGCCGGCGTCTGCCTCGTCGCCGTCGCCGCGCTGCCGCTTGAGGCCCTTCATCTTGCGCGTCTGCAGCTGGCCCATGTCCTGCTTGCCGACGTGGATGCGACCAATCTTGTCGCCCATGCCGTCCGTCTCAATGTTCTTCTTGGTGCGCGCCTCTGTCGACCGCGGCTTGCGCATGGCCTCCTTGCGCATGGCGCTGTCGGGCTCCTTGAAGCGGCCCAGGCGCACGTCGAGGCGCGGCCCAATCTCCTCGAGCTCGACCCGCGGCAGACGCTGGCCACTGCGCTTGGTGCGCAGCGCGTACACGCGGAGGTGGAGAAGCGGCAGGGCTTCTGCGGTCTCTGTGGTGTCGCCGCCGCCGCCAGCCGACGTCTCGGGCGCCGTCGCCACAACAATGTGCGACAGGCCCTCGACGTCAATCTTGTCGGGCGAGCTGTCGCCGCGGAAGAAGTCGGTCAGCAGGCTCTTGGCCAGGGCGTACTTGCGGCCGGCCTCGGTGGTCGCCGTGGTCTCCGTGTGGTCCGAGGCGCCATCGCCCCCTTCATAGAAAGGACTGCCGGCAAAGAGCAGCATGGGCCGCGTGCCGACGGGGAAAGAGCGCTTCTTGCCGTCCTCGCCGGTAAAGCTGCCAATGCGCTGGAAGGACGTCTCGTCAACGTACAGCTCCAGCATGTCGAGCATGCGGTAGTCATAGGTGCGGCACAGCGTCAGACAGTGGCGCCGCTTCTTGCTGCTGCTGCCAAAGACCAGCAGGCTGGCGTCGTTCTTGCGCGAGAAGAACTCGAGGCTGGCCGGATCCTCAAACGGGTGCACGTCGTTCTTCTTGGTGAATTTCTTGGCCAGCGGCGCCCGCATCGCGTGCAGGTCCGTCAGGCAGTCCTGAACCACCTGCGACGCCGAGGTGCCGCGCAGAAAGAGGCATGTCTTGGGATTCTCCTCGGCCTTGGGCGCACGCTTGTCCAGCGCGCGCTTGGAGCGCGCATTGCGCGGCGTGATCTGTCTGAGCATGGTTCGTCCGGGGAAATGCAGGGCGATGGGGAGACAGGATTGCGGTTGAGGGGAGAGTGTCGAGATTTTAACATGACTTTTCTGCCGGCTTTGGCACTCTAAATTTTTAGGCGGTGTACTGGAAAGAGGTAGTGCCAAATTAATCGATAAATGGTAGAAAAGTGGGGCCATGAACAAGTGTAAAGAACGAGGGATGCACCACTCGCTGTATATTTTACGTCGTCCTTTTGTTTACTTGATACAAGTCGTAAACTACTGTCGACATACCGAGCCGCTTGCTCATCGCTGCGTCTATCGCCTGCGTCATCGCCTGCAACCGCTTCTGTCGTTTTCTCGTGGGCTCGTTCTAAGGCTTGTGGAGGAAGCCTCCTCTCAGTTTGAGCAGAAGAGGTAGTGTCGTCTCCACGGATTCGCTCTTGGCAGCGCCTGCGACAATGCCCCCGACGGCCGCAGAGTCCTTGCCGTATGCCGTCTCGTCCACATAGGCGGCCACGGCAAAGAGTCGGCCGGCCACGCTGGTGTCTCTCAGCACGCTGTACGCCAAGGGACCGGCGGCTGTGGCGTTGCCGCTGTTGCCGCTGCTATTTTCAGTGAAGCCGTCGATCACGCCTTTCCAGTAGTCCGTGAGAGATGCACGGGCGGCGGCGGCACCGGCCGTGTAGTCCAGCTGCCAAACGGCCACGAGCGCGTCGTGCGCGGAGGCGAGCTCGGGACGGGCAAACTCAAGGGTCGCAGAGGAGGATGGAGAAGACGGCGCAGCAGGAGCAGGCTCGAGCTGGTGCACCGTCGGCGGCGCCGTGTACAGGTCGGTGGTGGCGTTGATCCAGGCAAACATGTCGCGCACAATGCTGGTGTTGAGGTGGCTCTGGAAGGCATCGGCACCCGTGTAGCGCTCGAGCGAGTAGAGCGATGCCGACGTGTTGGCAGCCACCGTTGTGTTTGCACTGGACCAGGGCGTCAGCAGAGCAAACTGACGAACGCCCGGCTCGTTGGCAAAGGCGTTCTTGGAGACATTGGTCATGGTCGCGAGCAGCTGCAGAAGCGTGTTAGATGGCAGCAACTAAAAGAAGGGTTGGGGAAGGAAAAACCAACCTGGTCGCGGTAGGGGATGTTGAGGGTTGGCAGCTGCGCCAGGAGGATCATCTTGCCGATCATTTTGACTGGAGCCGGGTTGTTGTCGAAGCCAGTCATCAGAAGATTGCGTAGAGAATGCCCGGGGGCTGTCTTTATAGCACAACCTTGCCGATATTCTGCCTAAATAACGCTCGTTGCTCGACAGGACCTAGAATAGGCTTATTGGGCAATACCAAGGACATCTCTGCACCGGGTGTTCCTGACACCGTCTCTCACGCGGGCGACTTGATGGTTCCGTCGGAGCTCGCCGGCTCCGGCTCAAACTGCCGCGGAATGAGACCTTCGGCCATGCGAATAGCGCCCTCCATGTCGTTTTTGTTGAACAGGAAGAGGCCTTGGATAGCTGCCGTACTGGTGTGACGTCGTGGGCTGCCGTCGTCCTGCGCGGGCGTCTCGGTGTCGGTGTCGGCCTCGACAACTAGACGCAGGTCGCGCAGCCGCTGCAGGAACCGCTGGCGCCCAGCACCGTCCTGGTCGACGTCGCCGTAGAAGCGGTCCCACATGCATGCCGCCTGGAACGCCGTCGCCTCGCCGATGCGCACCATCATGTCGACGCGGCCGGGCCGGATCAGCGCCGGGTCCAGCCGGTCGATGTGGTTTGTCGTCAAAAAGGCAATGCGCTCTTCGCCGGCAGCCACACCGTCGAGCGCATTCAGCAGCCCGGAGAACGTCACCGTGGGTCCGCCGTAGCCGTCGGCGTCGCGGGCGGCGCGCCGGTTCACAAACGCGGCGTCGGCGTCCTCGAGTAGCAGGATGCTGCGGCGCGGCAGCTTCATCAAAAGCATGGCCAGCTTGTCGTCGGTCATGCCGATCTCGCTGAGATTGACAACGGCCAGGCCAAAATCGAGCTCGCCGGCCAGCGCCTGGATAAACGACGTCTTGCCGCTGCCCGGCGGGCCGTACAGCAGGTAGCCGCGACGGTAGGGGATGCCGCGGTCGACGTACCACTGCTGGCGGCCCAGAAAGTCGCGCACGTCGGCCACAATGTGCTCCTTGATGCCCCGGTCGAGCACCACCGACGCCAGCGGCCGCTTCGTTCGCGGCTCGCCCAAGCTGCCCCAGCCCATGCCCTGCACGCTGTAGACTGGCGTCTTGCCCTCGGCCGCCTGCGCCGCCAGGCTGTGTGCCTGCGAGAAGATCTCCTCAAACACGTGGCGGTGCGCATAGAGGGCCGTCAGCGTCACCGTCTCGTGCGGCTCGCCCGTGGCCATGTTGGCCGTGCTCTGCTTCTCGCGGCTGACGCCAATGAAGACGCCAGGCCGGTGCTGAATGATGTGGCGGCCGTAGCCGGGCTGCAAGAAGAAGGCAGCCTGCACCGGCCCTTCGGACAAGCTGCCGCCGCCGTTGCCGCTGCTTCCGCTGCTGCTGGTCGGGTTGATGCTCTTGGTCGCCGTGACCACAGACAGGTTGTGGATGCGCGTGACTCGTCTCGCCAGAAACCCGCCTGTCGGTCGTGGCTCCGACAGCCAGGCCAGGATCCATGGATACGACGGGTCGCGTCGGCTAATCTCGACATTCACGAGCAGACGCCGGCGCAGCAGCTGGGCACCCGAAATCAGGCCACGCCGACCCGCCGCTGCCGCCGCGCCGAGACCAGCCAGGCCGATGCCGCCTGCAAAGACGGGGTTGTCGAACAGCGCATTGAGGTTGAAGGGGGCGGGTGGAGGGTCCGCGGGAGACACAGCAGCACCAGTAAGAGGTGGCGGTGTCGACGGCGGTATCGGAACGGCGCTGGAGGGATCTATTACCGACATGGTCGGGAGTGTCGCCGTTGAAGTTCAAACGGGGGAAGCAAAAAGTTCTGGTGGCAGGACCGCCAAAGCTTTAGCGCCAGGGTGCTGTAGCGTGCCCCGTTACAGGCATACAGTGTCTTATGTCACAAAGCGACGTCAAAAGAAGACGAGCAAAAAAGAGGTGACAAGATCGTCTCATTCTACAAGCACAACACATGGTTGACCTAGATAACACCGTCCTTATTAACCCAGGCGACGCGGGTTCTGCGACCGCGTGCCACCGAACTTGAGCCGCGTAATGTCGGCGACGCGGGTGATCTTGTCGCGCAGCAGCCGACCCTCGGACCCCAGCAGCACCTTGGTCACGGCTTCGCGGCCTGGGCCGAAGCCACGCACCGTGACCATCAGCTTCCCAATCTTCTTGTGCCAGTTGTTCTGGTAGAGCTTGTCGCAAACGTATGCGCCGAGCTGGTAGCTTGCATCGTAGGTCCCGCGCGCTGCGTTGCGGAAGCCGAGGTTACCGCCCGACACGGACATGATCACGTCACCGTTGGGCTTGCACACGGTAATGTGTGTGTTGTGTCGCTGCGAGAAGATGGCTATGCGGTACTCGCCCTCCGTCTCGTCGACCTCGCGCCGCATGCGGTTGAAGTCGTCCAGGCCGGCCACGCTGTCGGCTAGCGACGAGGCCGTCGCTGCCGCTGACGCCGCTGGAGTTCCCGTGGGTGCGCCTCCTTCTTGTGCTTGTACAGAGGATGGTCGTGCCTTCCGGCCTCGGCCGCTGTCCCGCGACGACGGTAGCAGGTCTGCCAGGCCTTCCATCATACTGCCGCTGCTGGCGGCCGGTTTCGTGGCGCTGCTGCTGCCGCCGCTGCTGCCGCTGCCACCGAGAAGGTTGGATAGCGCTTCGGCAATGGGGTCTGATGGTCCGCCGTTCCGCTTTGATGCGTCATCGCCACGTGTCGGCGCTGTGCTGGAGAAGGGCCGCGACGGACGCGTGGCTGCACACGGCTGGGAGAAGGAGGAGGAATAGGAGATGGGGAGGGATGCCGTCGTGGGTCGTAACGACGGCAAGGCAATCGAACGCCCCAGCGCTCGTGCAAGCCGCAGCGAGCTCACTGGTGACGCATGCATGGTGGCGAGGAGAGAGCGTCGTTGATCGGTCTGTTCGGCAGAATTGCAGTCTTCTGTTGAAGCTGTTGGATTTCCCTGCGTTTTTGCCGGCCCACTGAAAAAGCTCGTCAGAACACCAGCCAATCAGCGCTGCCAGTGCCTCTTTGCCGACAGCCTGGTGGCCTGTAGTGACCAATGTCCCCTGTGAAAAAATCGTCATACAGCGAACCGGTGCCTGTGGAAGGTGGAAGCAAAAAGAAGAAAAAGGTCCAAAAAATAGCCCCGAGAAAATTGATACACATTTGCCTCGCTCTACCTTCGCACCACTCTACCGTCTTGTCGGCGAAACATTGTCCACTGTTTATGTGAACAGTTTCTCGTCCTCGTTGCACCCGGTCCGAAAGGCAAGAGACCGTTTTCCCTTCTCCGCTCCTTTCGGCGAACCGCCATCGCCCTCCTCTCACCACCCGCCATGAACGCGGCACGACGAGCAACCCCCAACACCCTTTCGCGGGCTTCCTCCTCCCTCCTGGTCGGCACGCATGGCCGCGCACCCGCATACCGCCGGTTATTGACGTCGCCAGCCCTCCTGCGCGGCGAAGAAACCGTGCGCGCCTCCTCGGCCCTGACCTCGCCCTTCCTGCCGACCTCCATCCGTCTCGCCTCGCCTCTCTCCCAGTCACGCGCTTTCCACGCAACCCTGCTGCGTGCGCAACAACAGCAAAAACAGGCACAGGCACCGCCACCACCGCCGCCTCCTTCAGAAGAGCCGGCCAAGGAGGGCGCCGCCGAGACGGATAAGAGCAGCGCTGAGGACGAGCAGCCAAAAAAGGCAGACGGCGAGGACGGAAAGGAAGGAAAGGAAGGAGAAGAAGGCCAAGACGGAAAGGAAGGAAAGGACGGGAAAGACGGCAAGGACGGGAAAGGAGATGCAGAGGACCTGCCACCTCCACCGCCACACGGCGACAAGACGCCCTGGCAGGTGTTCCTGGAGACCATGCAGTCCGAGTTCAAGCAGTCCAAGGAGTGGAATGACTCGACCAAGGCGCTGGCCGAGGGCGCGCACCAACTGTCCGAGAGCGAGTCGGTGCAGCGCGCGCGCAAGGCGTACGAGGCCACGTCGGGTGCTGTGTCCTCGACCGCGGCCAACGTGCTCAAGACCACTGCCTCGGCCGTGGGCAAGGGCGCCACCTGGACGTGGGAGACACCGGTCATGAAAGGCGTGCGCAAAGGAGCCAACGCCACCGGCGAGGTGCTGGACAAGGCGACGAAGCCGATCCGCGAAACTGAGGCCTACAAGAACGTCAAGGACGTCATCGACGACGGCAGCAGCTCGCGGTACGGCGGCTGGGTCGAGAAGGAGGAGCGGCGCATGCGCCGGGAGCGGTGGCGGCGGACAGAGGGTGGCGGTGCGCCGCCCGAGGTGTTTGAGGAGAACCCAGAGTAGGTTTTTGTCAGAGAGAGAGAGAGAGAGAGAGAGATACTAACAGAATCAGTGCCGGCACCAACGTTACCGTACACAAGGACGCCGCATGGAAAGAAGCGTGGCGCGACTTCAAGGACTCGAGCAAGGTCATGCAGGGCTTCTTCAGCATGAAGGACGTCTACAACGAGTCGGAGAACCCGCTCATAACCACCGCCCGGAGCATTACCGACCGCGTCGCCGGCTTCTTTGCCGAGAACGAGACGGCCATGGTTATCAAGAAGCTGCGGGAGATGGACCCCTCCTTCCAGCTGGAGCCGTTCCTGCGCGAGCTGCGCGAGTACATCTTGCCCGAGGTGTTGGATGCCTACGTCAAGGGCGATGTTGAGACGCTCAAGCTGTGGCTGTCCGAAGCCCAGTTCTCCGTCTACGAGGCGCTCACTAAGCAGTACCTGCAGGCCGGCCTCAAGTCGGACGGCCGCATTCTCGACATCCGCCACGTCGACATCCTCAAGGCGCGCATGCTCGAGCCTGGCGAGATCCCCGTATTCATCATCACCTGCCGCACGCAGGAGGTGCACGTCTTCCGCAAGGTCAAGACGAGCGAGCTGGCGGCCGGTATGGAGGACCGCGTGCAGCTGGTCACCTACGCCATTGGCATCACACGCGTGCCCGACGACGTCAACAATGTCGAGACGCGCGGCTGGCGCCTCATTGAGATGCAGAAGAGCGGGCGCGACTACATATAACGAGGATCTCTTCCAGCCTCCTATTGTCTCTCTATCCCACGTCTCATCTCTCTCTATCCGGCGTCTCCTCAGCTCACACTTCCAACCATCTCCTGTACCATCAACCCGGAAAAAAATCCACCACAAGCTACATCGCTTGTAATCGACGCGGAACATTTTCCTACTCCCGGAATTCACACCTCAGCGGTATTCTACCTGGCTGCGATTCTTGCTCTCCATTTTTTTCTGACTTCTTGGGCCAAAAAGTATTTATGTCTTATATAGATTGCTTTCTTTTTGTTTCCTATTGCACTCGCATATTCCGGTTATCTCCTGTACATATTTCCAGGCATCTTGGGGGTGTATTTTGGTATCTCTTATGGCACATCCGAGAAGGACGAGGGAAGGAAAAAGGAAATCAAAAGGGCCAGGGGAGAGAAGGGGAAGGGCGGTCAACCTGTATCACACACCACTCCAAGATTCATATGAAAAAGAAAAATAATACTCAATAACTCATGGCGAACGGCGAAAAAGTGGAGGAAGAGTAGGTAGGATAAAGGCAAGACGCTGTTGGGGACAAAAAGGCAAAAAAATAGATGTAAAAAAACTTGGCGATGGAGCAGTAGGGGATCGAACCCTAGACATCTCGCATGCAAAGCGAGCACTCTACCACTGAGTTACAGCCCCGTCCTGATGTAGAATTGTTTAATTTATTGCTTATCTCCGTATGTATAGGCTACCTACGCTTAGCCTCACAAGTCCTGGCGCTAGTATGGGTGAGGAAAGCAAGGAATGTTATCCAACTCCTGGAAGTCCCTACTTCCCCCTCTCCTAGAACTGAAGATGGACCAGTTTCCAGCTTTTCATGCCCAGTCGGTTACCGTCTCTTTGCGCCCAGTCGACGGGCTCAAAAGAGCCAACCGGAGTGGCCGCATTTATTTCAGAGGATGCCCTCTCGTCTATGTCTCGGCACCAACATGCTGCATATACATGTGTCAATGCCCAAGAAAGGTCAAGATGGGGTGAACGTGTCGGAACTACGGATGGGAACAGACGCACGAAATCAAGGATGAGCAGAAGAAAAGGATAAAGGACAAGTGGAGGCTCGGGGCCTGCTGACCCCCATCGATCTCTGCGGTTCGTTGAGGGACACCCGAACTGGACCTCACCAATCCTTCAGCACTCTCTGTGCAGCTAAGATGTAGGGAAAAACTCGGCCACTTTTGTACACGGGCATGCTTTCCTTCTCGGGATGTTCATGTTGAGCGCGAGACTCCCGTGTCCTTCTTGGCATTGGAAAGCTGCTTGGGATACGTGTATAGTATGTTCTAACATGTGCGAGAAGGTGGGTGTGAAAGGGAGTGAGGGAGTGAGGGGGTGAGGGGAGAGCAGGCTTCCGCTGCATGACTGCCCGCTGCGTGTGATGTTGAAGAGCGCTTGACTATCTTGCCCTTCTTCCACTCTACTCGGTCTGGACTGGCCGAAAGAACGGTCCCGTGCAATGTTCTCACATCAAAACCGTTTCCTTCCTCTTTTTCTGTTTCGTGACACCTGCCCAAAACATTTTGTCGAGTTGGCTTTTCGCATCTCTCCTATTCGGGGGATAGATTCTGATAGATCACATTCTCGTATTTCATTTTCGTCTCTTTTTTTCCCCTATGCTCCGCTCTGTCATCGGGAGAACAGTCGATCTTGCAAGGATATTCTGTGAGACCTGCATCCAGTATCTTTCGTAATACTCCGGCAGCCTCTAGATGTCTCTGTTGCGAGACACGGGCGGGCAGTTGTAAGAGAGGATCTTCAGCTTGGCAACACACTGCTGGCAAGGAAAATAGGAGGGGTATGCTGGGCGGAGAAACAGGTCGCACAAAAAGTGCTGCTCAGCCGGAGCTGACGAACAACTCAAGGACAGTCTGGTTCACTGGTTCAGTCTCCTCCGTCAGAAATGCCTGCATTGGCCTTCCCGAGACGCATCAGGAGACCCGGCAACACACCCCAGAGCAACGCCCTAAAACGAAACAAACTTGAGGCACATGTCTGTTCATTTAGGTCCGGAAGCCCGATACACCATCGTACGCGGACTTAATTCTCACAGCCATGTTATGTTCCCTGGTTCGGTGTAGCCAGTCTGCTGGAGAACGAGCCTTCACGATGCCACAGCATTGTTTGCTCGTGTCTTGGATATGAACACACCAAGAGCTTCGGCATCTTGCCTTCCAAGGTCTTTTATCCGTTGAGTAAAAGCTTTGCCTCCCCCACGTCTTGTCATTGTCGTCAGTGTTTGGCTGGCGCTAATGCACTGTGGTCGGCCTCGTGTGTAACAATGGGAAAGGAGCGAAGACTGCTGCACCCCCCCTCAGAGAAGTTGAGCTTGCCCAACGGACCGTTCCCGCTTCGTTGAGGGGCCGCACGGGTGAGGAAGCGGTGGGATTTGCGCACCTCCCGGGGTGGATGCTTCGGGCCCACTGACTGGACAGAACGCAACCCCCATGTATTCCGTACCACGGAGTATTCGTCAATACTCCGCTGAATGCGACACACCAAGCAGGCATAAACCGATCAGGTTGTCCACGGGATCAGCAGAGTTCTCGCACTTCAAACTGTAAGGCTGCGTGCAATACCGTTTTTGTTGGTACACCTGCAGCAGGGTGGAGAAGACACGGCCAAGTTGCGGGACTGGCTTGATAAGCCGCCGGTCATCGATTGAATCGAAGTTGAACGCCGGTGCCATGTTAACGAGGGACAGTTGCAAAGCCTCGGATGTGTGGCCTGGTATTGTCCTCGGGGCGGTGAGCTTCGCCAAAACACGGACGTTCGGCATTCTGGGTCCTGTTTCACATCGGCTTTGCTCGTGGGCACTCTGACGACCTGGTTCTCCAGCTGTGAACTGACATCGCCTGTTCCTGGATACATATATGCTTCTAGCTATGATGTCAGTGTGCTTAGGTAGTATCGTATTATATATTTCTCTTGAGGAGTTGCCGAGCATCTGCGTCATCTGTGCCTCGGGTGCAATGGGGAGCAAGGCTCATGGAGCTCACCAGGGCTCACCCACCATCGATTGGTGACCAAGACTGGTTTGACCTTTGCTGACCTGGCCTGGCCGACTCTTCTCTCGAATCGCCGTTCCGCTCGCGAATCCGGTCTGATATGGACTGGTCATTTAACCCCTGTCCATAGCAGACAGAGGCCGTTCCGGAAGTAACGTCCACGCAACACCTCGGGGCGTCTGTTCTTACCGCCATTTGCCTCTCTGTTCATTGCCAGGTGGTATTCCCCCACGAGGCCCGTAAAGGTTCCGAATTTTTTTTCGACAACTTCCTTCTCGGTTCCGTTTCATTGGCATTGGCATTGGCATCAGCTAGGCCGAACGCATTGGTTGCCACCGCTGTCATTGTCGCCGCCGTCGCCGTTGTCGTTGTCACATTGGCAGCTCTTCCCAACCAAACCTTTCTTCCCTGCATCTTCTTCGAATTCGGTCTTCGCCGTATCATCGAGCCCGCCTCTTCTCGCCAACGCAGAGCAGCTGGATTGGTTGGTTGTTTGCCTTTGCCTCCTTCGTTGTGGAGAGAACACTGCCGCTTAACCTCTTCTCCGTCGAACTGAGGTGTCACTTGTCGTTTGCATGGCAGTGCAACAGTATCGAGCTTTTTTTGAGTTTTACTCTTGTCAACCATCAGTACAATCTCGGTGCACCTATTCTCTGTTCTCAATCACATCCTGCTCTCCGTACTCACCAAGCGGTTTCACAATGAGATCAAGGCAACAGCCCACAGCAAAGTCCTAAGCGTTCACGAGGTTGGCCGTTGTGTGTACCAGCTCTTTGGTGTATTCGCTGTTTTTGGCTCCCATTCAGGCCCAAGGACTTCCAAGTCATCCTGCACGCAAGACAGCGCGTCCGGACGTCACCATCCATCAGAGACGCCGTCAGCTTAACCTGATTGGGCTTCGTTAATCGAAACACGCCGGACCGAACGACCTCGGGCTCCTTTGCATGAACGGTGCCAACCTGAGGGGAGATCATCAGCCAAAATCGTCAACCTGCCCGCCGCTTGACACGAAAACCGTTGTTTGATCAGTTGCCTCTTTGATTTGGTAAGAAAAAATGCGTCTTTGCTGGTTGACGAGGGAGGACCAGATAGGCCATGCACCTGTTGTGGACTTGTCTTGACTCGGTCGCTTTCTGCATCATATATTCCGGCCGGCCTTTTGACGTGGCTTCAGAAGATAACAAAAAACAACAGAAAAGGAGGGTTAAAAGCATCACGAAGTGAGCAGTTTAGGCTGTTTCTCGCGAAAGCAAGGGCTTGTAGGCATCAGGGAAAGCGCGACTGACAGTCGCGAGACACAATCGTGTAATTGCTGAGGCAATTCGCTTCCTGCAACGTGCTCTTCCTGGTTCCTGTCCCTCCCTTTGCTCTTGTGCACGTCCCAGGGTCACTCCTTCCTCATCGCCATCCGGAAAGCACCAAAGAAAGAAGGAGCATTGCCCCAGGTACCTTCTCCAGTCGAAACTAGGCATACATTGCCGTTTGCTCTTTCCCTGTATCCAGTATCGGTCCTTCTACTGCCTTCTCATATTTCTCACCGTCAGCAGCTTCCCTCGTTCTGGTACTAAGAAGGGGCGAACTCCTTCATGACAACACTGGCAGCTGTTTTCTCTATTTTCTTCCACTCCCCTCCCTGCCACGCTCGTTCTGCGGACTGTTTCGAATCGTGCCTTATACCGTGGCGCACTTCAACCTCGCCTTTTCCCCAGTTTTGATCGCCTTTCCATTTCTACGCGCCGTCGCGGTGTGCCACTTCTGAGACCTCACTAAGGTCGGCTGCCTATCTACGCAAAGCTGCGCCTCCCTGCATTCAACATACGCCACCAAGCGTTGTTCTAGGAACGCGCACCATCGCCGACACGTTCCAACGTCCAGGATCTGATATCAAGCACGGAGGCTCATTTCCTTCTCGATCTCGCAGGTACAGCCTGGAGTGTGTTGCCCAGCACACCAGTAGGCTTTCAGAAACGTCTCGCTCTCTCGGTCTTATTCAAAAGTCTTCCGCAGAGTCTCCGGTTTCCATCTTGGCTTCTGGGTCTCTAGCAACGGCATACCTCTACACAATCCGCCAGTCTCACGATCTGCTTTTTGCTTGCGAACAGCCTATCGACGAAAGCCACGCCTCACACACCGTCTCTATTTTCTTCAAAACTCTGCTCAGAACAGCAATCTTGGCACGCCAAAACCCTTACCTTGTGCTCTGCGCAGCTTAACTTTAGGACAATGTCTTCCTTTTTAGCCCAAAAAAAGCCGTTGGACACGACTCTCATAAGCTTGCATTATGCATACCCCGTCGCGGTCTTTGGCTACTTTGTCGTCTCGTCAGCCGCAGGGTTGTGTTTATTGTTCGAAAAGAAAGAACATCCTCGCCGCCGGTCACTGCTTGCGCTGATGCTATTTGTCGTCCTGAGCTATGCTGCTCAAATTGTCGCCGATCTGGTCCCCTATTTTTTTGGTGGTGAATGGTTTGGCCAGCAGGATGCCATGATCAGTCTGCTATCGTGCATCCTGACCTTTGGCCTCCAGCTTGTCTTATTATTCGATGACAAGGAGGCCATCTGGTACCCGTTCATTGGTTCCTACATCTTAGCTCTTGCATTCGAACCGGCATTGGAAGCTGTGACACTTTGTGCTCGTGCCGGCGGCCCCTTGTCCGGGCCGGAGACGGCACGGGTGATTGTCGTTGCCTCGCGTTATCTTGCCATCGGCTTGGTCGTCGCGACCTACTTTATATGGCGGAACGTCGATGACAAAAAAGATGCCACCGATTCCGAACAGCAACCTTTGATTCCAAAAAATACGGACGGAACACCAACCCGTGCGGAAGGGCAAGAAGGCACCACGCCACCCACCTCGTATGGATCGACGACAACAACCGCATCGAGCAGCGCTGAAAATTCTAGCGCTGAGAATTCCGATGCTGAGGATTCCACAGAACAGAGAGATAAAACGAAAACAGAAGATGCAGACAAGTCCAAAGAATCAGAGAACACGTCAGAGTTGCCTTGGGAGCGTCGCGAACGGACGCGACAGGAGGAAATGGAGCAACGGCTCAAAGAAAACGGAAACTGGTTCGACTACGCCAAACGGTTTACTGTAAGTCCGATTTTGCTGCTCTCCGCGTTCGTTGCGCGTCTAATTTCGCTCCTATTGCAGATCTTTTTTCCTTATATATGGCCAGTCAACAATCGCCGACTCCAGATCCATGCGCTTCTGGTTGGTGTATGCCTTCTTGCAAACAACGCTCTCAACGTTCTGATTCCGCGCCAGCTCGGTATCATCTTGGACAGCCTGAGCCATGTCAACAACAAAAACCCCTGGGTCCAGGTGGTCATATTCGCCGGATTGAAATTTGCTTCTTCGCAAGCCGGTATTTCGTTGCTCAGACAGTGGTTGTGGATCCCCGTCGAATACTACTCGTGTGGTGCCATGAGCATTGCCGCATATTCTCATGTCCTCAGCCTGTCCTCCGACTTCCACGACTCCAAGAGTTCCTCCGACGTCATGATGGCTATAACCTCCGGCCAGAATATCTCCAGTCTCCTCGAATCGATATGCTTTTCGGCAGTCCCCATGCTCATTGACATGGCTGTTGCCTTCGTCTATCTGTCGGCCATGTTTGGCCCCTATGAGGGCTTCATCACCTTTGCTACCGCAATCATTTTTCTTTATATAGCCGGACGTATGATTTCCGGTCTTAAGACTGCACGCCGAAACGAGGTCAGCGCGTGGTTTGAGGAGCACTATGTCCGCCAGGCCGGGATTCAGGGCTGGGCAACCGTGGCTTCCTTCAACCAGATCCGTTACGAGGAGGAGAGGCACTCGAACGCCGTGAAGACCAGGGTGGCTAGAGCACAAGAGGTGCTCGTTGGCTACTTGTTAGCCTATGCCTTACAATACCTTGTTCTTCTCGCTGGGCTTCTTGCTGGCGCGTTTCTAGCTATCTACCAAGTGACATCTGGAAGAGCCACGCCTGGGCAGTTCGTTATGCTACTCACATATTGGACTCAGCTCGTTGCACCACTCACATTCTTTGCTAGCTTGGGCAAAACGATATCGCGAAACTTCATCCATGCCGAGCAGCTCCTTGACATCATGAGTACGAAGCCAACCGTCGTCAGTAGAGAAAATGCGCCAGACCTGAACTTCACTGGTGGTTCGGTTGAGTTCAAGGATGTTAGCTTCTCATACAACGATAAGAGGGACATTCTCAAGCACATCTCTTTTCATGTTCAGCCTGGTATGACTGTTGCTTTTGTCGGCGCTACTGGCGCCGGAAAGTCCACCATTCTGAAGCTCCTTGGCCGGTTCTACGACGTTACGGAGGGTTCCATCGAGATCGATGGCCAAAATATTAACGATGTCAACATCCAAAGGTGCGTCAATGAGTGACGAACTATTGAGACTCACTTCCAAGCACACCTACTAACATATTATCAAGCCTACGGTCTCGCATTGGCATCGTACCGCAATCCCCAATCTTGTTCAATGACACCGTCCTTAATAATGTCCGCTACGCAAAGCATGATGCTACTAATGAGGAGGTCTTTGCTGCATGCCGCGCGGCGGCCATTCATGACCAGATCCTTAACTTCTCGGACGGTAAACTATTCCCAAGCAAGTATTTTGATACGTCCCACCTGATTGCTAACTTGTTGTAGGCTACGACTCTCGAGTCGGCGATCGTGGCATTAAGTTGTCAGGTGGCGAGCTCCAGAGAGTGGCAATTGCCCGAGCTATTCTTAAAAACCCTTCAATTGTTCTTCTCGACGAAGCCACAAGCTCCGTTGACACCGAGACCGAGCAAAAGATCCAAGAGGCTCTACAGGCCCTGTGCGCTGGCCGTACAACATTTGTGGTAGCGTGAGTTTTGCTGTTCCAGCCTGTCCAGGCTGCTAGATCATTGACTGACACGCACGGCCATTACAGGCATCGTTTGTCCACCGTCATGAATGCAGACTGTATCATTGTTATTGCAGATGGTGAGATTGTGGAGAAAGGGAGCCACGACGAGCTCATCTCAGCGAACGGCAAATACGCGAACTTGTGGTCGAAACAGATCTTCACAAAATCCAAGGGTAAATCCAAGATTGCCGAGTCCGACCTCGTCAACGACTTGTCTGCGGAAGAGACGTCAAAGGTGGTGGCGAAGGCGAGTCACGGTCAGACGACGGCGGACAACACGGCAAACGGAAGCATTACAAGCGCAGCAGCGAGCTCAGGACAAGGCGATGGCGCAAACGATGCCAGTGATCACGCCGAACAAAAGGATAACAACGCCAGTAACAGTGTGGACCATGAAGACGATTCTGGGTCAGAGACCGCAACGGAGACAAATACAGCCTCGGGGCAAAAGAAAGAGGTATTAGATGCTGCCAGAGAGTAAACATTGTGGTTTTCTTTTTGGCTGTTTCTAATCGCCTTGTGTTTGTCTAGCAGGAAAACCGTCTCAATCCAATTGCAGCAACCTTTACGCCCCGATCACTTTTTGCTGCCATCTACACCTCGGAATCTGAACCCGCATCTGCAGCTCCCAGCACGACTGATACGGGCACGGATGCGCCATGTCCCGCCACCGTGGTCAATAATGCGGAAATCGCAGTGTCGACTTCAGTCCGACAGAGCTGTGATCGTGACACGAAAGATACAGAAGATGAAACAACACCCTCTGACGTTTCCGACCGTTCCGGCTTTGATCATGGGCGGCATGGCACAGACGTCACTGAACCGGATGCTTCATTGGACTCCACTGCACGACGCGAGGCAGCAAGCCGGAACACTTCAACAAACAATAGCAGTTCTCGCGGCGGCACTCGAGGGAGGGGAAGAAATAATAAGTACAGATGGAACCGTCCCCAAAGTACTCGGCGTGGACAGTCCAAGAGTGAGCCAGAAACCAGGAATTCAAATGAGACCGTTTGAGAAGCTGGACGAAAAAAAAAGCTGCTGTTTCTTTTGGCATGGGAAAGCTATGTTTTCCATATTCAGGGTCGTCATCATCTCCCTTTATTCATTTTTGCTTCCGCACGTTTTGTTTTGATATCATGGTCTGGTATTTTTTTCGGACAGCAGGGGTTTTTTTTTCTTGTCGAAGAGTGGCAGCAACAAAGTCTTATTCTGTGCTTTATTTTATCTCTTTCCCTTCTTCCAATCCCCTTATATTTCTAAGTATTCGGTTGCGAAAACAAGATCTCAGTTCACGAGACAATGTTGAGCTCGACTTGGTTCGACTTGTTGTGCGATGCATGAGAATGGTTGATTATTTCACCAAAAGTATTACACGTGCAATGCCCCTGGAATTTAGTCTATCACTAAGATTACGGCTTACTTTCTTGTCAACATGCGTCAATTGACAACGGAGAATACAAGGTGACTGTAGCACAGTGACTGTGTACAGTGACCAGAGGATACATCGTTTGAAAGCAAAACGTTTGCGGGCGGCGTAAGTAGGCATGAGTAGGTAGATTTACTACTGTAAGATACAGTTAGATGAAGAAAGGCTGCATCAAGAAAAGCACAAATTGAGGCCTCGTAAACAGAAACTCGTGACTAGTATCATGGCTGGCCTCATTTCCCCGAGCAGATACGGAGGAAAAATCAGCACCAAAGCAGCTGCTGTTCCTCCCGCCAACACCAGATCCCAAAGGTTGTCCATTCTCATTATGCATTACCTTGGTTACCCAACAAGGCGAACAGAATACAAGACGAGAAATCAGAGATGGAAATGTAGGGGAAAAAAGAAGAAAAGAATTCAGATAGCATCAAGCCCCTCGAGGATACGACGCGCTGCGTCGATTCGACGACGGAAGATGCGGCTCTCCGCACTCGCACGGCCGCTCTCCGAGAGACCGAGCACGCACCGGCCTAGGTTGCCCACCAGACGCTCGACCAGGTACTGGTCCTCGTTGGAGAGCACCTGCAGTGCTTGCGTGTGCGAGGACATATTACCGGGGTTCACGCTTGATATACTTGCGATGCTTGGCTTGCTGCCGATGCTGCCGATGCTGTTGTTGTGGCCGTCCACCTCATGCGCCAGTGCGCCGCTGCCGGCCGCCACCGCCGCCGCCTGCTCCTGCTCGTAGATACTGGCTGTCTCGTTCATGAGCTGCTCGGAAATGCTGCGAAGCTCGGCGTCGTTATCAGACGAATTGGTTCGGCCGCCCTGCAGGGAAGGGGCCGCACCGAGAGATCCCGAGACAGACGACGTGAGGCTGTGCGTGCCACTGCCGCCGCGGGCGCCAGAACCCGCAGCGGCACCAATGCTGCCGACTCGATTGCGGTTCACCAGCGGGAAACTGCGCGTGGTCCCAAACGACTCGAACGACGATACCGAGGGTCGGTGGCCTGGTAATGCCGCACTGCTTGCCGGGCGCTGGACCATGGCTAGCTGTTGCGTTTGTCGTGGCTCTTCTATGCTGTTCCGCTTGAGGAGAGACGCAGCTGAACTGTTGGCCGTCGAGGTGGGACCAGAACGGTAGCCAGCCGCTGCAGCTCGGTAGAGCAGCAGGCTCTCTGGCCGATCTTTGGCTTGCACGCGCGCACTCCGCTCAATGATAATGTCCTCACTGTCCTCGGTGGAATGGTAGATGCTGCCCGCACGGCCTTCGGTTCCTTCGCTGGCCGTGGCAAAAGACTCGGCAGATTCCACTGTGGCAATCGAACTCATGCTGGTTCTGCGTGTCGGCGTGGCCAACGTGTCGTTGGCAGCTGCAAAGTCTGGTCCCCGCGTGGTCTCGACAGAGTCCTCGGAGCTGAAGCTTCCGCTCCTTGACATGCGTCGCTGGCGGATCGTTCCTAATGCACTATGCAAGATGAAGTGCTCGTAATCAAAGGCGTCTTCACGGTCCTCGTGGGAGACTGGGTGTTGAAACGTGTCATGGTACAGCGACTCGCCACTTTCGCTCTCATAAGGGTCGTCCTCCGAGTCAACCTGCCGATCGGCTTGGCTCTCGACGTCAAGGTCATCTTCATTAGCCCCATATGCACCAGCGCCATCGTCGTTCCCTGCAGGGACTTGACCAAATTCGGGTATGTCGACAAAGACGTCGTCCAGTCCGTTTGCATCGCTCCTGTCGGAGACGTCACCGTCTTCAGTACGTATGTCATCGACATCATCGTCTAGAGAAGTCACGCTCTCTGGAATATCCCGTTCGGCATCTCCCAAGACGGGGGACTCCGTGAATCCATTCGCCGAGTTAAATGGCGGGAGTTCCTTTCTCTTTCCGTCTTTGTGCTCTTGGTAGGCCTCAACCTTGGGGCTACTGTCCAGCTGGGTTGGACCTAGTCTGGTGGGTGTGGATTGCTTGCTCTGGTGGATCTGGCTGGACTGGCTGTTTGAGCCGCCAGAGAACTGTGCTGCTTCGGCAATGATACCGTTCGACCGCGGCGGTGGAGTCACAATGTTTCTGCTAGACGAGCTTCTCTCGGCCGTTTCCCTTACGAGCTGTTCTCCGTCCACGCTGGACAGTTCGCCGTTCCAAGGATTGCGGCCAGTGCTGCCGTTGGCCGACAATTGGGTGTCTTCCGACGTACGTGGTTCTGAATACCACTGATCGACACTGCTGGCATGTGTAAAGGGACTGGGTGTTCGCAGGCTCTGCAGGCTTCTGCGTTTGAGAGTATCGGCACGGGCCTGTTCGCGGAGCGTTGATATTTTCCCTTTGAGGTCTTTCACTTGGTCTTTGATGTCTCGCATCTGAGCGACAGATGCAGACCTTGTTAGGCCCTTCTCATAGTTGAAGAGACTGGTAGTCGGGCTCAGGAGGGTAGCGGGTTGACCGCTGGTAGACGTATTCAAAGTCGCATCGTCCGTTGGCTCGGCCAGCACTTCTATTTCGTCAAGACGCTCGAGGACAATGTCGACTGGCTTGGTGAGACCGGCACGGCGATATCCTCCAGTAAGACTGTCATGAATCTCACTAATCCGATCGGCGCTTTTGCGGACGGAAATCTGCGGCTGGCGATATCCACCTGCGGCACCAAGAGCACTGGCCGAGCGCTGGGGAACGTTTGCGGATACAGCTCCGCTTGCCGAGGCCGAACCATCGCTCACTATACGGGAATGTATCGGCGATCCGGAGGACAGGTCATTGTAACGGCTTATGGCAGTGGCGGAGCGTACGGGTGTTTTTGGCGACGGCGTCGAGCCGTCCGAGGGGAAAGAGCCACCAGATGGCGAAGTGATGTACAGGGAGCTTCGAGCACGATTGAGGTTACCTTCCATAGTCTTGAGAGGGAGACTTAGCGAAACATCCAATGAGCAGGAACATGGCCATATTTTGAACTTACGGTAAGTCGCTTCTTCGCGTTGGCAAGGATCTTTTCTGCGCGTAGACTGAGACTGGCTGCTGAATGCCGGCGGTTCTCGCCCTCGTCACTTGTGTAACCTCCGCTACTAGATTCGCCGTTGCCGACAAACGCTGGCACGGCTAGGAGCGAGGAGGAGGATGCGGCAGCTGTGTTTGTGATGGGCACATCTCGCGGGACATAGCTCTCCTCGACGTAGGACTCTGCAACGCTCTCTTCGTCGTCGCCCTGAAAGACGCTGTCGCCGACACTGATGGTGTCGTCGAAATCGGCAAAGAGGCCGGCCTGGTCTTGCGTCGTGATTGTGCTGGTGCTGTCAATCGAGTCGCGGCGGGCACGGCCTTGTGATTCTTGTTGCTGTTGTCTGGCGCGATGTTTGACGCCTCCGATGACGGCACCATCGGCGCCGCCGTTGCCGCTGCCAGAATTTCCATCTTCCATGGCCATGGTAGGCGATGACATGCGTGGCACGTCGACAAGGGTGTCCCTGCTAACCAGCGCATGGTTGTTGTGGTTGTGGAAGGCGTGGCGGAGGTTGTGAGGAAGAGGCGTCGGAGACGGTGTGCGCGAGCCAATGGTTGAGTCGTCGTACACGCCGCTACCGAGACCCGAGGTACCAGAAGGGCCGCCACCACCACCAGCACGCCGCCGAAGGAGGCCTGGCGATGGTCTGCCTGGCGTGCTCTCGGCCTCTGTGACCTCGCCAATGTCGGAGAGCATGGTGCCATTTCCGTAGATAATGGGGGTGGTTGGCGTTATAGGGCCGGCCGGAAAGGCATGGTGGTGATCCTGGGTGACGCCAAAGAACTGCTGCAGGTCGGCGCTCGAGGCGGCCGCATGGGCATTCTTCCACATCATGAGCGGAGACTGAGAGCGGGCCGGTCGGTCCTCGTCATCAAGGCCGGGAGACGCCGCAAGGTCGTAATCGGGTAAAATCATATCTGGGTTCGTCAATGTGGGAGATGCTGGAAGCGTTGGATATGGCTGCGGCATAGAACCCGCGCGGGCCTCCATGGCAGCCATGGCGGCAGCGGATGGAAGTGCTTGAAACGCAGACGCCGGCCAGTATGCGATGGGGAGCGGTCGTCTCAAGCCCTGTGTCGTCTCGCCGTCCCAGCTCAATGCAGGAAAGCCGCACGGCTATGCAGCGAGCCAGCCCGCGCGAGAGCGGCTCTGCAGAGACAAGCGGAGAGACCCTCAGGAGCTTCTTCCAGGCGCTCGTCTTGTTCCTTATATTACCCGCAGCATGCGCGGATGCAGAGATCGACGGTTAATATCAGCGGTAGCCGAGGGCGTCGTAGCATCTGGCGGCGGGCATTCACAAGACGGTCTGGTCGCTTTGTAGTCGCAGAACCTGCTTCGAGGTCGGCTTGAGTGAGGCTGTTCGCGATCGAGAGTCGTCTACCGGTTGGATATGGTCATTGTGAGAATTGAGGTCAGAAGACAAAGCTCGCTAAGACCGGCAGGCGAGCGTTTGATCGGCTGAGTCTGGCTGAGTCTTCTGAGCTGGCTATACTGCCAACCTGCAGGGTACAATTCTTCTTTTGCCGTCGTTTGGTTTGCGAGAGCCAAGTCGTGGTGGGTTTCTCACTGGCAGTCGTTCGTTGAATCTTTCTTTAGAAAGACGATCCGTTTTGTGGAGAGCACGTGGGACCTGGACCAAGGGAGGAGAGGGGCTGCAAGAGGAAAGAGCGCTTGATGTCGATGTTGGGAGTCGGGAAGGGAAAGCGCGGTACTTTTGGTGTTTCCTCTTTCGTTTGCATCTCAATGCGCTCAGGGAGGATGCGTCCTCTCTTTTTGCATTGTCGAGTAAAGGGGCTAAGACGATCGGGACCCATATTGTTAGCACTAGCCAATGAAACGCGTGGAAACAATGTCTATCGGGATGTCCCTTGGTTGGTGCGCTGCAAGGTCCGGCACCACAGCGCGTCCCAATGCAGTGTAGCGAAAAAGGGTTCTCTCATTACCTAATGCCACTATCTCCACGACAGGTCTACCATCGACGGCTCTGCCATCTTCTTGGGCACCGCACCGACCTTACACAGGACTTTCGGTCAGCCTCGATGCGTCACAGCGCACAGCTGCCACAGATACTGCCTGCAACAACTGGACGCGCTGCGACGCTAGCCAGACTACGCCGCTCTGACAGAGGCCCTTTGTCAATCCCCCACTTCGTCGTAACTTATCTCGCTGTCCTCCAGCGTCAGTGACACTCCTCCTGCCGGACGGCATCCATACTCTCGCTTTCGCTAGCACCCCTACTTCACCGTGCAGTACCACGTATTTTGATCCCTCCGCTTTATTTTGTCGATGGCGGTGGCTTCCTGCTCTCCTTACGAGGAGTATCAATTCGATCAGGTTGTGACTTTAAGCGTCGTTCCCAAGCACGGCGAAATACGCTCCTCGACAGTTCGTGCACGAATCGGCAGCTCCTGACTCCCCGCACGCTTTTTGCTGCATGATTGTCGACCTACTGGGCGACGGTAGTCCCAAAAATCCGGTGTTTCCAAAACTTTACGACAGGCGCTTCTCGGATCAACTTCGGGACGATCACGGAATCGACCCGTGGACGGCGGATGCGGAAAAGGAGTACATCGACGCCGTCCGGACAGGCGCAGCGCGCCAATTTCTTCACAATCTCCAAACCAACCCCAATTTTGAAAAGGACACGGAGGAGACTTGGGATGACGGCCAGATCGAAGCATTTCTGACTGACCACGTTCACAAACTCTTCGACGCCGAGACTATCGTGTACGATACCCTTATGACATCCAAGGAAAGCGGGTTCCCGCCTCGTAGCACGCGTCCATCTCGCCCTCTCGCTCCCGAACGCCGGCATCGGTCACAACGACGCCGCGGAACTGCTCCACATCAAAGGAATCTTGCTTCAGTACATCGACGGTTTTTCCCTATCGAAGGTGCAAGATCACGCACCGAAATCTGAGTGGCAAGGCATCGTTGATCAAGCTGTCGCCGTTGTCCAAGTGGTCGGCGACCACGGCATCCTTAACAGAGATGTTCGACCCGACAGCTTTATCGTCCAGCGTGACAGGAGCGGTTGTTACTGGGTGTTCATGATTGACTTTGGTCTGGCTCGATTGCGAGGCTGGAACGAGTCGAACCGCGATTGGGCCAAAGCCAAGCTTGTCAAGGACGAGGAGGGAGCGGTTGGGTTGGTGATGAAGAAGCGGCTTGCCAGAGAAGGCTTTGAGCTCCGATTCGAGAATTCCGACAGGTACATGGAATGGGCTGGCGGAGATGACGAATGATCGGATCTGTCCGGCCAGAGTAGAGTGAACCATCAGACTCGAAGGACTTGGGCGCGAGGCCGGATGTCGAGGCTGCCAGGGATGCCCGTCACTGGAATTTCCATTCACATTTGATGATGACGATGATGAATTTAAAGGCTGTTCCAGCCGCCCTGGGAGTACGGAGTACGGAGTACAGCAGTGCGCCCAGCAAGGCCATGGTGGGCCTGTTGAAACAACTGAAGAAGCAGCGGAAACAACGATCGGCACAAGCAACTCACCAGTAAACCTTGTCAAGATACAGAGCAACAAGGATGGGATCCTAGTTCAACCTCCGTACCATGCAAGCTGCTAGTCATGATCGACGTATTTACTCCAATCGCATGAACCTGCGTTAAGACATCTTACATAGCTGGAGACGTTTCGCTGCAATACTCCGTACGGGGTGAGTACTCCGTTGTCCGTAGGTACTCGCTAAGGTGGTGCGCTTTGCGTGTTCCAAATAAGTGGGGCGTGGCACGAATACGGAGTATGTCAACTCCGTAGGTAGGTGCGTTCCGTATTCCGTTGGCCTGTGCTTTTAGCAGATCCGAACCGGCCCCACTGCGGGGTGCTTGGAGTATGGCGAGGCTGAAAAATTTACCAGACAACGGCAAGCGCAAAGCAACAACGCGATTGCAACCCAGTCACATATTCCTTTCTCGACGATAGCCAACCGCCATGAGCAAGTTTGGCGTCATGGTCATGGGCCCGGCGGGTGCCGGAAAGGTAAGCCTCGCGGCGCACCACTGTCCGGACTTGATTCTAACTTTTTGCGATATCTACAGTCCACCTTTTGCACCGCCCTCATCACGCACCTGCAGCTCAACCGCCGGTCTGCCTTTTACGTCAACCTCGACCCTGCCGCCGAGTCGTTTGGGCACACGCCGGACCTCGACATCCGTGATCTCATCTCGCTCGACGATGTGATGGAAGAGATGGGTCTCGGCCCGAACGGCGGGCTCATCTACTGCTTCGAGTTCCTCATGGAAAACCTAGATTTCCTGACGGAGGCGCTCGACTCGCTGACGGAGGACTACCTCATTATCTTTGACATGCCAGGCCAAATCGAGCTCTACACGCATGTGCCCATCCTGCCGTCGCTGGTGCGCTTCCTGACGCGCGCCGGCGCGCTTGACATCCGGCTCTGTGCAGCGTACCTGCTCGAAGCCACGTTTGTGGTGGACCGGGCCAAGTTCTTTGCGGGTACGCTGAGCGCCATGAGCGCCATGATCATGCTCGAAGTGCCGCACCTCAACATCCTCAGCAAGATGGACCTGGTACAGGGCCAGGTGCGCAAGAAGGACCTCAAACGCTTCCTGACACCCGACGTGGGGCTGCTCGAGGACGACCCGGCCGCCGCCGCCTCGGGCATCAGTGACAGCGAGGCCGCCACGGCAGACCCACAGGATGCGAAGCAGCTGATGCGCGGCACCACCTTCCGGCGGCTGAACTTGGCGGTGGCGAACCTGATCGAGAGCTTCAGCATGGTGTCGTACCTCAAGCTGGACGCGTCAAGCGAGGACAGCGTGGGCGCGATTCTTAGTTACATTGACGACTGCATCCAATTCAACGAGGCACAAGAGCCAAAGGAGCTCAAGGACGAGGAGTTTGACGACGAGGAGATGGTGTAAAGGCAGGGAGTGAATTTTGGTAGGATGCCGTGCATTTCAGAAGCCACCAAGCAGAGGGGGCCAGCATAGCGAAGGCGTTTTTGGATCAAAACTAGCAAGAAAACTGGAACTGAATGTACTTTTGGGCTATTTAAAAGAAGCACGATCACAATATGCAAGACGCGTGCTGCAAACTTGTCCCGTTTTGATTATCACACAGGACTTCACTTTAGCCAAGCGAGGAAACAAGCGAGGAAACCAAGAACCCAGAAGACGTGCCATACCCAGATAGTCCATGGGCGAGAAAAAGACGCAAAGAACTTGGGTCAGGGGGTAATATTCAAAAGCGACGAAGCGAGAACGAAGCGAGAACAGAGAAACAAAGCAAAGACTCCTTGACAGTACTCCGGCGCAACCAAAACATGCAAGAACCGGCTCCGTTATCCTGATAGCTAGCAAGCAGCCCATTCCCACAGAAAAGAAATGAGTAAAACCCGGTCAGATTCATCCCTCTCGTCATCGTCCAGACCAGCCTCTGCCGCCTCCGGCTTGTTGCTGGGAGGAGTAGTGGTGGTGGCCGGCACCGCCGCCACCGCCGTTGGTGTACGCTGCCTGCGCCTGTACCTGCTGCTGCTGGTACTTGCTGTACTCGGCGCGCCAGATGTCGCCGACGAACAGCGCGTAGCCGTACAGGCGCCCTACAATGGCAGCAGCGTCGTCGGCCGACTGTGCGAGCCCGCGCTGCCACACGACGGCGGCGGCCAGCGCCACACCAGACCAGAACACGAGCCGGAACAGCAGCCGCGTCCACCACGCCAGCAGCCGCCGCAGCAGCGCCAGCACCTGCAGGACCAGCACGACCAGCACGAGCACAGACAGCAGAACGACGACGTCGGGCGCGTTGTAGGCGGCGCGCGCCACGCGGTCGGCGGCGCGGCCCAGGAGCGGCGTCAGTGGCGCCAGCGCGGCTTGGGCCATGCTGGTGGTGGCGCGCGTCGACTCGGAGGCGGTGGCGGCCAGCGGCGCGGCGTAGGGGCGCACGGCGTCGGCGGCGCGGGCAGCTTGTTCGGCGAGCACGCGGGACCAGATATGCAGCGGCGCGCTGTCGCGGACAATGTGCTCGTCGAGGAGCGCCAGGAAGGGGTCTGGGAGATGGTCTGTTGGGGCCCAGCCCGGTTAGCAACGTTCTGGCTGAGAAAGCGGCACGTTTTCTGCACAACGCCAGGGAAGGACTTGCAACGGACCCTGGATATAAGCAAAGGCCTGGCTGGCCATTTGGCAAGGAGGGGTGGGCGAATGTTGAAGAGAAGGCGAGGGGTGAGAAAACGACGAGGGCGAAAAGGAGAAATAAGAGAAAATGATCCGCCTCCAGTGTCCGAGAGTTGATGTCGGTGTGCAAACGGCGGCGCGAACAAAACTGTCGCGTGTCTTCTCGCAGACAGTCGCAACAAAGACGAGCGGGACGAGATGGTGGAACGCGACGGGCGCTTATTGTCGGCGACGCGAGAGTCGACGTTGGAGGCTGGCGTGTGGTTGTAACGTGTCGCTAGTTTCGCTCGTCTCTTTGTCTGGTGTCCAGGAGACTCTAAAGGGTGCGGACAAGTGGCATGTGAACTGTTATTAGCACGTCGAAGGAGCATCGCCAAAGACGCGTTTCCCCACCTTGGTGACGATATATTGACGATATGTCATGGTCACGTGACACGATAGATCTGGGGTTGGTGGTGCTTCTTCTTCTGGTTTGTGTTGTTTATTTCTTTTTACTATTTGTCCAGTTCCCTAATATCTCGACATCTGTGATGAGCCGCATCTGATTATCTCGCATAGTGTGTGGCATCAATATGTGGTATTGTATCTGATCGTCACGATCTCTGGATAGGTGGTAGCTTCTGCTTATGTTTTTTTCTGTTTCCTCACTTTCTTTCTCGATCCACAAAGCTTCCTGAAACCTTTTTATCGACTTTGCGGAAGTTCCAAAAAAGAAGCGTTGTTGTAAGCGTTGTTGTAAGCGTTGCTGTCGCTAGTCGTGTTGCTTCCTGAAGACGATGCTGATGAAAGGAGATACGAACAGAAGAAGTAGGTCTCTAGGATGAAGAAGAAGAAGGAAAAAGAAAGAAGGATCTTCTTGATATGCTGTCCTCCGGCAAGCAATACAATATTTTTCCCGGAAGGCCTCCGTAACGACGGACCATGTCTTCCCGCCTGACGTCCACGGGCAGAGTTGGTTGAGTTGTTATTTCCATTCGAAGGCAAGTTTTCATCGCGGCGACCTTGAGACGGGACGCCTCAGACGACCAGATCTTCGGAGAACTCTGCGCTTGCTCTGTCTTTGGGGCTATAGATGCAGGTGCAACTGCAGGTGGCAAAGCACAAAATCCGATGACGATGAAATGGCTGTGATGCGTCCACCAGCGTCAGATCGCGAGAGAGAACAAAGAAAAAGCTGCAGCCTCCAGAACGACGAACCGGGTTTCCGATCCGTCCGTGAGGAGATTGCTCCAGTGGAGCGAGTCATAGTGGCTCCAGGCATCGGTGCAGCCAAGCCTATTCCCATTTACAGACGTAGAATGGCCCCGCGAGGAGGGTCGGACGTCCGGTGTGCGCGCAATATCCGGGCAGCGCGCTGCCGGAGTTGACTGGGTAAATGCGTTGGGGCAGCGCATGGGAGGCAGGTGCGCTGAAAAAACGGGAATGGCGAAAGGGGAAAGGGAACGATAAAAAAGACGGGCCATGGACAACCGACGGCCAAGAATGCGCAGCCAAGTTTCCTGACGCGGAGAGTCAATCTGGAGACAGGACAGGAACGTCGTCACGCCTCCGCCGTGCATTCGCTCTCATCTCTTGGCCCATCGGACCATCCACCTTAGACGAGCTGCTTGAACTCCCGGGAAAAGTAAAAGACTCTGTCAAGGAAAAAGAGTGGAAAAGAGAATGAATGACGGACAGAAATGCTCGGCGAAATCGTGGCAAAGGGACAGCTCCAAATTGAAAGCGGGCAATTAAAGGAGACGACGAGTCTCTTTCGCAGAGCTCCTCTGCATATAAATATCCAGAGGGAGCATGTCCTCGTTGCCGTCGTCGTAGCTGTCGAGCCAACGCAAGGTATCGAGAGAAAAGAGCTCCCTCATTCTCACCAATACCCTCCTCGTCTTCCTCTCCGCCTTCCTCTCCGCCTTCTCGGACGTGCCCCCTTCTTCCCTCTCTCTCGCCTCATCCCTCATCATGCGCTTCGCCGTCTTTGCCGCCGCGGCTTCCCTTGTCGGGTCCGCACTGGCTGTGCCCGCCACGGCGGCCGCCGCAGCAGCAGCACCGCTGCCGGAAAAGTCGCTCAGCTACCGCGCCGACAACGCCACCAAGGCGTGCATGTCGGAGGATGACGCGAAGCTGATTGTCGAGGTGTACCGGCGGCTGATTTCCGAGTACACGGACGAGGACTGCACCAAGTACTGCGCGGACTCGTTTGTGGACATCTCCGACAGCATCAACACCTTCCTCAACCAGCCTCTGGGCGGGCCCACGTTTGCCACCAAGAAGATCTTTATGGACGCGCAGGCGGTCAACCCGCCCTTCCCGCTGGTCGTCGACTCCATCGACGCCGTCGGCTGCCAGGCCATCGGCATGCGCTGGCACGCCACCTTTGGCGAGGCCAACAAGCCCAGCAAGGGCATCACCATCCTCAAGACCACCAAGGAGAAGGGCTGGTGGCAGATCACCGAGATCGCCGTCGAGTTCAACTCGCTGACCTGGCTGCTCGACATGGGCGGCAACTACACGTGGACGGGTTGAGCGGCCGGTTTGCCTCTGGCGGGCTGTGCTGTCGTGGGAGAACGGGAAGGAACGACAGGAGACCACCCGTGGACTGACCTGTGGATAGACCTGTGGATGGAGGATCAGCTTGTACTGTACATACCACGTACCTAAACACTCTTGCCCTTTGCTTTCCTGTGCTTCCCCTCTAAGTCTTGGACCTTTCCGAAGCGACGCATGGCCGATCGGCCGATCTCAATGATGGAGCCACACGCATCCCTGTGAAGCTGAACTGCAAGGAAAGGGGCTGTAAACAATGACGTTAAGATTAGTGGCTCTTGGCACCGCTGCTGAGCTAGACCCGCTAGAATGTGCGCTATCAAAGCTGAGTTTGGTGTGTGAGGACCAGCTGAAACCCCTGCCCGAACTCTGGGAGGCAGCCGTGCGACTTGTCCCGAATAGGGCATTGATTTTATTTCCAGCGCCTCTTACCAGCAAGGGGAAGGGGGAGGAGGCATCTTCATTAAAAGCTTCAATCCTTGAAAACAGCTGCTTTTCGCCCTCTCTTTTTTCTCTCGTCTTCTTTCTTTGCGTTTGCTTTCCTTTTACCTTTCCCCTCCATCCATCCACCCCCACCGTCATGGCTTCGCTCACCATCCGGAACATCTCTTTGACGCCCCTCGAGCTCACAAAGGTCGAGCGCTTCTCCGGCGACGCCGTCGAGAGTTCGCACGGCATTGGCCACTATGTACTGGACCTGCTGCGCGCACCTCTCCGGCTCATCACCGGACAGAGTGGAACCAATGGCGGCGGCACCGGCCTGGTGCCCAAGCACGGAGCGGCGCCGACCTCCGCGGACAACGTCAGCGGTGTACGCATCGGTGCTTTCGAGACGCGCCGCACCGAGATCAAAGCCCCCGACGCCGGCCTCGAGGTGCTGCGCCTAACCCTACGGGCCGAGTTTGACGGCGGCGCCCACCGCACGTACACGGTGGACGTGCCAGGCGCGTCGGCGCAGAGCATTGAGCTGCAGCCGATCGGCGGCGAGGGCGAGAATGAGAACGAGGCGGCCAAGAAGGCCGCGTTCTCGGCCGTGTACACGGCGGGCAGCGCACACGTGGCGGTGCTGAGCAGCGCGTCGCTGGCGTCGTGGATGGCCGCCGTGGACGGCTCGTTTTCCATCTCGAGCCTGTCGCTGCCCGGCACCCACAACAGCCCGGCGTACCACTACGCGCTGCCGTCGGTGCGATGCCAGGCGGTCGATGTGCGCACGCAGCTGGACAATGGCGTGCGCTTCCTCGACGTGCGCGTCAGCGTCAACCCACCGGCGCAGCCGCACGTCGACCCGGCCAGCAACATGACCCTCGTGCACTCCGTCTTCCCCATCGGGCTGCTCGGCACGCACCAATTCCAGGAACTCTACGCCGACGTGCGCGCCTTCCTCGACGCCAACCCGTCCGAGACGGTGCTCATCAGCGTCAAGCGGGAGGGCACCGGCAAGGGCTCCGACGACGACCTGGCCAGCCTGCTGCTCAACCACTACGTGGCTGCTGCCGAAGACGACCACAAGTGGTACACGGAGCCGCGCATCCCGTCGCTCGACGAGGTGCGCGGCCGCATGGTGCTGATCCGCCGCTTCCACCTGCCCGACACCGACACCTTTAGGCAGCTGCACGGCGGCGCCGGCTGGGGCCTGGACGGGTCGGCCTGGCCCGACAACTGTGCCGACGGCACGTGCGGCACGCAGCTGCGCCTGCAGGACTTTTACGAGGTCACGCAGACGCCCATCATCCAGACCAAGATCTCCTACGTGACAGCGCTGCTGGCTAACGCCAGCAAAGAAAAGCACACGCGCCGCAACGGCGCGCAGGCAGATGCCGGAGCAGCAGTAGCAGAAGCGGCGGCGGCCGCGGCAGTACCGTCAGGCCCACCACCGCCGCTCTTCATCAACTTCTTGACAGCCAGCAACTTTTTTAACATCCGCTGCTGGCCCGAGAACGTGGCGGCACAGGTGAACCCGTCAGTGGTCGAGTATCTGTGTGTGCGGCATGGCGAGCCGGGCGACGAAAACGCCGGCGCCGACAAGGTCCTAGGCGCCGGCGCCACGGGCGTCGTGGTTACGGACTGGGTCGGCTACCACGGCGACTGGGACCTGATCCGCTGCATCGTGGCCTGGAACGCACGTCTGCAGCTGGACCAGTAGGGTGGTTCGTCTGCTTCGGTTGATTCGGCTGCTGCTGCCAACGCCTCGGTTACTCCAGCCGTTCCAGCGGCGGCCGTCCAGCGGCGGGCAGGGCCACATTGGCCAGAGATACTGCACAGGCATCGAGCGAAGCGCAGAGTTCAGGGAGGGGCAAAGTGATTTTATCATAGCAGGCGAGATCACAGCGGCGTGGCCAGTTGTTCTTATAGATATCCAAGATGACCGGACGGACTGCAAGGTGTATTGAATTACTATCTTCCCTTGTTTAACTTCCTCGAAAACGCAAAAGGGTCTGCGAATATGTTAGTGTCTGTCGTACGAACAAAACAAACACGAGCATTGAGCAATGTAGCCATATCAGTTCTCCAAGGTGAAAATAGGTAAAAGGTCTCATCACAAATGATCAGACAAAAATGCAGAAGGGTATCATCTCGATGGCATGTGGGGAGCTGGCATTTGTGTATTGGGGACAGCTTACATATAGAGACAGCTACGTCGCCAAAGAGCAAAATACCTGCAAACAGACAGAAAAGCGTTAGCGTTCTGGCCCGCGTTTGCTGTAACAGAGATATACAGAGACGAGGGTCAAAGAGAAGCATGTCAGGCTGCGAGAGACGTTAGCTGGGGCCACAAAAAGCAGGAGAACAGAAGCAGTGGCATACCTCATTAAATCAGATTTTGATAGTTTGTTCATCTCCCGCCGAAGCAAGGATCAAACAGTGTGAATAAACGAATCATCATATGCAATGATGGGAAGCAAAAAGACATAGCGCTCGCGTTGCGGCGTGTACGGTGTTTACCTGGCAGAGCAGCGTTAGCAGTCGCACTGGCACAGAAGATAAAAGACGTCTTGCGAGTCCGTGTGGCTTGGGTTCAGGTGACGAAATCTCAACAAGAGCCCGCCGGCGAACCGCCCTCCCACAAGGTTTGTACGTCCTTGCTTTGGAAGAGGAGGCCGGCCGCCGACGGGTCATTCTGTCCGCCCGTTCGTTCAAACTATCATCATATGGCCACAGTCGCCAGATGCAGGAGCGTGGGGAAGATGCGAGATGTACCTGAAGCAGAAGAGACAGCGTTAGCAGAGGCTTTCCACAGGCACGACAGACAGACAGCGGTTGAAGGCAAGGTTCTCTTTAAAAGGGAATAATCAGACAAGGCTGAAACAAAGGGTATCCACATGTAGGATTCGGCATGAGGAATTCCTAGTATTTGGTATTGTTGTCATCACTTTGGGGGGGAAAGGAGGTGTTGAAGGCACACGTCGAGGCAGTCCTACCTTTTAAGTGAAGCTGCCACCGACCAGCGGCAGCAGCAGGATTCCCTGCCTGCAAGAAAGGGAACACAATATAGACTAGAGGAAGAAGGTCAGCCTCTGAAAACAGAAGACGCAATCGTCGCGGACGACACAACGCAAAGCTCTGCCTGGTCATGGAGGTGCTCAGGGTATTTGTTGTGGTCCCCATGAATGTGTAAGATTTGGATTGTTCGTGTAGTTGTTCATCATCGCAGGACCAGGTAGACAAGAGAGAAGGCACGGTCGATAAAAAGGGCGGACGTACCTTGGGTTATGGCTTTGAAGCCGTTGTTGTGAAGAGAAGGAAAAAATGGCAGGAGAAGAAAAAACTGCTGAAATGATCTGGGAAAAAATGGTATGTGGGGTCTTCTGGCCAGCTAGGAGACAGGAGAGTGGGGAATTTTTCTGGATTAGTCATCATATGTACCGTACTCCGCACAGGCCTGTTTTGTTAGGCAGACGTCACCACATCCAACAGGAGGCAGCCAGCAACGCGGGGAAGCGCCAGGCATCACCGCCAGTCCTCCGTATCTTTCCGCCTGTCTTCGCCCCTGGTTTAAACCGGCCGTGCCCAGTCCATCTTCCCCTCCTTCCTTCCTTCCTTTCTCCCATCTTTACCACCATTTCTTCTTGTTCCCATCTTGCATCTCCCGCGCCTAGAGAGAGCTTGAGCCTCCATCCAAACCATTTTCTGACTGCCTTGGCGATGGCGTCCGCCGGAGGCATCTGGGTCCCCATGGCCCAGCGTGTCCTTCGGCTGGCCGTCCACACCGGACAGCGGGCAGCCAAGGCGCTGCACAACCACGTGGCCGTGGCTGCGCGCGCCAAAGCCGACCCGATTGCCGTTCGATCGGCACCACCGTCCTTCGGCCACCAACCCGTGCACCCCGTCGCCTGGCGGCGCCAGCTCAAGAACGGCAGCGCGCGCTGGTTTTCCTCTTTCTCGTCACGGGCAGCTGCGTCGCGAGCCGTCTACCGTCCACTGCATGTTGCCGTCGCCGTCCGGCGCTTCTTCAGTTCTCGCACCACTGCGGGCGCCATCCCCCGCTTCGTCGACCGCACCGCCTACCTCAAGTCGAGCATCGGCTCGCAAGCGGTTTGGAGGGCGTCTGGCCGCACCCCCTTTGCCTCAACGTTGCGGCCCAACCTGACGGCAGGCGCCCTGCCGCGCACGGCCGGCGGCTACACGCTCGGAGGCGGTGGCGGACGGCAACACGGCGCGCGCTTCTTCTCGCATACGCCGGCGGCGCCGGCCCAGGTGGTGCAGAACGTGTCGCAGGCGATGCGGGCGTTTTGGACCGCAGGCCAGCGTGCGCGCTTCGACGGCACTGACGCGCGTGGCCGCCCGGCGTACAAGGCCATCAGCGCGCTGGAGGAGGACCTGTCGCGCCGGCTGGCGGTGCCAACGCTGCCCAAGATGGCGCCCGGCGCGTTTGTGGACTTTCCGCTGAACCCCACGATCACGGCCCTGGCGCCGCTGGCGGGTTTTCCGGTGGGCAAGGTGGCGGCGGCGGCGGCGGCGACTGCCACGACCACCCTCGGTGCCGAGGGCTTCCTCGATGTCCTGAGCATCGACTTTGCGCGCGCGCTCAAGGAGCTCAGCGCCATCATGAACGACCTCAAGCGGCTGGCTGCGCTTGGCGATCTGCCCGTGCTTCTCGACAGCAGCAGCAGCAGCCGTGGCGGCACAACGCTGCGCGTACGGTTCCCAGGCGTCGACGCCCAGACGGTGGACCGGCTGTGCGACGATCTGGGCATCACGCGCGGCATTGTCGGCCAGGACCCTGGCTTTGACTTGGCCATGGGCACTTATGCAGCGCTGCGGTTCCCGTTTGCACCCGGTGCCGACGACGCCTTCGAGGCTGCAGCTGCTGCGGATGCGCTGACGTCGCCCGGCGGCTCCGTACGGTCGCACCAGTCGTCTGCGCTGGTGTCCGACGAGCTGTCCGATGAGCTGGACGTGGACGCGGTCTTTTACTTTGACAGCATGGCCAGTGACGGACGCTTGGCAGCGTCCGAGGCCGAAGAGGACGGCTACATCAGCATGTCGCCGCCGGTGCCGAGCTCTGGCGAGCACATGTCGCAGGAGTTTGAGGGCGTGGAGGGCATCTACCGGTTCCTGGAGGAGTGCGACCGCATGAGGGGAAGGGTGTAGCGTTTGTGGGGTCTTTATGCTCGATTTTTTGCAATATCACTGCTATGTTACGATGCACTAAACGCCGGTCCGGTTTGTCTTTGGCTCCCGTGTTAGTGGCTCCAGGCGGGTTCCCCGCTGTTCGGACCTCGGCAAATGCCCCAGTTTTGGAATGACACCTGTAGGAGCATGTTTACTGATAAAGCATCGATGAACGACAAAGCTTTCTTGTTTGCTTCTTGCTTTGCCAACTCGTCTGACCCTTCTCTGCCCGAGCATCTACCGTCACAATGTCTGGTCCTGGCGCAGGCTTCGAATACCCGGCAACAAAGGTGACATGGCTGAAGCGCGACGTTCTCCTGTTTGCCAACTCCATTGGCGCCGACGCCAGTGAGCTTCACTTTCTCTATGTAGGTAACGGTGAGGGTTCTAGCAGAAGCGTCTCTGCAGCGTCTCTGACTGTATAGGAACTGCACCCCAACTTTTCCGTCTTCCCGACGTACCCCATCATCCTGCGTATGTACTTTCTTTCTCTCTCTCCCAGTTCCCCCCCTCCCGCTAATTCCCAGCCTTCAAAAAAACGAGCCAGGAAGTCATCGACTTCTACGCTGCCGAAAAGGCCGTCAAGATCCCCCATGTGCCTGACTTCGACCCCAAGCGCGTCCTCGACGGCCAGCGCCTCATGCGCTTCCTCAAGCCCCTACCGACGACCTCCGCCGGCCGCGACTTTGAGCTGCGCACCAAGGTCATCGGTGTTTACGACAAGGGCCGCCCCGGCTCTGTCGTCGAGCAGCAGATCGACCTCGTCGACGCCGCCACCGGCGAGATCTACGTACAGGCCGTCGGCTCTGCCTTTTACGTCGGCCAGGGCAACTGGGGTGGCCCCAAGGGCCCGGCCACGGTCAACTACCCGCCGCCATCGCCACGGCGCGCCCCAGACGTGACGTTCTCGGACCAGACCACGCAGCAGACAGCGCTGCTGTACCGCCTCAACGGCGACTACAACCCGCTGCACGCCACGCCTGAGCCGGGCGTCCAGATGGGCTTTGGCGGCGCCATCCTGCACGGCCTGTACTCGTTCAACTCCACCAGTCACCTGCTGCTCAAGCACCTCGGCGGCAGCGATCCGGCCAACATCCGCGAGTACCAAGCGCGCTTTGCCAGCCCCGTGCGGCCCGGCGACAAGCTGGTGACGTCGGCTTGGCGCACCGGCCAGGTCGACGCGGACGGCTTTGAAGAGATCCGCTTTGAGACGGCCGTGGAGGGCGGCAAGGTGTGTCTGAGCAATGGCCGGGCCCTGATCAAGGTGGCAGCCAGCAAGGGGAAGCTGTGATGTAGACGTACATTGTAAACAGCAACAAAAGTGGTAGACTGCCCACGTGATGAATTAAAATTAATGCAAGTTTAATCCTAAAATGTCTCTCAAAACAGGTAGCCACACTTCACCGCAAACGTCGTCAACGCAACTGTCTGCACCTCGACCATGTCCACGCCCGCCGTTGGCCAGCGCCTCTCCTACGGCGGCGCCCTGTGCACCGTCCGCTATGTTGGCGAGGTCGCCGGCACCTCTGGCGGCACGTGGCTGGGCGTTGAGTGGGACGATCCGGTGCGCGGCAAACACGACGGCGTGCACAAGGGCGTTCGCTACTTTACGTGCCGGCGGCGGCGGCTAGCAGCGATGGCAGGGCCAGAGGCTGTGATGCCGGCGTCGTTTGTGCGGCCGACCCGACCAGCCGATCCGCCGCGGACCTTTCTCGAGGCTGTCCGGGCCAAGTATGCCTCCGAGGCCGCGGAAGAGGACGGCGTTGCGTCAGGAGGCCAGACTGATTCGCCATCTACCTCAACGCCTGCCTCTGCGGCCGGCCGCCCCATTGTCATCTCGGGCAAGGTGGCCGAGGAGGTCGGCTTCGACAAGGTGCGCCGGCAGCTGGCGCAGATCGAGACGCTGCGGGTGGTCATTCTCGACAGCATGTGCGTGGCGTTGGCCGGCAGCAGCGGCAGCGACATTAGCTCGACGTGCCCGAGCATCACCGAGCTCGACGTCAGCCGCAACCTCTTTACGCAGTTTTCCACCGTGGCCGCCATCTGCCGCGAGCTGCCGGGACTGCACGGTCTTCGCATCAACGGTAATCGGCTGACGGTGGATGATGGCGACGGCGACGGCGACGATACTCAAAAGACTTTTGCCGGCGTGCGAGATCTCGGCGTCGACGAGACACTCCTCTCCTGGGCCGACATTGGCCGCATCGCCGCCCGCTTCCCGGCCCTGGCATCGTTGTCGGCTGGCGGCAACCAGCTGACCCGGCTGCAGCCACCACTCTCGCAGGTGAACGCCGCGTCTCTCGCGTCCACACTGACGCTGCTGAGCCTCGAGTTCAACGACTTCACAGCCTTGTCGGACCTGGCCAGCCTCGCCGAGCTGCGTGCGCTGCGCAACCTGCATCTAAAAGGCTGCCGCATTGCCCGCATTGCCCGCGTCGCGACAAACGACGACGTCGACGACGACGTCGACGATGACGGCGACTCGCCGCCACAGCCCTCTTCGTTTGCATTCTCCCCGGCGCTGCACTATGTCGACTTGTCGTACAACCACGTGGCCTCGTGGGCCTTTGTCGACGCCCTACCCGACATCTTTCCGGGCCTGACAGCGCTGCGCTTTGCCCACAACCCCATCTACAACAACCCCCATCTGGATGCTCAGGAGGCCGGGAGCGGCGGCGCAGCCATGCCGATATTGCCGTCGACAGCAACGTCCACGTCCACGGCCACGTCCTCCACGGAAGAATCCTTCATGATCACCGTCGGCCGCCTGGCGGCGCTGCGCACGCTCAACTTTAGCGCCGTCACGGCCGCAGACCGGGCCAACGCCGAGATGTTTTACCTGTCGCGCATTGCCAAGCAGATGGCCGCTGTGTCGGCAGGGGCCCCCGAAGCAGCCGTGGTGGCGCGCCACCGCCGGTACGGCGAGCTGTGCGCGCTCTACGGCGAGCCGGCCGTGGTGCGGCACGCCGAAATCAACCCGGCGTTCCTGGACGCCCGGCTGGTGCGTGTTCTGTTCTGTTGGGGTGATCGCCAGAAAACGGCCGAGATTCCCAAGTCGTTTGACATGTATGCGGTCAAGGACATTGCTAGCCGGCTCTTTGGTCAGTCGCAGCAGCGGCTGCGTCTCGTGTGGGAGACGGGCGAGTGGGACCCGGTGGCAGGTGTTGGTGAGGAGGAGGAGGACGACGACGACGAGGACGACGACGAAGACGATGGCGAGGGCGGCGTCGTTGAGCCGACTGCCGAGACGATCGCACTGGATCCGAAAGACTCCTCTGCAACCCATTCTGCGTTGGGACGATGGATCAAGCGGGAAGTCGAGCTCAAAGACACCCCGCGGCAGTTTGGGTTCTGTGTCGACGGACTGGACGTCCGCATCCGCCTAGAAACGCGGTGACCGATCGGCAACAATTCCTCTGAGACCTCGTTCGCACTTTCAAACAGTGCATGCAAACGGAAGAGAAACCACCTGCGCCCCTCCCCCATTTATCTCTCCATGCTCGTGGTCATTCTCACCTTACTTTTTTTTTGTCTTCAGCCTCTCACCAGCACCTGTCAGAGACCCGCCTCCTGAACGCCATGTCGCCACGCGCCTCCCACTACATTGTCAGGCCGGGCCCGTCGACAAAGCTGCCGTCTGGCGATGTCGTCCAAGGCGCAGGCATCTTTGTGCCGTTGATCGCCGTCGATCAGCTGCCTGCCTGGCTCGACATTGCCGGCATGCCCCGTCAGCTTCGGCCCGAGGACGCCGTCAAGATGATTGCCGTTGCAGAGTTCGCGGGCAGTCACCACCATGGCTATGTCGACCGCCGTGCCTATGACGTCCGTATCCTCTGTGCACTGTCCGAGTCCGAGACGGCAGCAGCAGAAGCAGCAGCAGCTACGCCCGACAGCAGCCTCCCAGCGACAGAGCCGGATGGCCAAGCCGAAGCACTGGCCGAAGTACTGGCCCCCGAAGCACTGGCCGAAACACTGGCCCCCGAAGCACTGGCCGAAGCACTGGCCCCCGAAGCACTAACCCACCCGTTCATTCTCTTTTGCCGCATGCTGTCGCGCCTCAAGACGCCCAAACACGACACGCCGCCGGTCGTAGCTGCTACCGTTGCCGGTGGAAGCGACACGCCACCGGTCGTCGCTGCTGAGGAAGAGGACCTCATTGAAATGGACGACAAGAACTCTGCGCTGGCGGGCTCCGTGAATAAGACTGCTGTGGACAGCTCCGTCGACACGGCGACGACGGCGACGGCCGAGGGGATCGATCTCGCTAGTCCACAGCGCCAGACTACGACGGCGGCCGCCTCGAGCAACACGGCCAGTGGCGGCAACGGCAGTGGCGGCAACGGCAGTGGCAACTCTAACGGTGGCAATGCTTCCTCTTCTCCGGCAAAGAGGAATCCCGTCAATGGCCCCCGGATGCCGTGCAAGTTCTGGTGCCGTACCGGGTATTGGTAAGACGTTTCAAAGCTTTCTATTTCTACGCCCACCGTCCCTGCATGCTCCCTTTCCCGGTGCTCATGTGCTCACTGTCCTGCATCAGTCTGTACGAGTCGCAGTGTCGGTTCAAGCACGAGATGCCTTTGACGCCAGAAGGTCTCCGAGCCATCGGCCTTGACGGCGTGCCGAATCGGTGGACCAGACAACAAGGAAAAGGCAGCGGCAGCAACGATGGCTGCGACCGATATCACAACGGCCACACTGTGGAGCTGGGCAGCCAGTCGCAGCAGAAGCAGCGGACTCGAACCGGAAAGGCCAACAAGGCCAGCCAGGGTCAACCGGAGGCCGAGAGCAAACTCGACCAGGCACCGCAGGAACAGCACCCTGATTTTGAGAGGTGGTGAGGAGAAGGTGGTGGAGACAACGACAACGAGAAGTTGCGGGAAATCGTGGGGGGAAAGGCGCTACTGTTCGAATGCCGCAGTTGCTGTCAGGGCGCAAGATAGCTCTGGGCTGTAGCTTTGGCTCAGGCCATCGGAATAAAAACAACGGGTATGCCGACAGTTGATCATAGGGAGCAAAGTGCAACAACCCAAAATGCAAATTTCAAATTACTAGGTTCTGTAGCGGGCACGCGGAATCCCCGTCGTGGGGGGAAGCAGATTGTTCAACTATTACCTAACGAAAAGAATCTTCGAAGAGGAGAGAAGAAACAGAACAGAACTGGCGGTGAACACTCTTCTTCGACCCCTTTTCCGTAGCTCCTTTCCGTGCCGCGCATGGTCCCTCTCCCGCCCCTCTTCAGGGTCAAAACCCCGACTGGCCAAGGCGTCGTCAGGCCATCCCCGGGCTTCAGCCCGTCACAGACGGCCTGTGACAACAATGGAACCTGAGGGCGGGCATGACAGAAAAAGGGAAAACTGAAGAAACGAAAGCCGAAGAACGAAAGCTGAGGAAACAAAGTCTTTTATTACTGACTGGACACATTCATGAAGACGAAACGACACTCGACGTTACAACGAAACGACTCTCACATCCGTCTTCTGTAATAGAAGACGTTTCCCCAGCTTTCCCCAGCTTTCGTTTCTTCAACTTTCGTCTCTTTAGCTTTCCCTTGATGCTTCTCATCTCCTTCCTGTTTTTTTCCCGGCACTTTTTGGCTTCTCGATTTTCTCGCCGTCGTGATCCAATGGGGATCTTGTCAAAGAAATAAGAACAATAGGGTATGGATCCGTAGCTTGACTTTGAACAAGAAGGTCTCGCAGTTTTGAGTAGGACGTCAACGAATGCAGTCCGTCTGGCATTGGCAGTTCGGTAATCGTAAAAGAAGGTGATAATTCGACACTTGAAGCAAAGACCCAGTCCAAGGTCCAGTATTCAGCCGGGACCGAGAAACGACGGAGAATGTTCTGAATAAACGCCTTGGATGTCGGATGCCCATTTACGAGGAGGACGGGTTGCGCGGCGTACTCCTTGTACAAGACCAATTCTGTACATTCCTTAACTTTGATCTGTCCGACCATGCGTTCCGAAAATTCGCCGGTGTAGAGGGTGAGGGAGAATCTGGCCGTGTGTCGTTTTTGCCAGGCGTGTGACTCTAGCATGCTGCTGTAACTCGTTTCGTCCATGTTGATAAAGTTTAGAATGTCGCTTTGAGCAACCCCAGGGATCAAGTCAATGACGGCCGAAATGCGGTGGCCGCAGAATGGACAGCTGTTCCAAAATGGGTTTATCGGACAAGATCAGAGTGATTCACGCCCGGTTGCGTACAGATTCGGTTCGTCATAAAAAAAGGGCTTGAAGGTGCGTAGAAATGGCAGTGGGAAGGGACAAGGGACACTGTAGCTGTCTCAATACCAGAGGGTAGGTCTGGAGTTGACAATTCAAGAGGTAAAAGAAGATGGATCAATTGATGCAAAGAAGGTACGAGCTGTGAAAGAAAAATTGTCTGGCTGCCCAATCCCTGGGACCTCTCGTGTTATATATTCGCGCCTCCTCTCCTCCGCCCTCGGCTGCGAGTGTCGGCCGATCCGAATACGAAATAGGCAGGCACGGTCCAGGTGGTTGGAAGCTAGCCAGGTCTGACCAGGTGACGGTCAGAGCCTGTCTGATCAGAGCTTGGACAGGGACTGGCTGTACGCCGTATACATCAGGTGTACTCCGTACATGTATCTTACTCCGTTCGGAGTACATATACTAGATTTAGTGATAGCTAAATTTCAGGGGCGTTGCACGTGTACTGTTTTGCACAGCGAGGGATTCTGAGGGCTGCCAACAGACTACCAGATACTCCGTACGGTTAGTCCTAGGATCAGTGCACTTTTGGTATTTTGGGGGTCACGTTGTATCAGACGTGGATACAGCGTTTTGGCTCCTCTCTGTCTTGACGGAGGAGGAATTTACAAGGTCAAAAGGATTCCCCTCTCAAGAGGAATTCGGGAGAGGACAGGAGAATACAACAAACTTTCTGCTCTCACTTTGCTAACCCAAGAACACCTTATTTCCATCTGACATCACTGCCATTTCTACGCACCTACAGGCCCTTTCTTACAATGACGGACCAAATCTGTACGCAACCACTCTGATATTGTCCCATTTTGAAACAGCTGTCCATTCTGCGGCCACCGCATCTCGGCCGTCATTGACTTGACGGATTCTCCTCCAAACTTAACAGAAAAAAAGAAAAAAGAGGAAAATTAACAATCCAGCGGGAGCTGCAAATTCGATCTGTCTTTCCACCAGGTCTCGTGATTCCTATTGGGGTTGGTCGAAGCGACATTCCAATATCATCAACACGACAAGTTGCAGACGAAACGCGGAGCAGAAGCATTTTGGAAACGCAAGTCCGGCAAAAACGAATCACAGACAGTACCTTCTCTTACAACTTGTATACTGGCGAATTTTTCCAGGACGTTTATTCGGGGTATTACTCGTCGTTTCTCTGTCCGACCATGCGTTCCGACAACTCGCCGGTATACAGGGTGTAGGAAATGGTACTGTCTGTGATACGTTTTTGCCGGACTTGAGTCTCTATGATGCTTCTGCTCCGCGTTTCGTCTGCAACTTGTCGTGCTGATGGTATTGGAATGTCGCTTCGACCAAACATTGACACCGGCAAGCTGGGTGCCATCTCGCCCAGCGAGGTCAGCGCCAAGAGCATCCACGAGGCCGTCACCACGGACAACCGAATTGCCGCCGTCGAGGTCGAGCTGTGGCTGTGGTCCACCGTCGTCCTCGAGAATGGCGTGGCCGCTGCCTGCGCCCGGCACGACATCTAGCTGGTGGCATACTCGCCCGTCGGCAGGGGCATGCTGTCGGGCGAACTCACGTCGCCCGACAACCTGCCCGAGGGCGGCTTTTTCCCGCGCTTCCACCCCGACAACGAGATGAAAGAAACTGACGACATCATTGCCAAGCTTGAGGTCAGGGGCGGACGGTATCCTCCTGGTGCCCTGACGAACTCGTGAAAGGGCGAGAAGTGTTATTTGTCCTTTTGCTACTATGTAATCGCCCAACGACTTGACAACGATTCGGAGAGAACCTTGTAATAGAACGAACGAGCTGCTTTTCTGTTTGGTGTTAGTAAGCGCCTTGACGTCCAAAGGACATATTGAGAAATTATATACTTCTCTGTCAGTGCCCTTTATTACTTACCACCAAATCGAGATGGTACCAGGCGTCGTCGAAACGACTGTCGCTGTCCGGAGACTTCGCTCCCCCTGGTGCCCTCAGGATATATACCCACGCCGCCGCTGAACGGACCCGGTGCACTCGGACCATGGATGGGCCTGGTTTGGTTTCACGAGATATCTACGCCCTCGCCGCTGGACGTAAAGCAATAATGCTGGCACACTCACCGTCGAAGCAGATTCCACGCGACCCGATAACCCACATAGCCTCGACGTTTGCGGTTCCCGACCGTCGTTTCCTCCATCGTTTGGGTCCCCATCCCCTCCGCGATCTGTACGACGATGTGCTCTTTGACCCGATTGTGGATTTCGTCCAGGCTTCGGGACTTGCCTGGACTCAGTTCGGCGCGTACCGGCAAGGCTGGTCTGAAAAGACTGACAGCAGCGTGCCAACGTTGCTGGTCTGGTCTGTACCGATGGAAAAGGCCGACGAGACGACTCTGAAAACAGCACAGCTGCTGACGGACGAACTGGACAGGCTGCTCGCAAATCAGTATGTGCTTCACGTTGAATGCTTGGCCTGTGTCGAACTGTTTTGACGATCGCTTCGCGAGGACAGAACTCTCTAACCCTGCTGTTGCTAGTTCCCTGCTGGATGTGCACGTCGAAATTGCAGCGCCATACTGCAGCAGGGCATATGGCTCCAGGCAGCTAGAACCCGCCTCTGATAGCATCTCGACCACGTACGACCCCATTCTGCCAGGAAGAAGTATTGGCCCAGAGAAAGGCACGACCAGTGGCACATTCACCGGCTTTGTGCGGGTGGAGATGCCGACCATCTCACAAATCAAGACAGCCACCGCAGCGACCGCCACGGCAGCCAAAGGAGCTGGTCCCAATGCTGATGTGTTTGGTCTTACGTGCCATCATGTGGCCAGCGCCAATCACGTTGATATTTCCCGACCTCTCATATCTACGGACAGTGTCATTCTGTCCAGTCCCTCACCAGCGGACCATCTAGCCATTGTCGAGAACTTGCGGGAAAGCCTGGAGTTCTGCAACAAACTGGTAGCCGAGAGCGAATCGCGCAAAGAGGAAGCACGAAGCATCGGAAAGAAATGGACACACCTTCATCAACTTCAACTGGACTTCGCCATCAAGAACCAGCAACATACATGCGCCAAGCTAAGCCATGTGGAAGAACACTGGAGCAAGAACCACAACCTTGGACGTGTCTTGATCTCTTCTGGTATTGCCGAGCCAGAGCCTGGTGGCAGTGCTCGTGACTGGGCCCTCATCCAGATGAATGCGTCACGAATGGGTGAGAAGAGGGATGAGTGGCCTCCGGTACGTTTCACTACTTATATGCTTTGTTGGACTTTCCTACGTGTCTAACGATGAGAAAGGACTGGGTTTACGAGGAATATTACGACACTCTGCAGACAATATCTCGAGCTTTGCGGATTGAGTTACCCCAGAGTGTATATCATTTCCTATCCGACCTCGACAGCATCAGCGACCACGACGACGAAACGCTTCTCACCACCTCGGAGATTCGAGATATGATGAAGATGAGACTACCCGTCTATGTGGTCCTCCACGGCAGAACAACGGCTTTTGGGATTGGTATGCTTCATGACATGTGCGACGGTGTCCGCACAAGGTACAGCCAGGATGGTATTGAGAAGGAGATTGTGTCAAGGGAGCTTACTGCAATTGATATTGGGGGGAAATCCCACCTCGACAACCACGTCCTTTCACTTCCCGGAGACTCTGGTGCTCAAGTACGAACGGTCGACGGAGACCTATTGGGCATTGTGTTTGGTAGCAACCTGCACGATCCAGTTGGAAGCCCCACGACACACATATCGGTGGCAGAAACCCTCGCGGCGCAAATCAAGGAGGCGACCGGCGCCAAGCGGGTGTCTTTTGTTGGACGCAACCAGGCTACGGGGTAACAGCCTGTGGACGGGATTTGGGGGATATGACATGAAAAAGAAAGCGAATAGGGTTATTAATATGATAATGAAAAAAACTGGATTTTGCTGGCAGAACAGACACTTGCTAACGACGGTAAGCCACTCCCAGTGTTGAGCCGACAGACACAAACAAATCAAGTGTAAAAGTGAACAAACAAACAAAAACGACGGAATGGAACCGAGTATGGCCGACAAATGCCAAAAGATCGAAATCAGGCTTCACGAGCTCGCAGCCGCCTATCAGCTCGTTTGGTCCGGTTCAAGAGTGCTCACTCCTAGATTCATCGGGGTTGGAAATGACCTCGCATTCTACAATGCGCCGCACTGCCTTTCTCTTTGCCGCTTTATGGGCCTCGTCGCAGCTTCTTCCCGATGCCTCCCCATTGTTGTGATCTTCGCTGTCGTCGTCGGCATCGTCATCATCGGATTCATTGTATTCTTCGATTTCAACCGTCGAGAAATTGCCGCAATTGCGGGCATCCAGACGAGAACCTGCTGGCCCCCTGTTGGGTCTCGCTGAGGCCCGATTTCTGAGGACCAAAGCCGTCTCAGTGTTTGGCGCCGTAGGGTCAGTTGCGTATGCTCCGTAGTAACCCTCGGCATTGCCGTTGTCTTCGTTTTCAAAGCGCGACTGGACTGGCGGTTTCCAGTGGCTAGTCACATCGGAAAACATATCAAAATCGTAGTTGGGAACGACAGGATCCGCGTCAAATTGGAAAGGCGGCGTGACAGGCACGCCATCAAAGGCTCCCCTCACATCGTCGTCGCTGAAAAAGTTACCGTGCCCCATCTCGTCGCGCTCATATTCGTCTTTGGGGACGTATTTGGACCATACTTCGGAGGCGCGGCCAAAGTCATAGGGCGGTATTCCTTCGTCGTAGAGTCCGCCCGATCCATGACTGTCCGGAAACGTCGGTTCACCAAAAGAGCCCGCAGGCGGCACGGCATCGTAAGGAGCACCCCCGGACTTGTATCGTTGTTGTGCTGTCGTCCGAACGTCATGGCTCCTGGGCTGCGAGCACTGGTCGTACCACCAAGCGTACAAGTCCTCCTCGTCCTGGTCCGTCGGAGGTGGCTTGCCTCGTCCCGCCTTCGGTTCGACAGTCTCTGCTTGGTCACGTAGATAATCCCGATGCTGGCGGAGCTCAGAGGCGCTTGAAGGACTTGCAGTGTGTACACTGAATGTACGGGGAAGGTTGGGACTTTCTGCCTTGGGGAGCGGTGGTTCGTAAGGGGTGCTATGACGAGTGCCCCCAGAGAACGACTGGTAAGGGGAAGCACGCGCGTAAATGTCATTATGAGATGCTCGGTACCGGGGGTGTGGCTGGTCAAAACGGTGCTGATGGCGTTCATGGTGAGAATATTCGCTTCGGTCTCCACCAAAGCCGGTTCTGCCTCTATCCGTCACTGGCCCGCGACCCCATCGATCGCTGGTCCTGTCAATATCATGTTCATGTTTCTCAAATTGTCTCCGGTCTGAATTTGAGCGACGGTATTCCGCCGAGACTGGAGGCTGGGCTGCGGAAAGATTGTCATGGGAAAAGTAAGGACGGGGGGGTCTAACACATCCAGAAGTCCTCACAACAACACTCGGTGACCGAGATCTGGGATGAGCAGGCTCGTCGCTGGTGTTGTTTGTCGGGGAACTAGTGTCTCCCTTGGGCAGCGTCGGAGAGTTCGCCAGGTTCATGTCGGACAGCTGAGAAGCTAGATGGTCCTCGTCCGGACGAGTGTGACGAGTAGCGCATGAGCACTCTTTGGTTGAGGCTGAGGACTCATTGTCCGACTCCTGGACGGATTCGACAGTCGGAGGCTGGTAGCCTCTCCAGCTATTAGTGCCATCATCTAACACGACACCATGCAGCTTCGAAGGTGATTTTGCATTAGCTCGTTTTGCGGATTTGCAGCTCTTTTCCGACTTTGAGTGCTCATTTCTTTCGTCTTCATGACGGCTTGTCTGGGTATCATCTTGATTTTTCTGGCCTCTCGAAGAGTGTAGACGCCGGGAAGGCTTTGCTGTTATGGTTTCGACAGAGTCACACAGTTGTTCATCGTCAATGTCGGAAGCCTAGTCGGAAAGTAAGCATTAAGACTCTGCCGTTGAAGCGTGGGAACGTATGTACCTTTGTAGTCTCACGGTCAACTAACTCTCTGATCTAGAGGGCAAGTCAGCTAGTTGTATTCACTTTTTGCTAGATAAGGGGGGTCAACACGTACAGGAGTTTGGAACTCGGGCTTTTTTGAACTGCAGACGGACGCATCCTAAGCATCATCTTCATGCTCAAAAACACTGCGACACTTGCGGCAAAAGTTGGTCACAGGCCTCTTCCCAGGTCGGAATGGATTGGCATCGTGGAACTTGCGGGAGCGGACACGACCGCAGCCACTGCATATATGTGCCCGTACTTTTCTCAGTGGCGATCCGGAACAATGAGTTCGCTGGCGGGACGATGAGATTCTTAACGAGTCTCTAGACGCTGTCAAGTTTTTGTCAAGACGACGCCGCCGCTCCGTTGCAGGTGAACCATGAGACGAATCTCTTGAGCGATTTCGTCCCCTCCGACTGTGTCTGCTCGTGTGTTCAGAGGGCCGTGGCACCTGCCCCCTGCTACTTTTATGCATTGGAGACTGCATCTGGAGGCCCGGCCCGGGTGTGTTACCGCTGAAAGACACGAACCCATTGATGGGGACTTGAGGGGGTGCAACAGGGCCTGGCGTGGTTATCTGTACCCACGGATAGATGCTTGCGTTTGTATATGGATATAGTTGTGGCGGCACCGAGCCTGGCTCGCTCAGGCATCCTGGACGCTTCTCCATTCGCGGCTGCCCTGGCACCGACACGGACTGCTGAGGTTGGAGAAAGTAGATATGGGCTGGGATATTGGATAGTGGATATGGACCCCCCGACGACATGTGTGTCGCGACGTCGGCGCTCCCGTGACGCTGCGCTGGGTGCTCATAAGGAGGAGCCGGAACATTCTCCAAGCCTGTGCTATTGCGGATGTAACTCGGCACCGAGGTTCTCAACATCACGTCGTCAGCAGTGCGAATGTGAAAGGGAGACGATGCCGTTCGACTGTTTGGTTGCCTACGCGACCGTCTGCCGAACAAGCCCATAAGCACATCGGAGGCACGAGAATGCCGGCCACTTTCGTTTCCGCTCCCACTGCGGCTGCCACCTCCGCCACTGGTGGCCATGCTTTTGGAGGTTCCGGCATACCCACCAGTCCCGAACGAGGACGAGACCGAATGGTCGGACTGCCGTCGGCTGCTCTTGCGGCTGCTCCGAAGTGGTGTGCTCATGGGAACAGACGCGGCTCTAGTGGCCAAGTTAGCACGTGTATCCGAAAGAAGAAACCATGATTCCTTCTGCAGCTCTCTGCAGATGGGGGACAATGGATTTTAGCTGTAGTCTTACTCGTGGCGCCGCTGATTGCGGTAAGAGGACATGTGCCGACACCGCTTGCGAGAATATGACAGTTAAGACCGGTAAGAAGTTCAACAATGCGTATCTGATGTAGACAACGTCGCGACGCTAGAGATGACAATATTGACTGGTGGAAGTTGAAAGGAGTGGACGTCACGCTGTTGTGAATGAGAGTAAAGGAGTGATATGAAAAATGGAATAGGAGAGGAAATACTCGAAACAAAAGCGCAAAAACGTGGGATATTTAGAGGGCTGGGTTCCGGCTTCAAAAGAGGAAGGAACAAACCACGCTCCTTCCCGTTATGGCCATTCCATGCCGGCATCACAAGACCTCAAAGCGCAGCCAAACGCGGACATTTCTCGGAGTCTATGGTGTGGCCATCATGTACAAAGTAAACAAGAGAGAGCAAAGACAAAAAAGAAATCATATTGGTGAGATTCATGGGTTACGCAGCCCTGAATGCCGCGTGTCGATTGCCCCTGTGGACAATGCTGTCTGGTTTTTCCTCCTCCTTTCCTCTTCGAGGCGCAACTTGCACCCAGCAACATCCCGTAATTTGCTAAGGTCATGTATGGTTAGAGCTTCGCTGTCGCTGGCCGAGGCCGCCAACAGATGCAGCAGCGCACCATATCTCTGTTTTATCTCTTCAGTGCTTTTCTTTTGTGTTTGGATTGTCCAGCCCATCCCAGCTCACAAACGTCGAAACGGAACGCTCAGTCCAGACGCAGGACTCTCGCGCCTTTGCGCTTGGTTGCCTTCTTCTTCTTGTGTCCCTGCTCAAAGGAAGCCACGGCTGCGTGGTCCCGGCCCACGTTGTCGAGGTCCTTGACCTTGTAGATCCGGATGATCCAGTTCTCGCTGGTGTAGGCCTCCTCAAGGATGTTGAGAGTCGGGCTCTTCTCTGGCAGCCGTGCGCCACGAACGCGGTCCTGGGCCTGCCCAGGCGGGAAGAGAGACTGGTAGTTGTAGTACGACATTTTGTACCTATCAAGAATTAGCAGGTGTGAACAAATGGACAGAAAATAGCGTGAGAACTCACATCAGGCTGTTCTTCATGGTCTCCGTCGCCTGGTCGTCGACGCGGTACTCGCCGCGATCGGTGAAGTACTCCCGCTCCTTCACCTCGTCGGGCCAGATACCTTCTGCAATGCGAACCATCCAGAGAAACTTGTTGATATCGTCGCCGGAGTAGCCAAGGAGACCTCCAAACACGACCAGCACGTAGTCGACCTCGTGTTGCCGCATGATCGGGTAGCTAATTTCTTCACGGGAGCTCATGGCCTTGCCGACGGTGGCAATGTGCGTGTTGTTCCACGTGTTGTTGTCCACGAGTGTGGGCCGATCCGCCATGCCGCCAATCTGGTAGCCGTAATCCCACCACGACATGACCTTGGCATCCTCGCGCGTGTTCTGGCGCAGCCACTGGTAGGCCTCGCGGTAGTCGTCAATGATGTGCTGCGAGCCATCTGGCATGCGGCTCGCCAGCACAACTGACGGCGATGAGTAGGCATTGGACGTCACCCAGGTGCAGTGCGTCACGAACATGCACAGGTAGATGACAACGGCGCCGGTGATGAAGAATTTGGACACGAACGAGTAGATGCCGACAAACGGCCGGCTCAGGGACTTGAGACCAGCGCTGCTCTTGGACGACCGCTTGTGTTCGCCGGCCTCTTCAGGGACTGCAGCATCGGTCGCACTGGGCATCTCCAGGCTGAGATAGGAGTCGAGCAGGGCCGACACGGCCAGAGCGGCAGCCACGCATACCACAGGAGTCAGCGTCAGCATCAGACGCACCATGACGCCCGCGAAGTAGCTGCCAAACAGCGCGTACACGACGATGAAGACATGCTCGTCTGCCAGCTTCTGGAAGCAGAGGTACACGCCGGCCGGGAACAGCCAGATGAGGAAGTTGAGATCGAAGAAAAAAGCCGGCCAGGCGGTCGGCTGGTGCTCCGAGACGGACGCAATGATGGGAATGTGGATCTTGGCATAGCCCGTGTCCCAGAGCGAGTAGAAGCGGCCGGACCAGGGGGCGATGAAACCAGCCGTCGTGGCGACGACCAGGCCCAGCAGGCCGATGGTGAAGACGCTTGCAGCCGAGAGCAGCAGGAAGGTCTGGAACTGGCGACTGGGGATGGCTGAGCGCACGTAGTCGAGGGCCGCCAACAACTGCAGGAAGCCGAAGATGCCGAGCGCGGGCATGTGCTCACTGGTGCGGACCGGCAGGAAGCCGACAAACGGAATCTGCATACTGGCCAATGTGCCCAGAGCATACCAGGTGGTGTATGCCACATACAGGCGAGTGCTGTAGCGGCCCATGCAGATGAGAACAAATGCGTGGAGCGGCAGCAGGCAGGTGATGAAGGCATAGCCGCCCCACGAGGCCACCATGTAGCCGTAGAAGAGCGCACAGAGCGCGCCCCACAGCATGGAGCCGAGCTTCAGAGCCTTGATCCAGAGGAAAAAGGTAAAGACAAGCAGGAAGATGGCAATAGCCTCGTTATCGTAGCTGCCGGCCACGGACCGCGAGATGTAGCCGGGGGTGATGCCCATGAAGGCGGCCGCGAGGAGGCCGGCCGACGGGGACGTTGTCATCTCGTTTGTCAGCAGGTAGGCGGAGTAGGCTGTGAGGCCGGAAAATGCGGGGGCCAGCAGCACGCAGACGTTGCGGATGTCGACGGGAATCGTGAGGGCGCGCAGGGCGTGGTAGATGGCACCACTCGTCACCATCAAGCCGGGGTACAGCGTGCCGCCGGTGACACGGCCGAGCGGGTGCCAGGTGCGGTCGTCAAACCAGTCCCAGAAACTGTAGAAGCCATTGGCCACTAGGTATTTCGTTGCGCGGAAGTTGAACCAAGGGTCGACTGTGACGGCAAGCGAAAAAGGCAGGTTAGCAGGGCGCGCGGCACGACGAGCCATTGGGGGATGTGGACCGCTGCAACGGCAAACATACATTCGTGGATGATACTCTCGAAGCCTGTAAGACGAGGGAGAAAAGGGTTAGCATGACAAGTCTCTTCACCTTTCGGACCTAGGGCCTTGTCGGACACGACTCACGGATGACGGAGAACAAACGACTCGACACCGACGCCGCAGCAATCAAGACCAGGATGACCACCCGCAGAACCGAGCGCAAGCTCTTGGTCTTCGTACCGCTGGTCACCAGCTGGCTGACGGGATCTTGTGGCGTTGTCGATGCCATGGCGGCCGAGAGTCGGCAGGGAAGGAGAAGAGATGATGGGAGCGTCCAGCAGCAGCAAGTCCAACGAAAAGAAAAGGAGAACCACAATGAAAAGAAAGGGAACGAAAGAAAGAAGGGTACTGAAAAGAAGATGAAAGACACGGACTGGGGAGATCGCACCGAGACAAGTCGCTGGCCGTCGTGGTCGTCGTTGGATTGTCGTCGTCAAAAACGGCCCCTTTGGTGGTGCTGGAGAGGACAGCTGGAGCTTCTGTGGACAGCATACACGTTACGCGGCTGGCGTGCCGTGGCGGCGCTGATTGGCTGGCAGAAAAGCTGCAAGGACCCACATCTCAGTCAGGAACGCTCTCTTGGCAGAATTGTAAGGCGGTGAACATTTCAGAGAGTGCAGTAGAGGTATTGAACAGGTAAGTTACAGAAAAATGACGCCGAGTTACCCAGTCGCTCGGTGTTGCCAGCAGCAGTCTGGCCTCCGTGGCTTAGCCCGCACACCAGGCTCATGGCACGACCATGCTGCCCTTGGTGTTGCTGGCTTCGAGCTTGTTGATGAGTTTCTTAACATTCATCCACTCGTCGCTCCGCAGGCCCTCCTTGCCGCCAAGGTCGGGCCCGACCTCGAAGACCGTCAGCGCGCCCGAGATGCCGCCAGCTGCCAGCCTCTTGCCTTCGTGCTTGTCCCAGGCCACCTTGTTCAGGCTGTTGGCCAGCATGGTCCGTCCATCCTTGCGCTGGCTGGGGCTGATGCGCGCCACCGGCTCCTCTGTCTCCACGGTGATGTCCCACAGCTCCAGCCACCCCGCGCCGTCGACCAGGCTGAACACGCCGGGTTTCACAGGCGACCACGCCGCATCGTAGACCACGTCCTCGCGCACGAAATCTAGCAGCGGCTTGACGGCGTCTTTGCGCGCAGCGCCGGCCCCGCCCCTGCCGCCGCCACCCGCAATTGTGCTCGTTGCCGCCGGCGCACGTACCTTCCACAGCTTGACAGACCAGTCCAGACTCGAAGACAGCACAAGATCGCCCAGGTCGACGGGGCCGCGCGCAGGGTGGAAGTCAACGGACATGACCGGTGCTTCGTGGCCCTCGTAATGGACGTGTGCGTCCACACCGGCCTTGGCGCCTGCGCGGTCGTAGCGGTGGCACGGGTAGATGGGGCCCTCCTCGGAGCCCACCAAGAAAAAGGTCGGATCGGCTTGCGGGAAAGCCAAGCAGGTGGGTGCCAGGTCGTCGACCTTGCAGGGCGGCGGCACCGTCAGCGTCAGGAACTCTTGCGGCTGGGCCAGCATGTTCTCGGCCCAGCCGCAGACCACGCCGTCGGTGCTGCAGCTGATGATGTTGTTGGCGTTTTGTGTGCCCACAATGTCGAGGGCGTACACCGGGTGCGTGTGGCCGGAGCCAGTCAGTGGCGTCTTCTGGACGGGTGCCGACCGCGCGCGCGTGTCCCAGACCAGCACCTGGCCGCTATAGGTGCCGCCAAAGATGAGGTTGGGGTTGAAGGGCGAGAAGCGGGCGGTCAGGATGTCGGACTGCGCGTGGAAGACAAACTCGGGCCGGTCGTGCAGATTGAGGCTCCAGACTTGGACGACGCCGTCCGGTTCGTGCGGTGCCGTCGGGTTCTTCGTGTAGGAGGCGAGAAGGAGGTCGGGGAACTTTGGCGAGAAATCGATAGACGTGATCATGCGCTTCCTCGACCACTTCTCGTCGAAGAACTGGCGGATCTCCTTGACCTTCCGCCGGCCTCGGCCGCCCACGTTGCCCTGCTCATCATCGTCGTCGTTGTCGTATGCCTGCAGCGTGTAGTCGGTCAAGATGTCGTATTCCAAGTCCAGCGCCTTTTCAATCACCTTTGTCGACTTCTCGAGAAAGTCCACAAACTCGTTGGAGGATGAAACCGCCGCGAGCTCCTCGTCCGAGAGCACTCTCGCCGGGTAGTTTGTCGACAACGGCGCGGCCGGTGATACTTCTTGCCCCGCGAGATGCTCTCGTGCAATCCGCAGTTCCTCCTCAACCTCTTTCCGGATGTTCTTCCGCACTTCTTCCTCTCTTTCTCGCTCCCGCCGACTTGTCCTCTTGTTGGGCGTTGCTGGGCTGGGCTCGTCGCCGTCGGAGTCGTAGGCGGCACGGCTGTGCATCGGTGGGAGCGGCAAGAGGTCGTCTGTTGTCTGGACGCCTTTGCTGTAGGAGAAGACCTCCTTGACGGGGGATGGCGGGCACTCGTAGACGGTAGTGAGGGAGACTGTAGACAGGACCTGGGGTTGAGGTGGCGCGCCGCTGGCGGTGCTTGCCTGGTGAGCAGCAGCCGTTGCATAGTCGGATGTTTCGTTGCTCAGCTCCCCGGCGCTGAGCACGCTGTTCGGTCGGCTTCCACGGTGTGCGGGCGAGGCTGCACCGCCGGTTGTTGTGGACCCTGGCCGGCTCTCCCCGACCAAGCTGTTGATGAGAGACTCGATCTCGCGGCGGTTGTCGACACGGCCTGGTATTGGCGAGATCAGTTGCTGGTTCAGATTGGTTAGCAGGTTGTTCTAGGACACCCGGGGACGCACAAGACCTACGTCTGGGCCGATGCTCTGCCGCTGTGCCGACGCCTGGGTGCGCAGTTCGCGCTGGCGTTTGAGCTCGATGAGCTTCGCCCTCTTGGCCAAGATTTCATCGCGCCGCTGCTGCATGGTTGCCGTCTACGGTCTGTAATATCTTGCGGTGTCGTATCGCTCGTGGCATGCTCGTTGCCAGATGCAAATAAATGGGAGGCCTGCTGAGCTATTGTTTCAACGGCATCAAAATCGGTCTGGCTGTGTCTCTTGCCCCTGGATGAGGCGCGTCTGCTAGTCTGCAGCAAGTGTAACAGCTAACCTACGCCTAGCCATGCGAATTGCATCACGTGATGTGCATTGGCGGCATTGCCGTTGGTGCGAGAATTTCCGACTGGAGCTACCTAGATCCTTAGGCGCGATCTATTGCCGCGTCAATTGAGCCAGAAAAAAGAGAACGAGAAAAATCCGATTGACCAAACAACACCAGCCATTTCCAGCTTTCATCTCGCGTCACCACCAGTATCATCTGTCGCTCGCTCAAACCATCCCCAGCTAGGAGCACTTTGCGAATTTGGCTTCCGTTTCCTTCCTCTCTCCACGCAACCCTCTTCATCCGCGACGATGTCTAGCACAGGTGCCAACGTGAGTTCTCCCCGTCCTTCATCCGGCCGGGTCCGTCGCGGGCTTTCTGGCGCAGGCGCGGCATAAACTTGGGATGGATGGCCATGCCGATAACTACGTTGCTTTGGGGATGCGGCCATGGCTGCAACCGCACGGCCGACCTACCTGTGATCGTATGCTGACACGGTTTCATCATCTCAGGTTCTCCGGTACTCTGCCCTCGGCCTCGGTGTCTTCTACGGCTTCTACCACCAGCGGAAGATCACGTCCTCGGACAAGATCGCTGCAGCAAAACGGGAATACGAGCACAAGCAGAGCCTGATTGCGCAGGCAAAGGCAGAATACAGCAAGCTCAAGAGCCCGCCAGCTCCCACATCGTCGTCGGGCGGCCTGAACCAGGACCCGACGTCATCCGATTTCGACCTTGAGGCCTTTTTCGATGCTCTGGTGAAGGCGAACCCATAGACAGCGGCGCCGATCTGGACGTACGCTCGCGAGAGGGCCACCGACCGAAGCTGAGGGCCGATGTGGACGAAGGGTTTGCGCGAAGCGGGCGCGTTTGTGTGTGATATTGTGTGACATTTTTGACTTATCTCATTTGTCTTCGCCATGATTCTCTTTTGTCTTTGTCCGGGCGGCATGGAAGAGAGGAAAGAGGGATTCATTACGGCCAAGAAGAAGGATGATACGGGAGCTCATGAGGACGGCAAGGCACGACGGGACGCTGCCATTCTTCAGGAGACGGGGCGAGCGCAACGGCCAGCCGACTGCCGGTGACCTCGGCATGACAACCAGCATCAGCATAGACTTCCATTGTAGCCTCGACAGGCAGTCGGTGTATATGTACAGTATAATTAGACAACCATCTGGTACTGCCATGCAGGAAAGAGTGTGCAAAGTTCCTTGCAAACGACGGTCACGAACAGCAGCAGGGACTAGAACTTTGGCCAGAGCCGGCTGAGGACAGAAGTGGCTTAGCTCTGTGATGAGCAGCTAAAGACGCTCCACGACGTAATGTCGACGTGGAGAGATGGAGAGGAAGACAGGTCCGGGCGTTGCAGAGCATCTTGGTCGTGAATGCATTCGTTCAAAAGCATTGCCATCCAGTCCCGCGATTGACTAATTATCCTTTTGTAAGAGGGCCCTTTTGGAACACTGCCAGCGATGGGTGGCGAAAGGTCTCCGTAAGGGAGCGGCAGGCGCTGATAAGCCTAGGGACCTCTTATCAGCCGAGAATTACACCGCTGTAAGCGACAGCCGCCGCCCGAGTCAGAAGCAACCAGTGAAAGGCAAAGCATCTGACAGCACACCGTCTCTCATCCTGATCCCTAATCTGTTTCTACGACCTTCCTCTGCCAACGACTCCCGCTCTCAACGCCAGCAACACTTCTTCGCTTCCACCGTCTACTGCTCCTCGGCGCTCGTCTCGTCTCGTCTCCAGCCTCTGTCGACTGGCCGGCTCTTATCAGGTTCTTGGCTTCGGGTCAGGCGCCAGCTCTGGCAATACGCAGGCTGCGATTTCTGGCATGAGGGGCCTACCTCCGCAGTCTTCTGTCTCCTTCTCCCTCCGGCCGTTGCGATGTTCTGCCTCTCCAGGCGGCTGCCATGGAGTGGCTCCGCCACGGCAATGCCGGCCACACGCAGGTAGCACCGGCATATCTTGCAGGTCCTCCTACACCTCATTCCGATTCTCGCGCTCTACTACTACGCGCCGGAGCCTGTCCATCTCGGTCTTCCCCTCGAAACGCAACCGGCCGACTACGCTCTGCTCCCTCTCCTCCCCGCTCTCCTCGCACGCCTTCTCTACGCTGCCGCCCAGCGACAGCATCTACGACGGCACTCCCGCGTTGAAACGATGCGGTTCCCACAAGCCTCCATCACCAGACCACCCTGGCCCGCGCCTTCCCTTCCATTTCGAGACCGGTGTTGGTCTGTTCGCCAAGCGAGCACCGCGGCCGTTTCCTCCGCCCTTCCTATCGCCGCCGTCTGGGTCCTTTTCCGACGCCCTCAGCACACATGACCGCAGCCGAGAACTTGTCAACTCAGAGATAATTGGCGGCTGTACGAACGGCGACGACGCCGTCTACGCCGGAGACTACTTCATTGCGGCAAACGACGGGGTTGGCGCATGGTCGATGCGGCCACGCGGGCATGCCGGGCTTTGGGCACGGCTGGTCGTGCATTTCTGGGCAAATGCTGTCAACGACAGTGTGGACGCGGGCGCCATCACATCGCCCGAGCCGGTGAAGTATCTCCAGCAGGCATACGAGAAGACTCTGGAGGCGACGCGGGCACCCAACGACTGGCAGGGGACGACGACCGTGGCCGGCGCACTTCTTTCGTATCGGCCGGCCGAGGCAGCAGCAGCAGCGGCAGCAGAGGTACCATCAGAAGCAGCAGCAGCAGCATCAAGGGCAGTAAAAGACAGTGACAGTGCAAACGAGAACCATAGCGACAGCGAGAGCGAACCGGTGCTCCATGTCACGAATCTGGGCGACTCGCAAGTCATGGTGATCCGGCCGGCGGAGGGCAGGATGATCTTCAAGACAATAGGGCAGTGGCACTGGTTCGACTGCCCGCGGCAGTTGGGGACAAACAGCCCGGACACGCCAAAGAACAATGCCGTCGTCGATGTGGTGCCCATCCACGTGGGCGACATCGTGTTGGCCATGTCCGACGGTGTCATTGACAACCTGTGGTCGCACGAAATCGTGGATCTGGTCAGCAAAGGCGTGGCGACTTGGCAAGCCAAAGACAAAACACCAGCGGACATCCACCGGGGTATGATGACGGCCATTGCCGAAGAGCTGGCCGAAGCCGCGCGCCTGATTGCTGTCGATCCGTTTGCCGAGAGCCCGTTCATGGAGCACGCCATCGAAGAAGGCCTGCCCAGCGAAGGAGGTAAGCAAAGGAGGAAAGAGAGCGGTCGAGGCAGAGAGGACAGAAGGACACTAACTGCTCCTAGGCAAACTTGATGACATTAGTGTGGTGGCGGCCGTATGTCGTCGCACGAAGATACAATAGAGTTTTGGGATAGGCGAGTGCATGCGTACATGATAGAAATGGTCCAAAGCCTTGATCCTGTTGTCAGGATATTCTCTTTCAGAGCAGAAGGTGGTTGTCGCCGAGACTTGTGATGTCCAGCACGTGCACTGTGGGTCGGGCTTATCGATAAAGTCCTTATCGGAGAAATTTGAAGATTTGACCTATTCGCGACATTAGTTTCCCTGCAACTGCAGTCCTGTTCCTTTCTCTCTTGCGAACCACTGCACAGCCAGAACCGACAACATGCGGCCAAAGCGGTCAAAGCAATACAAGAAGCTGGTCCAACAGTACCAGCTGCACCATGGCTTCCGTGAGCCGTACCAGGTTATAGGTACGTCGCGTTCCACGGCAAAGCCTTCGGGTTTCTGTTGCTGTTGCTACGACCACGCGCTGACATTGCCCTCTTGGAAAACAGTTGATGCTGATATCGTGCGCGATGCGCAGCGATTCACGATGGATCTGCAGGCTGGCCTGGAGCGCACGCTACACGGGAAGGTCAAGATCATGTATGTTGGGAACACTTTCTGTCGCGCCTTGCCCTTTGCCTTTTGTGTCGTCGTTGTTTGACGAGTGCTGACCATCCCGTGGATAGGATCACCCAATGCTGTATGCGCCATCTCTATGCACACAACAGGGAACCAGGCGGGAGTGAGGCCATCGACCTGGCCAAGACATTCGAGCGCCGACGCTGTGGCCACCGGCCTGACGAGTACGAGCAGCCGTTGCCAACGCTCGACTGCCTGCGGCACGTCGTGGACGACAAGGGCCGCGGCGAGAATCGGCACCGTTATGTTGTGGCAAGCCAGGACCAGACAGTGCGGCGCTACATGCGGCTGGTGTCCGGCGTGCCGCTGATTTACATTGTGAGACCTTGCCGATGTCCCCTCCTCTTCTCTGACGAACAGCATGCTGACGACAAGCGCAGACCCGCAGTGTCATGATCATGGAGCCCATGTCTGAGGTGACGGCCAAGGTGGGCGCAAGTGCCGAACGCGCCAAGTTCCGAAGCGAGCTGCGGAAAGCCGCGGGCGAGAAACGGAAGCGAAAAGAGGCAGACGACGACGATGACGGCAACGACAGCGACGACGACGGCAACGGCAGCGACAGCGGCAGCGACGATGTAAGCAACCGCGGGACAGAGCCGCAGGAGGATGGCCAAGACCAAGAAGATGGCGGCCGGGGAAGCGGGCACGGGGAAGTGAAAAAGACAAAGAAGAAGCACGGGCCAAAGGGGCCGAATCCGCTTTCGATGAAGAAGAAGAAGAAGACATCAACGGACGGCCAGCCAGTGGCGGGCGTGGCATCGAAGGAGTCACAAAGGACGACGGCAGGCGAGACACCGAGGAAGAAGAGGCAGCGGAAGCACAAGTCCAACAAGACGGACGAGGCGACTATTGCTGGCGAGCCATAGAGATAGCGCGAAGAAGCAACCGAAACGGCCGGTGCGTGTCGGGTCACGAGGCGCATCGGCTGTGATCTCCATCCTGTCACCGGGGTCAGTCCCATGAACGAGCTTCTAGGCAGTGAACAAAGAGCCACGTGATATCACAGCTCTGTAAGCATCGTATTTTGCGTCAGGAACCGTTTGCCCACGCGGGAGCATTAAAATCGCCCGAGGCCAACGCACTAGCAGTGAATTAGCACACCGCCTTGGCCTCGAGCTCTGGCAGCCAATCCCTCCTCTCCGAACTTCACTCCAAGGCGGCCACACCCTTGGGCCGTTGTTGCACGCGCCGCGCAGCACGAATCTTTGACGTTGCCCACTGCGACAAGGCCGACGTCTTGTTCCTCGAGCGATTGTTGGCTGGCGGTTGCCCCGTGAAGCACTCTTTCCACGGCCTCAAACGGCCTTTTCTATTCTCCACTTTCTCCTCCCTTTCCGCCCAACGCCGACGCCTTCAACCAGCAACGACAAACGAACGACATCTTATCACTGCCGGCTGTCGCTTTGCATGGGCCGCACCGCTGACATTTGTCGAGGTCCGCGCCGATCTTCGCTCCTGGCTTCCCTCCGCCCAGCCGCCCAGCTGCCAAGACGGCGGCAAAGCGGACATCCTCGAGGTCTCTACGCGGGCCTTCTCGCGGCTGTCCAAGCCTCTCCTCTGCTCCTCTGTCCGTCCACCACGCGCCTCCACCGCGTCGGTGGACTCCCGGCGGTCAAATGGACGGCGACCTGTCGCAGCCGACTCAGCCAGGTACGTTTCTGCCTTGTCTCTTCTCTGTTGTCTTCCTCGTCTTCTTCTGTCTCCTTCTTCTGTCTTCCTTCTTCTGTTTTCCTAACGACCCCAGCTACCCAAAACGTCATTGACCCACGGCGAATCGGCAAGCAAAACTCCGGGTTCACAGACGAAGACATTGCCGACATTGTCTGCCTGCTCTTCCCCTACTCGCCCAACGCTCGCAGCGAAGTCACCCGTCTCGCTCGTGAGGGTTCTCCCTTTGTAATTGGCCGCGAAGATGCCCAGACGGTCGACGTGGACTATACCTATGACGACTCCGCAAGCGCCTTTGGGCTGTCGTCGGCCGACCCTGGCTCCGGCCCGGCCTTTGTGCTGAGGCTGTCTGCCAAGGTCAAGGATCCGGCGCAAGGCTTCACGTTTGGCCGCAATGCCAAGCGCTGCGACGTCTGCTTCAACAACGACTCGCTGCGGCGGCTCAGCAACATCCACTTCCGCATCTTCATCAACGAGCATGGCGTGCTCATGCTGCAGGACCAGTCCACCAACGGCACTGTCGTCGACGAGGTTTTGCTCAAGGCCCGCCGTCAGGGCATGTCTAACAAGCGCACCCTTAACAGCGGTACCAAGATCTCCGTTCTCCTCCAGAACAATGCCCACGACCTCATGTTCCTTGTGCGCGTGCCCCGTCGTGAAGGACAGTATGAGCGAGCGTATCAGGCGAACCTGCGCGCCTACCTCGAGCGCCTTGCGCGGCTGAGCGACCCCCTCACGACGGATCCCCATGCGACCGTTGCCGCTGGACCGGCCGGCATTGTCAACCTCTTCCCAGCCACCGCGCAGCCTGGGCCGTTTGCCGGACAGGCTCTGCCGAGATTTGACCTTGCGCCGACGGAGAACTTGCCGCGCGAATGGAACGGCTCCAACGGCTACAACCGCGTCGGCCAGATCGGCAAAGGCGCCTTTGCCACGGTGCACAAGGTCACCTCCAAGTTTGATGGCCTGCCGTATGCAGCCAAAGAGCTGGAGATGCGTCGCTTTGTCAAGAACGGGATTCTCGATGAGAAGGTCGAGAACGAGATGAAGATCATGCAAAGGATTCAGCATGTGAGTTGTGTGCGCATTTCCTCTGCTTCGGGATACTCGTCTAACCTGTCTGCTACAGCCAAACATTGTGCGTTACATTGAGCACTTTGAGTTTGACAACCGCCTCTTTATCATCATCATGGAGTACGTGCCCCAGGGCGATCTGGGAAGCTTCATCACCCACCGTGGATGCTTGCCGGAGGAGCTCGTCAACCAAGTAGCGCGCCAGCTCATCGACGCTCTTGGCTATCTTCACCGGAACAACATCACCCACCGCGACGTCAAGCCGGACAACATTCTCATCCACTCCCTTTCGCCCTTTACGGTCAAGCTCACAGACTTCGGCTTGTCCAAGATGGTTGAAAACGACCAGACTGTCCTCCGCACGTTCTGTGGCACCTTGTTGTACTGCGCACCAGAGGTGTATGGCGAGTTCTCCCACTTTGACGAGCGTGGCATGCGGACCCAATACAATCGGTCAAAGCCCCGTGCCGCCGGCCAGCGCTACGACCATGCTGTCGACATTTGGTCGCTGGGCGGTGTGCTGTTCTACTGCCTCACCGGCCGCCCTCCCTACCCAGTCAAGCAAGGCACAGCGCACCTGGAGCTCTTGGCTCGGATCATGAGCCAGCCGCTGAACCTTGGCCCTCTGTACAAAGCAAATGTGTCGCAATCCTGCATCCACTTTCTCTCTCTGATGCTCCAGAACCGACCTGAGAACCGTGCGACTGTCGACATGTTGCGGAACCATCCATGGTTGTCTGAATCCGAGCCCGTCTCTTCCGAAGACCTCGAACAAAGCGCGTCGCAACTTAGCATTGCCGACCATGCCGACGCCACAAATCCACGTCCAAACGGCCCCCAAAGTGACGATGAGATCCTTGATGATGACGACGATGATCTCGATGGCGAACTCGACGAGAGTGAGATCCGCCGACTCATCCCCGAACTAGGCCTGCCCGAATCGTCGAAGCACGGTACCACAGCCAATGGTGGCACAGACAGACTGCGTCAGAGTCCAGCCACGCAGCACCGCTTTTTTGGGGAGGTCAATCTGAGCGCCATTGGCAGCTCCGGCGTCATACCTGAGGACCGCCTGAACCTACCACTTTCCAATCTTCCATCCCCTACCGGCCAGGAACAAGCCGACTCGTCCAGCTTTGAAGACGAGATATCTCTCACCCCGAGAGACCAGCAGGCACAACAACGGCACCAACCCGAGGGAGACCAGTGGTCGCAACCGAGATCGCCACCAAGCTTGGACCCGACTCATAGTGCCGGCGCATTTGGACTTCCAGCTGCCTTGACGCAGTCACGCGATTTCCGAGACAGCCATTCCGTTGACGAACTCTGCAATCTGACGTTTGACGTGGCATCACAGAGTTTGGGTGGCGCCGAGTCCATTCTCGAGAATCTCAACATGAAGTCGCTGGCCCCAGCCAACTTCAAGGTCTCCGTCAATGACTTTGCAAGCAGCAAGCGCAAACCAGCCGCCGATACGAGCGACGAGTTTGAAGTGACACCGGCATCTGACAAGCCGACTATCAAGAGACTAAAGTCTGAGGTCGGCCTTACAGCTTCCCACCAGTCGTTGACCGCAAGCAGCATTGGCAACGGCATCGGCAGAGGCAATGACCGCAGCGCCTCAGCAGAGAACCACTCCGACGGTGAAGCACCAGAAGTGGTAGCTGCATATGCCTCTATCATGCCCATCATCCGCACAAAACTTTGCCGCGGAATGGACTTGCCCGTACGCAAATCTGTCTATTGGATCCCTGGAGACCCGTCGAGCTGGCATCTGGAGTACCCGGAGATGACCCAGCTGCAGTACGACGCTTTTGAGGAGGCCGCCAGCGACAGGGGAGAAGAGTTCCGGCCTGGGCCTTCCCTTTTGTGGAGCCTCGCCATGAAGCATTTCCCGCCGACAATGTCGGCGACACCGAGGCTAGACTCTGAGCGACGGTCGCGGTCCGGCTCTGCAACACACGTAGCGGACACGATCAGCGGCGGAGGCGGTGCCTATGCCGAAAGCGACAAGGCCAACGCGACAGAAAGTACCGTGGCGAGACCAGAGCCTGCGGGTCAAACGGTGCCGGCGTCGCAGTTTTCGCAGTTCTCGCAGTTCTCACAGTTCTCGCCGCAGCAGCCGCAGCAGCCGCAGCGGCTGCAGGCACAAATCGTTGTGCCTGTCGTGTCCAAGCCGCCACCGGTTGCCCATCTCGAGTCGGTGCCCGGCTCTGTCGTCCAAAACATACATGTGCCCATCACGGAGGCGATCACGTCCTGGGGCCGCCATCCGGACAACGCCCAGGTGTTCTCGCCCAAGACGGAGCTGAAGGTGCCCAAGTTTGCCTTTAAAATCCTGCTGTGGCGTGGCGATGCCGACGGTGGCAACGGCTCGGAACCGTGGAAGGACCTGCAACCATGGACACGCTGGGACCCGATGGGCGAGGCTGCTAGCCGGTACCACTTTTACATCTCGACCAAGGCCCGCGGTGGCATATTGGTGAACGGAACGCTCATCAGCTCCACGGAACCGATCAGTCTGACGAGCCCGTCTCGCTACTGGACACGCCTCTACAACGGCGACTCTGTGGTTGTGTGGCACAATACGGTGGACGGCAACTTGGCCGCGGCCGCCAATCCTCTGCAGACGGAGCTCGTGTTTCGCTGCACCTGGGGCGGCTCGGCAAAGCCGCGGCCAACCGCGGCTGCCGCCGACCTGGTCGACGACGCGGCAAGCCGGCGCCTCGACGGAGCCTATCTGCGCGCGCAGCGCTTCATTTCCGAGCGGGCCCAGCAGCGGCGGTGGCTGCTCGAGGACGACCACGAAGTGGCCGAACGCAGCGCGCGCATCGACCAAGAGCGTCTTCGGTCTGTTGATTTTGAACGCGCGCGAGCGGACGTGCTCGAAAAGGCTCGCCGCCAGCAGCAGCAGCAGCAGCAAGCCACCCGCCCAGGGCTCTCGCCGTCGCCCGCCAGTGCACCGGCAGTGCTAAACACGAAGCGCTGACGAGAGGCTTGTCTCTCGGTAGACAGTGACTAAATGTTGGACTTGCTGCTGAAAATGGGGGCACAAATTGAAACCCCAAAGAACGCATTCGGATCTCGTGTCAATCTTTTCTGTTTCTACAGGAGTACGTGCTCCGTTCCATATATACACTCCGAGACGACGACGACGACGTATCTAGCAAGCCTTGATAGCTATGGAATTTATGACAAAGACAAGCTCCATGGAACTTCAGTGTGTTTACAAAGGAGAGATCAAGTAGAAGCTACCCGCAGGCTACCCGTAGTGTGCGTCCCGAGGTTCATCACAGTGGCAAGTCAAACACCCGACAAGATTGTCATTCATCTGTAGATAGGTACATGCGGCAGTCGCCGTGTAGATTCTATGGCCGACATAAGATAAAGAATCGAGCCTCCAAAACTCCAAGACTGTGCAGAAGCCAATGTACTCCGTGAAAACGAGCTCTTCCGAGTTCAGTACCGCCAAGCAATTTTTAAAAAAAAAGGGGGCACGGAAGTGGAAAACAGAAACGCTGCAAAAATAGACAAGAAATGTAAAAAAAGACATATGACGAGGCCTGGAGGGCCGCACGCAGCAGCAAGTGCTACATCTTGCCCCAGACCTTTTTCTAAAAGGCTTGGCCGTGGTACACCATGCCTTGCCCCGAAGGACCAGGCGTTCTCGATCTCGGAGCACCGCCCAACTGGCTCTGGCTCTGGGCGACATACTGCTGCTGTCCGCCGTACATTTGGTTCGGATAGCCCTGCTGGTTTTGCATTCCAGGCCAACCGCCTGGCTGGTTGTAGCCTTGTGGCGGCCCATGTGAATGGGCGCTTGCCGGCATGGCGGGCCGTGGTTGCGGTGGTCCGTGGCCGGGCGGCGGCTGGTAACCACCATATCCGGCGGGGGCACCAGGATGGCCGAGAATCTGCCCAAACTGCTGCTGCTGCTGCTGCTGCAGGTAGTACTGCTGTTGTGTCTGCTGCTGCTGTTGGAACTGCATCTGCTGACGTTGGTTGATAGCATACTGCACTGCCTGGGAGCTAAGCCCATCCCTCATCTGCTGCTTTTCCCGTTCGCGGGCTGCAATGGCACCGACAAGCCCTGGCCCATCGCCCACCTGTTGTCCGTTGCGCGCGCTTGAAGCCATGTTGATCAAGGGTGTGCCAGTCATGCGGGCCAAATGTTCCTGCTCCCGAGCTGAAAGGTGAGAGCCAACATCCGTTGACCCATTCCGGCTGTGGTTCCCCAGGGCTGTGGTCGCACCTTGAGAAGTGGGCCGCTGTTGTTGCTGAAACTGGATGTTTGAAGCAGTGTTTAGCATGTCGTGGCTCGACGTCCGACGCATTGCAACTGGAGAAGGCGTAGTGTTCCGCATTGTTGCCAAAGAGTTGTTGGACAGGACTCGTTGATGTGCAAAGACTGGTGTTGGCACCTGAGCACGGTGGGGCGCAATTGGCCCGGCTTCACCGGCAGCCACTACAACGGGAGCCTGCCATGGAACGTGGGTGGCATCAGGAAATTGAGAGTCACGGGGAGACTTTCGCAGTTTCGCTTGGCCGGGCCCAGATGCTGGCAAACCAGAGCCTGTCAAGGGTGTGGGTGTCCTGTTGCGTGGAATTTTTGCTGCCGCATAGTTTATCGTAGGGCCAAAGTTGATATCAGGAATGCCAAGCACGTCTTTCGGCAGTGGAGGGGGGTTCGGGTTGCCAACTGTTCGCAGGACACCAGCACGTGGACGCTCAACGGACTCGTGCGTCTTGATCGATTCGTGAGTGCTGGCGTAGTCTGGAGACGTAGTCGATGACGCGTCGTCATACTTGCTGCTGCATTCGCTGTGTTTTGTATTCTGACGTGCAACGGTACTCTGCTGTAGCTCATCGTCTTCAATGTATTGGACCTTTGCTAATGCGGCTTCATCGATGTAATAATCCTGCAGACTCTCGGCGTTTGAAACAGTCGGCTCAGGTTGGGATTGCTGGTTATACCTCTGCTCGCTGTCAGTTCTGGATGGAAGAGGCTTCCGGTGGACTGGGGGGGACATATTGTTTGGCGACTGCGGAAGAGCTCCGGGAGCCTGGCCAACCGAGGGGGGAGGGGTTCGCAGCCTTTGCGGCTGTTGCTGGTAGGATTCTTGGGGGGGAGGTGTGGGGGGAAGAGGACCTTGAGCTAGGAGTACTTGACGACTGTTCACGGCATCGTGCAGATGGGGTGGCATATGGCCAGTGTGCGGAGGGACTGGAGGCAAGGCCCGGTCAGGTGCAGAGCCTGCTGTCTGGAGAGATTCTTCCTCTGAATGGCGGAGAGACTGTGCTGTGATATCAGGCGATGGGGTAAGAGCATTGTACGCGTAGTTGAGGGGAGACTTGGAATATGCTGGGTGGAGTGGCGCGTTTGGCAGATTAGGCTGGTTGACAGGCTGCGATGAGGATGGTGCATGTGTTGGCATGTAAGGAATGGCCCGGTTGCTACCGTGGCTACCTGGCTGTCCATCCAGGCTATTGGGTAGAGGCTCCTTTTCACCCGTTGCAGCGCCTCCATTTACAATCTGCGCAAGGGTCGCGTTGGACAGGCGGCTGTTTGCCCTGCGCAGCTCGGCAGAGTGGTAGGGTGTTGCAGCAGGACGGGATGATGGCGAATGGTGGAAAGCGGGGGGCGCGGTCACCGGTTCGGGTGTGTCGAGGCGTTGATGCATATCCCGAAGGTCTCTTGGTGGCGTCGGATTCCGAGAAGACATATCATCCTCTGAGCTATGACGTTCTGGCGTTGCAGCCAATTCGCTGACAAAGCCTCGAAGCGGTGGTGACATGGCAGCGTTACCATGACCTGCTACATAGAGGCCACGCTCATCAAGCCAAGTATCGGGGCCGTTCCGTGCAGGTGCTATGGCGGCTGCCTGGGCCATGGATGTCGGTGCGCGTGAACGATCGGCACTTGAGTCAGTCCGGTCACTTGGGTACTGGGCAAGAGCTGTTGAACGATCGGAACGTTGCGAATCGCTATCGTCAGCGAAGTTGACTTTCGGCTTGGCAGAGGCAGGACGCTCGCTGCCGAGGACGCCGGCGCTGCCGCCGGAAGGGAGAGGCGCTTTGCTGAAGCTCAGCCGGTTGCTGCTGCGCTTGGACGTAACTCCACTGTCGGGGCCGCTGCTTGCACTTTCGTCTGTGCTGGCGAGCCGCTTGGCAGTCGCGTCTTTGAGCCTCAGGCGCCACTCTCGCTCGGACCACCGCGAGCTACCGTCGGTCAGAACGAGGTTGGAGATATCCACGATCTCCAAGTAGCCTTGGCGTCGATGCTTTGGCATAGCAAACATCAAGGATCGCGGGTCGAGGGTGCTGGCCACAAGGCGCCCCGGACGGCCGTACAGAGCATAAATGTCCCAGATGGGAAAGAGGAAGCGCAACAGCATTTCGAAGCCAGTGACAGCGGGATGCACCTCGGGCATCAAAAACACAAAGCCTTCAGTCGTGGAAGCTGGGTCGGAGTGAATCGTGATGGTGCCCTCGAGCTTGATCAAGGAGGATGCGTCGATGAGTGCTTTGGATTGAGGGTAGATCGCATATGCAGAATAGGCGTTGGTGACGGATGCAATTGGCTTCGCCTTCTTCTGCTTCTTGCCTTCTTTGCGCGTGTCGTAGAACTTCATGTCGCCCTTCAGGATCGGTGTGTGTGTGCGGTCATAAGGTGAGCGCTTTTTCCACTCCTTTTGAGCTTTCTGCACCTCCTTCTCATCTGGCGGCGTAATGACACACCAGCACCGGCGCCAGGGGACGCCGGCGCCGAAACGCACCCGCACCCATTCCTCCGTCTTGAAGCGGGCCCGGCTCATGATGAGATTAATGTTGTTGAGTGATTTTCCCTTACCGGCGATGAGCGCACCAGTGTAGGCTTCTTGCAGAGTCGAGTACTCGTACGTGGCAAGGCGGATACCAGACGTCCATTGAATCAGAGAGTCATGGGAGTTAAAGTGTAGCAAGTACCGATTCCGACCGGCGGTGGATATACTGAGGATATTCTGCAGTGGCTGCTCGTTCGGAGAGCTTGTGGGTAGTGAATCAATCTAGAGGATGTCAGGCGTCTACTGTATGAAAGGATATGTTGGTCTGCCAAGCAATAACGTACCACCTTGATGGAGGCATCAGTCAAGTTGATAAATTTTGGCAACACCTCACCGCCATCACCTGCAGCATCGAGCTCTGCGGCATCCCAAAGGGACAACACGGTGCCGACAAGCTGCGCAAAGCATTCTGTCCAGTTTCTGTCCGGATTCGGGCGGCCCTCTGGATTTTGACATGTTAGCAGCTTGAAAAGCCACGTCTTGAGGTTCACTGAGTATTGAGGGTAGGGGAGAGACGCACGTGTATTCTGGTCGTCGAGCTTGAGAAAGTAGCCCTCCTGGTACAGCTTGTTCGCGTGGCTATTGATGAGGGTGAAGACGGGTTGCAACTCGGGAATCATATCGTTGGTATCCATGATGGGCGGATGATAGGTCTGGATCATAGACAAAGGCCGTGAGGAACTTCGTTGTCGCCCACGAAAGTTTGCTGAGGGGGAATCGCTGCCGGAGTGCGGTCTAGCACCGTGCTCTGCGCGGACCGGGGATGGTGGCACCGACGCAACCGGAAACGGCTCAGGTGGTGATGGTGGTTGGTCGGGTTTGCGAGAGGGAAACGCAGCGGTGCTGAGGAGGCCCTGGGATGGTGGAGATGGTGTCCTAGAATCTCGACTTCCACCGCCGGACAGCTGGGACATGAACGAGAGGACTGGGCGATGGACGTTAGTAACCTAGCGAAGTCGCAAATGATTGCGGATGAAGCCCGTATCAACGCGACAAGTATGAGATGAGAAAGACGAGGTTCAAGGAGACTTGGAAGAGAAAAAGGAGAGAAGAAAGGGCCCTTGACCGCATGACGAATCTGGGTTAGGAGTGACGAAGTGGGCTGGTTGGTTGGCATTTCGGACGTGGCTTGAAGCTGGCAAAATGGTTGGATAGCGGCGGCTAAGACAGTGGTGGCGTCGCCGTTGCTGACGCGGATCGTATCGTCCCCCTTTTTGAGTCCTTTTGTGCTCTCTCGCCGTCGCTTGTCTGGCAGGTTTCTTTCATTGTGCTATTCACTAGCAAATAAGACTGACGGTAACAAAAATGCAACCAAACCATTGAAAAATAGATCGGGCTGAGAATCTAGGCGCTTCTAAGGTGCCAATCCGAGAGAATTGGGCTGGGTGTACTCCGTAGGACAGGGGAAAGAGACTGGGATTGGAAAAGCTTCGGGGTAGTTGAAAGAGGAGAGAGTACTAACCGCGACTTCGACCCATTTTAGGCGTCTGGGAGGGTCGGTAGGTGACTTTTCGATGAGACGGGGGAGGATTTCGAGACGTGACGGACGGCGAAGGGACGAGGAGGAAGGCCTGCCGAAACAGTTGTCGAAAATATAAAGGGGAGGGAAGAGACGTAAATATTGTAGGTAAAATGCGAAGGCGAGAATAGGAATCGGAGGAGAGAAAACTTTGCGAAAACCCGAGAGATGAGGCCGGACGGCGAGGAATGTCTCGTTTGCTGGGCGAAGAGGCTAAAGAGATAGCTGGATGGGACCAATTCCAAGGTAAGTACGGAGTACGGAGTACTCTGTACTGTAAAAGCTGAGAAAGGATGCTGAGATGCGAAGAGGAAGAGACGAGGAAGACAAAAGAAAAAGGAAAAGGCTGGAGAGGCAGTGGAGATGTTGAAGTAGAAGCAAGCTCCGTTAAAAGGCGTCGATCAAAAATATGGAGTTGTGGCACATCAAAAGAAGGAGCTCCCGGTAACGCCGCTCGTGCTTTTCCTGTTTCCGTTTGCTGTGTCCGAGCGAGTGGTCGTGCCTTCCTGTCAGTTTTAAGGTCCTGCTGCGAACTCCGCGACTACCGGTTGTGGCAGGGGCGCAGAAAGGAAAGGCAAGGAAAGAGGAAAAGAGGCCTCTATATATTGAGGCGGCAAAATCGTGAAAAGCGTCCTCGTCATGGGAGCTTGACTTCTTTGTGCGCAAAAGAAAAAAAAGAAAGCAAGACGTACCTAATCCAAGGTCAGCTGAACACACTGAGCGACTCACGCCGTTCGACGTTGTTTTTGGTTTCTGTCTTTCTTTCTTCTGGTGTTTGACGTCCCTTTGTGGCAGGTGCACAAGGGTTCCTTCCACCGACAAATCTATCGCCGGGCCATGGGTGCAAGCAGTTTGGGAAAGTGCAAAGGAAGACGTTCAGGGAAGGGGACGTTGCGGCAGAGGCGGAATGAGGTCGAAGACGTTGTAAAGCATAAGGTAGTCAATAGCAATACGACGGGTGAAGTACGGCCTGTTAAGGTCCAGACGTGGGTTAAGCAGGCGTATTAATGCGTGCCAATACGAACAGTGACGCGGATGGTTCGGATCGTTCGTCAGCTTGTACTCGTAAGTCTATCCGCTTGCAATGAAACACCAAGTCCGACGGTGTCAGAACCAGCGGAACTTCCTTGGCTGTGGGAGAGGGGCAGAGAAAGAGATGCCAGAGCGCCGGAGTGTTTTATTCTGTTGTCACGACTATGCTATGGTTGGCGACGAGTGACCCAGGCTGAGGCGGAGCAGGTAGCGAGAAGGGTTACGCAAGGAATGACGGACGAGCAACAGCGGGAGAGAGCGATGCACCACCAGCCTGGTGACGTAGGCATGCTTACTCCGGATGGCCTCTGCGGGAGTAAGTTACGTGTAAGCCCAGCGGTATCGCTCCCTACAAGCGGACTTTGGCGCCCGATTGCCAACACTGTCCGGAACATCCTGCTCTGTCTCAGAGTTCAGCGTGCCCCGCCACAATACGAGCCGTGCAAGATTCGTGCTCTGGTACTCCGTAGACATGGACATATTCGGCGCTATGTTTATGAGGTAGAAACTGGAGTTTTCGGCGTGGAGAAGGAAGCCTGGAAGGCTCCTGCCGAAGTTGAGAAAAAGACACGCAACTGCACGGCCCGCGCTATTCGGAATGCGGTGTAGCGCGGCCGCTTGCAACTGAAGTCTGGACCACAAGCTCTTCTTAGTGCTCCATGGCCTTTCCTCTTCCCAAACACCATGGCCAGGCCCGTCTGATCTGCGCCTTGTCGTGAGAGCCCGTCGTGAGACGGGTCCTTCGCCCTCATTCTCCATATTATGAACAAGCATCAACATCGCAGACAGCCACCTGGACAGCCACTGGCCAGCCACTGGCCAGCCACCTACCAGCATCGTGGTGCCATCTGCGACACAACCATCGCGACGAAAGGAAATAACATTTCTGCCAGACTGGCGACTCCACTCACATCGTCTCTATTAGCTCTTAAACGAGCATTATTTTGTTCGGTGTCCTGCACGCCAATATCATGGTCGCCGGTTTTAGCCTTCTGTCAGCTCTTGGCGGTTGTTGGCGTCTTGAAAACAGCCTCTTCTTCTTGTCCAAGACAGCACCGGAGCTTCGAGGCAAGCATGCTTGCTTCTACGCTTATTTCTGCTCAACTCTCATACAGTACTCCGTACGGAGCATGTCGTACTGCCTGAACTCCTGCCCAGCGGCCTCCTTAGCTGAAAAGATTACTTGGCGGCCCTTCCCGCTCCAGGCGCCCAGAAGCAAAAGCCAACGAATTTCCTGGTGGCATCGTGCCTCCAGCTTAGCGTTCTGTTGCACAGCGTTCTCTCAGGCTGATCCATTCGCAAGTCGCCCGACAAACCGCCTCAAGTTACTGCGAGCTATGCTCTTCCTCCCCGCAGAGAACTGGTTCCCGGCCTCGTCATACCATCAGCATTGCCTAGGACCAGGCCAGTCAGTCCAGCGTCTTCAATGTCCTCGTCCGAAACGGCCATGCCGCGATACGGCTCGTCATAGAACAGAACGGAGCTGCTGGTGGTCGGCCCAGTAGGCCAGTCTGCCCTTGTATCTATCGAGGGACTCCGAACATGTTCTCGATTTCCTCAAGTGAGATCTAAAAATCAGCAGCAACGCAGCACACCTCTCGACAGTTCTCTACCGTGGCGAAGCAGTGACACATGATAACCACTACATCGTGAGTGCTTCGGGGGTGATTGTGTATTGCTTACTTCTCGTCCGCACGATGTAAGCTGCCGGGTGTCGGCGTTGATTTGCTTCGCCATGACAGAGAACTGACAAGTGTACGTCGGAAGGCAGTGTTGCGTAACCGGCTGACTGTTAAGCCTGGTAGGGTGCTAACCTTGAATGCGTAGCCGCAGTGTAAAGCCCAGTGTCCAATTGCATGAGAAACAATCTCGGGACGGGAAAGTTCTCGGCAGGTAGGGGGACTCGAAGGAGACCTGATCGAGAGCGTCAAGGGAGGGAGAGAACCTGCCAAAAATGTCATCGGGAGAGACAGAGATGGGAGAGGCAGAGATGCGAGGAGGACGCCCGGAAGAAGCCATGGCGTAGAGCGGTCTGTAAAGGTGCGCGTGTGTCACGGCTGGCCGGAAATCGGGAGGGGTAGCTTGGGGCGAGTAGGGCAGGCAGGTCGGGGCCAGGTCGGGGCCAGGTCGAAGACAAGGGCGTAGCTCAGGGAGATACAATCCAGGATGCGGCCAGAAGTCAGAATAGGGGTACGATGTGCATCATGATGCAGCATCATGTAGGATGTCACGATGGACTTTGGCCAATAAAACTTCTCAGACTCTCTGTGGTGGTCGCCGAGGACAATGAGCGGCGAGGGCAGCCTTGATAGAGCGTGTCAGCTGAGAACTGTTGACTTTGCAATGCTCGGTTTACGAGAGACGGAAGCTATCAGTGTCAGACAAGTGAACGCATAATACGCCCTCGTAACGATCTACGCGGGGCAATGAGCTTTCCCGGGGAACAGAAGACCGTAATAAGGGTGCCTATGAATACGAATGTTTGGGTGAGACAAAACAACAACATTCATTTCCGTCTTCATGTTCATGGACACTACATTGGTATGCTGTGAAAACAGCTGGCCAGCTTTGCTCTGTAGTACACTATGCAGCATGCTCCATTCCACTTGCCCATATCAGAATGCAGTCATTTCCGTTCTTTTCTGTTTTTGGTCGTTCGGAGTATGGTCGAAGAAGATTGTCAAGTCTGCCAGCTCAGATCTTTCTCTCTCCACCTTCTCTCTTCCTGATGCCGTGTTTCGACGAAGACTACGGAGTACTCAGGCCTTGCCGGTCCTGGCCTTGTAGGGGCTGTAGAGTAAGCAACGCAGTCGGTAGATAATATGTGAGAAACATCCAGAAGGAGTCTTGCCGTATTTTCTGTTCTCTTTACATTTTCTTCTTTTCGTATATTTTTTTACCAATCACAAGAAGATGCCACGAAGCACAAGAATAGACACATTTTGCCCCTCCTCCTCTGTGAGACACCGGTTTGTTTCTATGGTTTTTGGTAAATTTCCTAATGACATCTTGACTGACTTTCGGCTTGGGTGTAAGATCCGCGATGCGTTTTCTACTGTAAACGTAAGCGAACGCTAGCCTTTCGAGCACGTGAACGCTTGTGACCTCGCGTCTTCGTTCTTTGTGCTGCATCTGGCCGCATCGAGCAAATCCTGACACACGATATCGACCGCCATTGACTGTTCGACTTCTTCATCCCCATTCTCCTCTTATCCGGCTCTGTTCAGTTGAAACGTCGTTTTGCGTTTGATGTGGGGCGAAACAGGCCCAACCGTCCGAAACCCCCTTTCCTAGCCCCCTTGACTGCGGTCAGGACGGCACGTCTTTGCGTCTCGTGACGTCTCTTTCACTATCTTCGTCGCGGTCTCTCTGGCTCTCGCACTCCTCTTCCTCTCGCCTTCAATCCAGTTCTTGACGCAGGCGGGCACACACCGCAGCAATATGGCGGTCGGCGACGAGCCTGACGGGAATGGCCGCGCGCCGAAACGCGATGAGTCGACCGTACCCCTGGCAGTTCCTTCGCCACGATCCGTACCCCAGACACCGCCCGTCCCTGAGAAACCGGAGCCGGACCGGCCGGCGACGACCGAAACACCGAACACCAGCGAGACTGGAAATGCCGATCCAGCCGTGGAAAACAACAAAACAACCAGTCAGAACGAGCCGCCACCAGAGCCCACCTCCGAGGACGAAACCCCTGCCAAAAAGCTTGCAAAGGTCTTGAAACAGCGCGCAGCTGAGCGCCGGTCCACGCGGTCCAGGTCTCGTCAAAAAGAGTCGCTGGCGGCGACAAGACGCAGGGCATCAACCGAGGTTGACGACTCGGTCGGAGAAGCACAAAAGTCTCCCAACAACGCCGTCACCGGCGACTTTGATGACTTTGGCCTGCCCATTCGCAAGGCGGACGTCATCCAATATACCACAGGCGACGAGGATGACAAGTCGAGGTCGAGATCATGGAGTTTCCGTCGGCGAAGTACTAGTCGGTCCGACGCCGACAACAGCCGCGCAAGCTCAACAGCATCGAGCAGCTCACGGCGGCGGTGGTCTCTACGGATTGGCGTGGACAGCCCTGCCGACGGCAGCAAGACGACAGAGGTAGAAGCAAAGACTGATACCATTGAAGAAGAGCCACGGACCCCCATGCCACCGAAGCTCGACAACGCAACCGCAACCGCAGACGCACAAGCGACCGGCTCCGCGGAAAGGACAACGACAACCGCCGAATCCGCTGGAGACGTGCGAGGACGAACCGGCAGCCAAGCCAAAACACCCCTGGCGCAAGACTTTGCTGCTGTGCGTGCGCGAGAGGCGAGCAACGCTGGTGGCGCAAGCAACGTTCTCTCCGAGTTCTCCCACCAGAAACTGGCCACCGAGAAGAAAACAGAAGAGTCCAGCGAGGACGGGGAATGGCAGACGATGCCAGCATTTGCGCCTTACGATATCTACGACGACGACAACCGCCTGATCGCCAAGGAGCACGTGGAGACCGAGGAGGACAGCTACGGCTATTCCGGCCTCGGCGGTGCCGGCAAAGGATACACACGGGTACTCATCGACGACGATGCCGAAAGCGCGACCAGCATGGACGACAATACCAACTACCTCTTCAAAGCTGCCGCCGGCACAAGCGTGATGGAGGACGAGGAGGAACAGCGGGATGCCGTGTCGCAAATGCAAGCCACCAAGGACCTGCTGACGGAGGGTCAACGCATTGCCTATGTCGGCATCACTCGTCTGCACCTGTACAACATGACACAGGAAGTGGAGAGTTTGAAGCCATCAAGGCGACTCCGGAAAGAGCTGGCAACGGCGGCCGAGGCAACCAAGATGTGGTCACAGAAGATGATGATTCGTCTGTACGCACATATGGACATTAGTCTTGCCGAGCAGGTCATGATCGAACAACTGAGCGAGCATGGCGTGCAGCCCAGAGACCTGACTCCTGCGCTGATGGCCAACTCGCGGGTCAAGAACCCCATGGCCGCTTCTTCGGCTGGCTCAGAGTCGCTCAAATCACCAGTGACACCCCATACGCCTTCATCGCCTGCGCCGATACCGTCACCGAGGATCGTCGAGGAGACGGAAACGGAAGCGGAAACGGAAACGGAAAGGGATTTGGCCGCCGAGAAGCTGAAAGGGAAGCTGGACGAGGATTTTGAGGAGGACGTTGCTGAACCACCGCCGCCATACACGGAAGTCGAAGGCCATGAGCTGCCAGATGTGCGGACACCGTCCCAGCTGCCCACGACGGCCAAAATCGACATTGACCTGCGCTGGACCGTTCTCTGCGACCTCTTTCTCGTGCTGATCGCCGACTCCATCTACGACGCGCGATCGCGCGTGCTTCTGGAACGCGTGGGCGAGAGCCTCGAGGTTCCGTGGATGGATATCTGCAAGTTTGAAAAGAAGGTGACCGAGGCCCTCGAGATGCAGCAGAACGCGGAAAAGGAGAACTGGGACGAGAAGGACCACATGGAGTCGCGGCGAAAGCTGGCACTCAAGCGCCGCTACGTGATGATGGGCCTGGCGACTGTGGGCGGCGGCCTGGTCATTGGACTGTCGGCCGGCCTGCTGGCACCCGTGATCGGCGCCGGCCTGGCGGCCGGCTTCACCACGATCGGAGTGACGGGAACGAGCAGCTTTCTGGCGGGAGCTGGTGGCGCTGCCATCATCACGTCGTCGGCAGCCGCATCGGGCAGTGTTATCGGCGTCCGTGCAGCGGAACGACGCACGGGAGCTGTCAGGACGTTCGAGTACCGGCCCCTGCACAACAACAAGCGCGTGAATCTCATCGTGACGGTCTCGGGCTGGATGACGGGCAAGGTGGATGACGTGCGGCTGCCGTACAGCACGGTGGATCCGGTCATGGGCGACATATACTCCGTATTGTGGGAGCCGGAGATGTTGACCAGCATGGGCGATACCATCAACATCCTGGCGACAGAAGTGAGCGCTTCCCCCCTCCTTCCTCTCTTCTCCTTTTCTTTGCTCTAACAGTCTTCCGCAGGCTTTGACACAAGGTCTGCAGCAACTGCTCGGCAGCACGATCTTGGTCTCGCTGATGGCGGCGCTGCAACTGCCCGTGGTGTTGACAAAGCTGTCCTACCTGATCGACAACCCTTGGGCGGTCTCGTTGGATCGCGCGACGATGGCCGGCCTGATTCTGGCAGACTCGATCATTGACCGTAACCTGGGCACGCGCCCCATCACGCTCGTGGGCTACTCGCTCGGCTCGCGGGTGATCTTCTCCTGCCTGCAGGAGCTGGCCCGCAAGGGCGCGTATGGGCTGGTCCAGAACGTGTTCATGTTTGGCTCGCCCATCGTGGTGAAGGAGGATGAGTTTATGCGAGCGCGGTCGGTGGTTGCCGGCCGTCTTGTCAGCGGCTACAACCGGAACGACTGGATTCTTGGCTACCTCTTCCGGCTGACCAACGGCGGTATCCGGCGCATCGCCGGCCTCGGTGCCGTGCAGAACATTCCTGGCATGGAAAACATGGACGTGACCGAGTTTGTGGTGGGCCACATGGACTACCGCACGGCCATGCCACGGCTTTTGCGCGAGTGTGGCTGGCTGGTTGAGAGCGACGAGTTTACGGAAATCGAAGACCCCGACCCAGAAAACCATGCGTCGCGGCAGCGCGAGTTGATCAACGAGATCGAGGAGGCACGAAAAGAGCTCGAACGGGAGGGCAAGGCGTCGCCGAAGAAGGCCGGTGCGTTTGGCTTTTTCAGTCGCAAGAAACGGGGCGAGAAGCAGGAGTGGGAGATTTACGAGGACTCGGCCAGGCAGAAGCTGGCTGCCAGCGCTGGAGCCGCCAATACTGTCGCCAGCAACGGCACCAGCGCCGGTGGTAAGACCGAAGACGCGGAGGGGAACAACCACGGCATCTTGTTTGACGTGGATGCGATCCGCGCGGAGCTGGCCAAAGAGTACAGCGGCAAAGCAGACGATCTGCCGCTGGAGCAGCTGCAGGTGCGCGAGCTAGAGTCGACGCTGCCGCCCATGAAGCTCGACCTCTCGCTCTCACCAGCCACGCGTCCGGCATTGGCGAGTCCGGCACTGGCAAGTCCGGCACTGGCAAGTCCGGCACTGGCGACGCCAAAGCTGCCGCAGCCGCTGCATTCGCCACGGGCCAGCCTGAGCACGCGACGCGTGACAGACACGGCTGTGGCATACGGTCGGGGACCAGAGCATCACCGTCGTCCATCGTCGAGCCGGGAGCCTGTGGGCCGGATTTCAGAAGAGCGGACGCCGACACTGGGCACGCACATGACCTTTCCTGCTCCCGAAAAAGCCCTGCCGTCATCACCGTCGTATGATTACAGCCGCGACTCCGTTGTGGTGGACGGCGACGGCGTCTCCATGGTGTTTGACTCTGCGTTTGACGATGGGCCGCCGAATCTACCGAGGGCGTCAACGTCGCCGCTAGCAACAAAGGCCGCCTTTGGGCCAGAAGACTCGGCACCACCAGTACCCCCGCCCAAGGATGCAGCGTATACGACTACCAGCAAAAGCAAGGACAGCAAGGACAGCAAGGACAACGACATCGACAACAAGAATCACAAACCTGCCCGGACGAGTGTTCTGTTGGGCAGTGCAGCAGGTGTGGCGGCGGCGGCAGCCACATCGCCAACGGTGCCGGCCATCACGCTGACGGACCCCTGGCACGAAGCGGAGGAGGAGGACGATGATTTCGGCAAGGAGCAGGAGATATCCATGACATTTGCATAGGCGGCGCGAGAGATGATTTGCATTTTGCGGACAGCGTGAGGAGTTTCTCTATTTTGCGGAAGGCTTTGTAATCTGTCATTCAATACAATACTCTTCTTTCATTTGTCTTCTCTTTCCCTCTTCCTCCCTCTTTCCCCTTCGTATTAGTTCATACGGCAGACAACAGCGAGCCGAGGGAAAGTCAGTTGAGCTCGATCCACGGAGTACTCCGTTCGCATTCGAGTTATCAGCAGCAAGAAATGGCGCTATACTCGGTGCCGTTAGTGTCCCGCCAAAGTAGCACTAACACATTGGCTCTCGGTCGCCAGCTAGTTTTGGCGAAAACGCGGCTGAAGGCTGAAGCCAAGCTCTGGGGAAGCCTCGCGCAGGTTAGGTCTTTTCGGGGCGGAGAGCGAGCTTTGAGAACGTAAAGGGAAAAGAGGACGAAGAAGAGGACGAAGAAGGCGAAGACGAAGACGAGGACGAAGAAAAAGATAAGGAAGAGGCTCGGCGGGGACCAGATTGCTTGTATCTCTTTTCTGCGATCGTGTCAACGCAAAATTCCATCGTGGCGCAGGGCTGTGCTCCCGCAGTCGTATCTGAAAACGGCGTAGTTTGTTTCCCCCACTGTCAGTGTACTGAGGAGTACAGGTACTTGCTCCTGAGGCTGCACCTCACCACATGTCATTGGGTATCACGCCTCGAACACAGCCCAGCCCAAGCGCAACCCACCAGTCAAGGCAGGTGGAGGGACAGAAAGTAGAAAGAGGCACCGTCTCCGCATCCTTAACTGGCAACAGCCCAATCCTGGACCTTCCGCTCAGCCCTGGGTCGTTTGGGTTCCGTTCTGCCTTTAATGCCTCCGGTCACCCTTCGCCCTGCGTCGTTTTCTGCGTTTCCTATCATCCTTGTTTTCGTCTTCACATTTCGGGTGGCTGTTGACTGCGGCTCTGGCCTCCCGTACGTCCTATTTAGATACTGATATCATCTTGAACGAGCCTTTCGTTTCGGACATTCTCCGTCTTGCTCTTTCTCGCTCCTCGCTTCTTCCCCCCTCCATTTCTCGTCTTCGCCGCCATGTGGCTGGGCACCAGCGGCGCCTTGCTGGGCTATCTGGCCACGCTTCTTCTGGCTGCACAGGCTGCGCATACCCCGACCACTGCAACAACGTCGACCGACGGTCAAGGAGGGATGATGGTGTCGACTAAGCTGGTAACGACAGCGACGGACACGCCGCCAAGGACAACGGAGATCACGGAGACAACGCGGACGGCACCGGCCTCCTCGGCAAACCCACCGTCTCCAGTCCAGTTTAGTGACGGCAACTTTGGCAATTACGAGTTTGCAAACTACCCCAACGACGGCGTCTTCACTGGCAGCAACACTGCAGGCACGGTGTTCTCATTCACAGCACCTGTCGATGTCAACATTAGTGCCGTCCAGCTGTGGAAGGTCGGCGAAGACATGCCCCTCGACAGTGTTTCCCCGTCGACGGCAGGCGACGGCGCCGGTAGTACCCCTACCCTTACGCAGATGCTCCTCCTCAAAAGACGCCCACGTCACTTGTTCAACGTGACAAGTATGTACCCCGGTGTCTCTTATTCTTTCCTCTGCCGGTCGTTGGCATAGATGCCGTCGTGTCGCTGATGCCACTGATTCTGACCGCGCACGTTTTGCTAGTTGCCCAGACGTCGGCTGTCCAGAACGGAGCCATCAACGTCAACATCCAGATGATGTTGTTGAAGTACAGCACCGTGCCGCTCTATCTCGACATCCAGTATACTTTCACCTCTTCCGGCTCGGATACTACTACCCCCCAACACTCCTACAGCCGCACGTTCACCTACGCCAATGAGACACAGGCCCACGATTACCTGTATCTTTACACAAACACCGCCGCCTACACTCCCACTACGACCCCCAACACTGCCACGGCCAACTCGGCGCTCCCAACCATCTCGACGTCCTCGACAGCAGCAACCTCAGCGGCAGGTCCGAGCGAGACGCAAGCGAGTGCATCCTCGTCGTCACGCCACCAGTCTGATGTTGGGCTTCGTATCGGGTTAGGCGCTGGCCTTTCTGTTTTCCTTGTCATCGCTATCGTGTTTGGCATCTTCTACCTCCGCCGCCGCCGCCGCCGCCGCCTCCGTCGCGAGGACGAAAATGCTTACGTGGCCGGGGTCAGGCAGGGTACCGACGCCGAGTTTCGTCCCGCGCACACCTTGTTTTTGGCCGAGAAAGACATCGCCACTGCTGGGGGCGGCAGCGGCGGCGGTGGCGGCTCGCACAGCCCCTACTTTGACGACGACAGTACACACGGAAGACCGTCGGGAGGAGCTGTAGTACGCGTCGGTGGACGCGTCGGTAGCATCCGCTCCATGTTGCCGGGCTCGGGGGCCTCGTCGTCGCCTATGCGGTTTGGCGCACGAGCAGCGACAGCAGCAACAGCAACATCAGGGCCCGTCATCTCCAGCCGGGTAGCAGCGCTGATCGAGGCGGACATGACGCCCGAGGACGTGGCACGACTGGAAGCAGAGGAAAGAGAGCTGGACGCTGCGATCGAGAATGCCACGCGCATCCGTGCAGCGGCTAACCGGTGATCTGTTCTGAAGGGAGCTGGAAAGAAGAATTTCAAGATTTTTTGACATTTTGCCTCACTCTACACCATTGAGATATACCCTCGTTCTCTGTCCTTTGGCTAGGACAGCGCAGCTTTACCCTTTTCCTGGAAGTTCGGGATACATTGAGACCCAGCTTTCGTACCGGCGACATGGGGAAAGATGATACTGCCCAGATGCGGGTTTCGGCCAGTGTCCGTGTCCGTTGGACATGGGTATAATAAGAAACGTCTTTTCATAACCAAACTCCTTTCGTAACCAAAACCCAAAAGATCTTTCAGATAACCCATGACTGATGCTGTCCCAAATAAATTCACCGCACATTCCCTTTTTCAGTCGGCAAAGTCTGACAGCTTGTCTTTGCTGACAGACGACACAAAGGCGTGGCGAAGAAAGTGAAGCCACAGCTTGTTCTGTTTCGTCTTCTTCTTCTTCTTGCCCGCGTTGGCAAAGACGCCGTCTTCGGTTCCCTGCCCACCACCAGCATCGTCCTCCTCGCCGGCGACCGCCTTGCTGTCCGACGTCTTGCCCATCCGGTAGGCCATCTCTAGCAGGCTGTTGACGGTCAGGTCCGACAGGCTGTAGATCTTGTCCGTGAACGTGCTGTACTCGACTTGGTACTTGAATGCGCGCGGCTTGGGTGCGGCTTTCTTGGGGTTCTTGTCACTGTATTGGCCGTCACGCCATCTGGTGGGCTCGACCGCATCACTGCCCGCGTCCCCGTCCGTATCCGGCTCGTACTGGCTTGGGCCTATGTCGTTGTTGATGTGCGTCAGGTTGGCAAAGTATTGCGTGTAGCCCAGCAGCGTAAGGGGCTGCAACGAGTAAGCTGGCCCGGGAAGGTCTGTCTTCGAGGGGCTGTCGGGTACGATCAGGTTCGGGTCTTTTTTCTTGCCGCCACCTTTCTTCTTGTTCTTCTTGTTCTTCTTCTTTTTCTTCGTGTCTCCATCCATCGGCGGAAGCTCATCGTCTGGAAGAACAGGGACGCGGCTGGGGCCGTCGCGCCAAACCGGCACGTCTTCCAAGCCCGAGATGTTGTATGTGACAACGCGGAGCGAGGGCAGATAGTTGGGCACAACACTCGGGCTGACAAACGACAACTGGTAACGTTCAGACCATATGGGCGACAGCTTGGGCCCGTTTGGCTTCTTCTTTTTCTCGCCTTTCTTTCCCTTCTTGCCGTTCTTCTTCTTTTTCCCGGCATCCGCTTCCACCTCCGAGTTGTCGTCTCCAGGTTCGACAACCTGCGGTTTGGGGAGTTTGGCCCACGCTATCCGCAGCTCCTGCAGGTAGTCGGCCGAGGACCGGACGTCCAGCTCGTCCTCCATGGTCTCGCGTATTGTGAACTCGGGCGCCATAGGCCCATCGTCGTAGTCCTCGCCGTCCGACGCGTCCACGTCGGCTCTCGAAGCTCCGAGCAATTTGTAGTTGAGTTCCTCTGCATCGTGCAGCAGAAAATGATCAATGTTCATGTGGCCATAGAAGCTGCCAACGACCACGTCACGAAATTGACGCATCCATAAAGTGTACTTCTGCCAGCACGTCTCATCCCAGAGCTGCTTGCTGTTGGTACGTGCCGGCGGCACATGGCCCATCATGATGGCCTTGACGCCACGCTCGCGGAGGAACTGCAGCTGGACCCGTAACCATTCGAGCTGCTTGAAGCCCGGCTCGGACGGATTGACGCAGTCGTCGACGCCGGCATTGCGGTCGAAAAAGTAGAGGGTGTTGAGGCTGAAGACAGCCAGGTGATTGGGGATCACCTCGATATAGTACCAGCCACCGAACTCAAAGGAGTGAAGCTGCTCCTGTGGAATGAACGGTTGCCAGACACTGGTGAAGCGTTTGAGCCACTGGTTGGGGCCCGGGAGAAGGACGTTGTGGGGGAGGATGTCGTTGTTTCCCAGGGTCGGAATGATGGGTATGCTAAGGCCGGAGCCAGAAGGGTCCGCGAAGAGATGGAGAAACATGTCAGCCAGCATCTTGTTGGACGTCTGGACCTCGGCTGGCGATCGAGGGATCTGCTCGTCGTTGTCGTGGCGGGCCGAGTCGCCGGTCCAGATAATAAAGTCGATTTCGTCTCGAATGTTTTCCGCAATCCAGTCAAAGGTGGCATTGACGAGGGACCAAGGGGTATCACAGTCGGAGGTCTCAGCACCATATGTGCCGGCCACACCCTTGCCGCGATGGCAGGCGTCTTCCTCGGCCGTGGAGCCGTGAACTTTGTAGAAGCCGTCGGGATGCATGTCTGCCGAGTACGGAAAGATGGATCGTTAGTAAAGGTGAAGCCGCCCCTGTGGCACACTGCGTGCACTCTGTCGCTATGAAAAGCAGAGCGACGGCCAAATCTGCGTCGAAAGCTCACCTGTTACGTGCAGGAACTTGCCATGCAGTCGGCGTGGAACAGCGTTCGGGACGGCGGCCAAGGGGGGATCTGGCCTTGGCTCGGGACTGAGTACATGTTGAGAGGTTTCGCCTCCTGGTTGAGAAAGCACCAGCTGTGGCAGTCGGCCCAGAGGGCTGGCGATGACGCTTCCGCAGAGAAGTAATGGCACAAGCCGAGCAAGGCGTGAAGGTGTGGCCGTTGGCCTTCGCCGTGGCAGCCTTGAAGGCGCCATGCCGGCGATGGGGAGAGAGTAGTTGCCGGACGAGGGGCACGTAGAGGAAAGAAAAAAGTGGGAGTGACGGGCTGTTAGGCGTCCGTAGAGTCCATTGCGAGTCGACTGTAGAGGAGAGGTTTGAAGCGCGGTCGGGTAACGACGAGGGGGCCGTTTCTTCTCGCCCCTGAGGCTCTCGGTTCCGCCCGTTCGTTTCAATCGCGAGTTATCTTTTCCGTGTCGCCTCTCGCTTTCCGTCCGCCGTGAATGGGCTTCGGAGTAAAACAATTGCGCGGGCTGGCCAAGTCGAGACGTCTGGCGTGGGTAATTCTTGGACGTTGATTTTTCGAACAATGAAAGTGGCACGTGCAGGGCTGGAGCTGCCTTTAAGCGACAGGCATGACGTATTTGACAGCGCGTGCCCCTGAGACAAAAAAAGGGCTAACTGATGCGGCAACTGGATAAGTCGGTCCTGAATTTGGAAAGAAGATTCGATCAGACGCACAATGGAAGAGATGAAGAGAGGAAGTCTGAAAACCCGAAAAATATGAGGAGTGCTCCTGCACTGGAATACAGCATCGCGCCTTGCGGCAGCTCACGCCCTATCACCTGCCCTGTGAAGAGAAGGCTACGGCGTGCTGTCGGTGTGAAGCACGCTAAAAGCGCCAGAGGAGCCAATATTTGTGCAGCACGAACGCACGTGTGGTTCTTTTGTGGAGTCAGCAGTCTGATGCTCACTCTCCACGCCTCTTCTTCCACACCGATGGACAGATGACGCGTGGAACATCGATGGCTACCTACTGTCATAGCTAGATTACTTGGTGATCGAGCAAACACCTTGGATGAACCTTGGATGAACAGCACTACGCGTTCTCTGGCCGACAACCTAGCCTGGGCTCGTGTCTCCCATAACGCTCTCGTGCCAATAGCTCGGGTCGGGGTGTTCTACCCTTCTAGTGAAGCCAAGGACTAGATGTCTGCACCGCAATGTTAATGCATCAGACAGAATTGCTGGCTAATGTTTGACTCCTCATGATCTTCCTCGTACGGCACAAATCTGACTGACAACCCAAAGAGCCGCGTCCGTAGGTAAGCTGACCGCAGCTGGCCGGCGATGTTCATCTCGGCGGACTCCGTCTCTCGGTCCTGCGAACTGAAGGGATCTGTGGCTCGGAGATTGCTCCGGCTTACATGTAAGATTCAGTTCGCAGTCCGGCCGGAGTACTCCGTACAAAATTCGTGGCTGGTGCGCATGCGCCACAATTGGTGGCCCTTTTCTCACTTATTTTTCCTGCCGCTCACCTTTTTTCGCCCTTCTTCTTCTCCTTCCTCACGCAACATCGCACTCTTCCGGGCCCGACACACATCGTGTGCTCGACGTCCACGTCTGGTCCTCTTCTCAAAGGCCTGTCTCACGAGTGCGGTTGCTAGAAGAATCGATTTACGAACCCGCTCGTTTGAGGGAATCCAGAGCAGAAAGTTTCTGCGAGGATTGGTTCCCATGGTTTTTGCGGATACAATTTTTCCCAGTGTCAGACTTTCTATTTGCAGGTATCGGGCGGCTGCTTTCACGGCGTGCCGCGTATGCTCACCCTCATCCCTCCTATCTCACTGCATCTCTTGCTCCCTTTCTCCTCGTCGATTCCAGGGTCAGACGACTCCATTGTCCCCTCGATCCATTGACCTCCCATTGGCCCGCCAGCCGCCGGCGTCCTGCATGTGCCTCCTGTGACCAACCTTTGTGATCATCGTCTCTTCCGTTTTCCTTCCTTGACCCCTCGCTTTGCATGCCGCTAGAGAAGACGGCGCATACGTCTCCTGCAAGTTGTGGTGAGATGGAGTCATCCGGTCTGTGCCATGCCTCTTTTTTCTTCCTCCCCTCTTTGCTTCTATTTCTGCCTGGAACTCGGGAACCTCGACACGGCAGACGATCTGCCGGGAGGAAATGCACGAGAAAGAGACGGATGCCCAAAGAACGGGAAAAAAGACGGGAAAATCAGGCACCATCCCTTGCATAGTGCTCCTGCTATGATGTGCGTGCCGCTTCCCATTTTCTTATCGCTGTTGTAGATGGCAGTAATTTCCTACTGCAGCATGCATGTAATCGTCTCCTGTGAGAATCCCGTTCTTGGCGGTCTCCTTGGACGCCGATATTAATATCGACATCTGGACAAACATCGTCGAGGCTGCCACTGGCGTGCTCGCCGCGCGCATAACTGCTTAAACAGCTTCACTCTCGATCTAGATATTCACCCTCTATGTTGTAAGCATGGCGAGAGGCGCCGCAGTAGGCAAGATCAATCTTGTAGTGTATATTGCGCCAAAAAGATCAACCCAGACTATATCCGGTCTTTCAAGAGAAATTGCGTCGAGCGCATGTTGAAATAGAAGAAGAGAAATGAAAAGGAGAAAATGAGTGTAAAGAATGTACATGAAAATAGCAGCGTACGGGGACGTTGCAGTAAGGAGTGTCGTGAAGAGGTGCAAATCGGCCGAGTTGCCCCCAAGTCTTGATATCAAATGTAAAAGAAAGAAAAAAGAAGATGAAAAAAAGAAAACTGTAAACTGTGCCCCCTTTGTCCTGAGCAATCATCAAGTGAAGGAATAAACCAGTGCGCCTCATCCGAATGACACGTAGCCCAACGTCGAGAAAAGAGATCCGACCGAGAAGAACATAAATTATGTAGTGTTGATGGCGAAGTCGTTTAGGCGTAACTCAGATCCACATGGCAGCTACTGGCCGGGATTCGGCAAAGAAGCTGTTCATCAGGACCTGAATATCGTTGATGTACGACTGGGCACTGTACTTCTTCAGTCCAAGGCGGGCGAGTTCGCGTTCTTCCTCGACGAGCACGGGGTCTGACGAGACGGTTGCCGGCTCTTCCGGTATGGTCTCTTCCTTGCCAAACTCCTCGACCAGCTCCGACACCTTGGCCAGCTCATGGCCGAACGGATGCGACTCAGAGTACTCTTTCTTGTGCGACACAGGCGGCGTCGGGCTGTTTAGCAGAGACGAGTGGGCGTTTAGTGCACCGGTGGCTGCACCAGACAATGTGTGGTAGGCCGGCTTCGTCATCGAGGTGTGCGGCGTCGATGCAACACTGGTGTTGGTCGAAGTCGAGGAGGAGCGAGAAAAACTAAAGCTCGCCTTGCTCGACAACGACCGTGATGACTGCTCTGACATGCGCGACACAGACCGGTGGCGCGTCAGGCTGTCGTAGGACTTCTTCGTGTGCGACGGCGCGCGCTGCGGGATGGCCGGCACATCAGAGGCCGCGAAAGCAGCAGAGCCAGTCTGCAGAGGCGGGGTACTGGGGCTCGCGATAGCATCGGCAAATGTATCCTCAACACTGCCGGGCCCTGGTGTAGCACCCGTCGGCGGCGTGAAGTAGCAAGACAAATGGTTCGGTTCAGGCGATGGTGATTCCAGCTTGTGCTTGGGGTACGGCGTGTCTGGGCTTGTCGGAGGCGTCGATGCCGCGGTGAAGCCAGAGTCGGACTCGTCATCTGACCGGCTGGACCGCGATGGCGACGCCACCACGGCTGTCGCGTTTGGTTGAGGAAAGATGTCCGGCGCGTTGTACGACAGCATGTTCGTCGTGTGGGTGAGCTCGACAGGCCCGGAGATCTTGTTGCGGATAGAGCCCTGGGTGGTGAGAACCTTGGTGGTCTTGCTGCGGTGAAGGAAGCTATCGACGATGTCCTTGTTCTCCTTCATGTCCGGGGATTGCCGTGCCCGGCGGGTGGTAAAAGCTCTTGCGATAGACATGTCGAATGTGTAATGAATAGTGAGAATGAAAGGATAACCGACTCGTGCGGATAAGAGGCGAGATGATAAATGGTTGGAAAGAAGGTGCTGTGAAAAATAGTGCTCTTCAAGAGAGGAGAAAGAAAAGAATCCGTTGAGAAGTGGGAGTCAAATCACAACCAGTTGTGAAATGAAAGCGATCACACGGCGCTGTGCGACCGAGTGGCAAAAGCGTCGACAGAGGACAGACAGTTTGACAGAGGTCCTTGTATTCCCTGGCGACCTTGGAATGCGGCGGTCGTTGTCTTGTCCGTTGTCTCTTTTTGGCGAACCAGGCGAAGAAGCGGAGGATGGCGGAATAAAGGAATCAACAAGGCCAGAGGAGGAAGGGGCGGTACAGCGCAAACGGTCTCGGCAGAGAGGAAGTTGTGATTGGCCAGGAATGGTTCGACAGAATTTCCCCTTTCAGGCGGGAATCGAGCACAAAGAAGCTGTGCCAGCAGGCCCGAGATAAAAATAACACCTGTGATAAGGGCGCCAGCGGCAGAGGTCTGATGCTGCAGGTGCGAGTGTGTCTGTGCCTGTAAGAGCGTCCCTTGTCTGTAGATGTGTGTGCGTGCGTCGCTGCTTGGGCGGATTTGCGTGTGATCGAAGGAAGGTCGCGGGAAGAAATGGAAGGTTTTGCGGGTTTTGGATCCAGTCCGATGAAGAAGAAGGAAGGAATGTGTTCCTACGAAAAGGCGGTCGATACGGCTTAAGTTGAATGGGTGTTTTGATCGATCGGAATGTGAACGCGTCGGCCGAAAGGTGGAATAGAGAAGCGAAGAAAAGAAAGTCGCACCTGCGACGGAAGGAGTGTAGACGCGTAGGCGATAGTGGAGGGACTCAAAGGAGAGACGGCGAGGCAGATAGCACTCGGGTGTTGAAGGAAAAAGAAAGGATAGAGATGGGGGAGAAGAGGAGAAGGGGAAAGAAGAAGAGAGGAAGAAAGAGAAGGGAAAGGGATGGAAACAAAGATCGACCCTCTTCAGATCGTTGGAGGGACCTTTGCACCTTTGCCCCTGGCGCGCTGAGGTAGCGACTACACAGCACTCTGCGCAACGGTCAGCCCAATTAAGGGTACCCCGCTACCTTAGACGGTGCCTAGACTCAGGGGAGACATTCGCTAGACGCGGGGCTAGAGGCTAGCGGGAAAATATTTTTTGTGCGTCCTGAGATGGGTTCTTTTCTCTTTCTTTGTTGTTATGTACGGAGTACCTATCTACTCCGTATCGTCCTGATATAACTTCTTGTCTGCCTTCTCTGTGGTGTACTGTTTTGCCTGTGCGTGACTCAGTTCCCGCTTACGGCTGCCAGTGCTCGAACGTTTCTTCCTTGATTTTGCGGTTTCGCTTCCTTTGTATCTTTTTGCCCGATTCTGTGCCTGGGCGGTCAGTGCAATCGGCTTCCCCTTGCCTGCTGTTGTGGGCCTGGAAATGCCCCTGGATTGGTCACAGACCCCTAGACAAGGCCTACTAAAGTGGGATGACATGCACACGTCAGTGGCATCCCTTTTCAGTCTCCCTGTGACGTGTCGCGTATTTCGCTATCTTTGCCACATTGCTGCACAGGGCCGATGACTGAACACAGGGCCGATGAACCAAGCTGGTCGGGGCCACATGATTGACGCTGCTCTTGTCAGTGCCTAAAAGCACAGTGACGTCTGAGAGCGACTGTCCTTGCGCCAGGCTCGCTTGGCTGCCCATGTTGCTGCAGCTGAAACATCACCCCTGAAGTGGCGTGCAGCCGCCTATTGGCCGGCGTGCGAAACTTTGTTTCAGTCGACCTTGGAGTGGTTGCATTCTCCTTCCCTCTGCAGCAAGGGGGCTGTTTCAAGGTGGAGGACAGGTATTACGGCGAGATCAGAAGACCAAGAAGCGTCCATACAGAGAAGGTCCAAGTCACCCAGATGCCTTCCTGGGGCAGTACGTCGCGGTCCTCTCGTCGCATAAGGCAAGAACTGATCGGAGCCTGCGCTGCGGCCCTGGTCGATTTCAACGAGCGGCCCTTGGCGGCCGAACCGGGATGAACCAGGGACAATGCTCCGTAGAACCAGTAGAACGTTTGCCCGTCTTGGCAGCTTTGTCGTCCGCGTAAGCACGATCCATTGATCGCCTCATTCCGTCCATGTCGACGATCTCCAGTCTTTTTTGCATATGTAGCACTCGCGCGGGAAGACCGTGGACGGGTATATCATTATCAAAAACCTGCAACCTATGCTTATGCCGCCAAGAACCATTGTCCAAGAAAACTTGGTTCCCGCCGTCTCGGAACACCGATCGACGTTCACGGCTATGCGCCAGAGGCCGGCTGAGCCGCCGCCCAATGGGAAACCCTGGCATTGACGCCGATGTGCACGTGAAACTGGCTCTCCTTGCACTCAAGATAGCCCTGGTAGTCAACGGCCAGGCTTCTCATGTTCATGTCCCGTCGCGCCGGTAGGAGGTTGCCCCATGCTCAAGCACGCTGCGTCCCAGAAGAGTTCCCGATCAGTGACTGCCCTCAGTCCTCGCCCATGGACGCGTCCTCGTTGTCATCGCTGTCCTGCCCCCCGACAGTGGCGCCACCCTCGCCCTCGCCCTCGCCCTCTTCGTCGTCGGAAGAGCTCTCTTCGCTGTCGTCGTCCTCTATTGCCACCAAGCGGTCCTCGACCGCGCCGGGCCCGGCCGCTGTGTTTGGCAGCTTGGTGGCAAAGGCCTGGCGCACCGCAGCATTGGTGCTCGTGTCCCACACCGTCAGCTTGCCCCTGCTGCCGGCCACGGCCAGGCGGAACGACACTTCCGGGTCCGGGGCAAACTGTGTCGAGAACACCTTGCCTACGTCGAGGTTGCGCGACACCACCAGGCTCGGGCCCGTGGCCTGGATGTTCCACAGCTTGACCGTCCTGTCGCCAGAGCCTGTCGCCAGGAAGCCGGGGATCACTGGGTTGATGTCAAAGGACGACACCGACTCGTCGTGCGCCTGCAGCGTCCACACCGCCTTGGTCTGCGTCGGGTCGGCCGGCGCCATGCGCACGTCGTGGTAGTGCACCATGCCGTTCTCCGTCGACACGTAGAAATAGTTGGCGTCGTGCGGGTCCCAGCGCACATTCTCCACGTCGCTCTCGACGCCCCAGCGCGGCCGCGCCGCCTCGGGCGCCCGCATGTCTGCCGCCACAATAGTGCGGTCGTAGCTGCCGCTCAGCAGCACCGTCGACTCGACCGCGTGCCAGGCCAGCGAGCAGACCTTGTCCGTGTGGTAGCTGTAGGACTTGGCGCACGTGGCCGTATTGAGGTCCCACAGCTTGACCGTCTTGTCGGCCGACGCCGACGCCAGCAGGTTGCGGTGCTTGCGGTTGGCTGCTAGCGACAGCACCGCGTCGACATGGTAGCTGTCGTTGGCCTTTTTGGCCTTGTTCTTCCCGGCCTTCTTCTTCTTCTTGTCCTTCTTCTTGTCCTTGGTCCCCTCCTCACCCGCTGCGCCACCCTGGCCGAGAATCGCGTTGGGATACATGGAGTCGATCGTGTCGAGGTCCCAGATCTCAATGTCCGGGTCCATGGTGCCGATCGCCACAAAGTTTGCTGCCGTGTCGGCCGCCACACCCGACTTGCCGACGGCAATATCGAGCCACTCCACGCACAAAGGGATCGCCGGCAGCATGATGTCGTGGTGCACATACAAGTTGTCGGCTTCGTCCTCGTACACATACACCTCCAAATGCGCCAGCTCATCCTCCACCTTGGCCGCAAGGACGAGGTTGTCTGTGGCCAGAATCTGCAGATCCTCCCGGTCTTCGTCGTCGTCGTCGCCGTCAGCATCAGGCAATGTAATGTACGGGTCGTCCTTGTTCGACTCATAGTACGCCAGCGACTTGATGTTGCTAAAGATGGACATGGGCTGTCCGTCCGTGACGCCCTCATCGTCGTCGTCGTCGTCGTAGTGCTCTAGGTCGTACTCTTTCAGGTCATCGTCGTCGAGGTCAATCCTGCAGTGAGGGTTCGTCAGCTTCCGCGCGCCGACTTGAGGTCTCAAAGGGGACATACTCATCCGAAGCGCCGTTCTTTTTCGACGTTTTACTCTTCTTTCCTTTCTTCTCAGTGCCAGACTGTGCACCTCCTGCCGCCGCGCCATTCGCAACCTCCTGTGCCTCATCGAGATCTTCCTGGGCATCTTCGAGACGCAGCTTGGCCAGTTCGGCAATGCGCGAAAACTCGTCCTCGTTGAACTCGTACTTCTTGGGGAAGGGCGCCGCAAATCCGCGCGGCACCCACGCTGCCGTCGTGATCATTGACGAAGCCATTGCGACACCGCTCCTGGCAATGATTATCTTGTGGTAACTGGTTCGAGATTGTTCGCAACAACTTCGGCTCGAGAAAAAAAGTCAAAAAGAGACTGTTGACTTTTTAGTGGGGCTGCTTATCTTATCGTGCGTGACCACAAGCCCATAAATTTTGTTGTCTGCCAGGTGCTGTCAAGGACAAGGACAAGCCAACGGAGCAGTACCATCAGCCGCCCCTCGGCCCTACTTGCTGTCACAAAGAAACATGGACCGCGAGAACGACCGGTACCGCGACCGGTACCGCGGCCAAGATCAAAACAGAGACCGCGACTACGACCGTGGCCGAGGCGGCAGGGATCGCGAACAAGACCGCGACAGAGACCACGGCTACGGGCGAGACCGTGAGCGCGAGCGGGACGGCTTCAACCCCGATTTCAAGCGGCGGAAGCTGAACTTTAATCGCTCTGTGCGCGACGATGGCCGCTTTGACAGCACCCGTAGCGCTAGCCGATCCGCGACACCGCGAGACCGCCGCGGCGACGTGACGCCTCGGCAAGATGCGTTCGATGCCACTGGCGAGGCCGGGGTGTCTGCTGAGGACGAACAGGCTCTGGACCGCGACTGGTACACTGGGGACGAGTTCGGGCACACCTTTGGCGACGAGGACCACAACCCATTCGGATCAAACGACGACACGTCCTGGGCGGACAAGGAGCACCAGGAGCAGGCGCTGCTGGAGAAGAAGACGGGACGCTTTGACCGCGTGAACCCGCGCACCCTGCAGAAGCAGAAGGACGTCGACGCCTGGGAGACAAACCGGATGCTGACCAGCGGCGTGGCGCAGCGGCGCGACATGGGCGCCGACTTTGAGGACGAGGAGGAGGCGACACGCGTGCATCTGCTTGTGCACGACCTGCGCCCCCCCTTTCTCGACGGCAAGACGATCTTCACGAAGCAGCTGGAGCCCGTGCCAGCGGTGCGTGACTACCAGAGCGACATGGCCGTCTTCAGCCGCAAGGGCAGCAAGGTGGTGCGCGAGCGGCGGCAGCAGCGCGAGCGGCAGCGGGCCGCCAAAGACGCAACAAACGCGGCCGGCACCACGTTGGGAAACATCATGGGCGTGCGCGGTGATGCCGACAGCGACAGCGCACTGCCTCTCGCCGGCGAGGCGGAGGCGGAGGCGGCCGCGCGGGCGAGCGCCGCGGCTGCGGATGCCGCCGGCGGCAAGGGGAGCAACAAGTTCTCCGAGCACATGAAGCGCAACGAGGGCGCCACCAGCTTCAGCCAGAGCAAGAGCCTGCGGGAACAGCGCGAATACCTTCCCGCGTTTGCTGTGCGGGAAGACCTCATGAGGGTCATTCGCGACAACCAGGTCATCATCGTCGTCGGCGAGACGGGCTCGGGCAAGACGACGCAGCTGACGCAGTTCCTCTACGAGGACGGCTATGGCAATGTGGGCATGATCGCCTGCACGCAGCCTCGCCGCGTGGCCGCCATGAGCGTCGCCAAGCGTGTGAGCGAAGAGATGGACGTCAAGCTCGGCAGCACGGTGGGCTATGCCATCCGCTTTGAAGACTGCACCAGCAAAGACACGGTGATCAAGTACATGACGGACGGCATCCTGTTGCGAGAGTCTCTGACGTCGCCAGACCTGGACGGCTACTCGTGCGTGATCATGGACGAGGCGCACGAACGCGCCCTCAACACGGACGTGCTCATGGGCATGTTCAAGAAGATCTTGCAGCGGCGGCGCGACCTGAAGCTCATTGTCACGTCGGCCACGATGAACTCGAAGCGGTTCTCCGACTTTTTCGGCGGCGCCCCCGAGTTCATCATCCCCGGCCGCACGTTCCCCGTGGACGTCATGTTCCATCGCACGCCGGTCGAGGACTACGTCGACCAGTCCGTCCAGCAGGTCCTGGCCATCCACGTCTCCATGGGTGCGGGCGACATTCTCGTCTTCATGACGGGGCAGGAGGATGTGGAAGTCACGTGCGAGCTGATTCGCGAGCGGCTCGACGCCCTCAAAGACCCGCCAAAGCTCAGCGTCTTGCCCATGTACAGCCAGATGCCGGCCGACCTGCAAGCCAAGATCTTTGACAAGGCGCCGCCCGGCGTCCGCAAGTGCATCGTGGCCACCAACATTGCCGAGACAAGCTTGACGGTGGACGGCATCATGTACGTGGTGGACACGGGCTACTCCAAGCTCAAGGTGTACAACCCGCGCATGGGCATGGACACGCTGCAGATCACGCCCATCTCGCAAGCCAACTCGTCGCAGCGCTCGGGCCGTGCCGGCCGCACGGGACCTGGCAAGGCCTTCCGGCTGTTCACGGAGAAGGCATTCAAGGACGAGCTGTACATCCAGACGATCCCCGAGATCCAGCGGACGAACCTGAGCAACACGATTCTGCTAATCAAGTCGCTGGGCGTCAGGGACCTGCTCGACTTTGACTTTATGGACCCGCCGCCGCAGGACACGATCACAACGTCGCTCTTCGACCTGTGGGCGCTGGGCGCACTCGACAATTTGGGGGAGCTGACGAGCCTGGGCCACAAGATGAATGCTTTCCCCATGGACCCGCCGCTGGCCAAGCTGCTGATCATGTCGGAGGCGTACGGCTGCAGCGAGGAGATGGCGACGATCGTGTCGATGCTATCGGTGCCCAACGTGTTCTACCGGCCCAAGGAGCGGCAGGAGGAGTCGGACGCGGCGCGCGAAAAGTTCTTTGTGCCCGAGTCGGACCACCTGACGTACCTGCACGTGTACTCGCAGTGGAAGGCCAACGGGCACCTCGACAGCTGGTGCACGCGGCACTTTTTGCACGCCAAGTCGCTGCGGCGCGCCAGGGAGGTGCGCGAGCAGCTGGTGGACATTATGAAGATGCAGAAGATGGCCATGGCCAGCTGCGGCACGGACTGGGACGTGATCCGCAAGTGCATCTGCTCGGGCTACTACCACCAGGCCGCCAAGGTCCGCGGCATCGGCGAGTACATCAACCTGCGCACGAGCGTCACGGTGCAGCTGCACCCCACCAGCGCGCTCTACGGGCTGGGCTTTTTGCCGGACTACGTCGTCTACCACGAGCTGATCCTGACGTCCAAGGAATACATGTCGACGGTCACGGCCGTCGACCCACGCTGGCTGGCCGAGCTGGGCGGCGTGTTCTACTCGGTCAAGGAGAAGGGCTACTCGGCACGCGAGAAGCGCGTCATCGAGACGGACTTCAACCGGCGCATGGAGATTGAGGCGCAGATGGCCCGCGACAAGCTGCGGCTGCAGCAGGACGAGCAGCGCCGGGCCGAGGAGGACAAGGCCGGCAGCGGCCACGGCGAGCTGCGGGGCGACAACGGTGCCATTATTGGCGCCGGCGGCAGCAGCGCGGCTGGTGCCAAGAAAATTGTCGTGCACGGGGCGGTGCGCAAGCCGGTTGTGAAGAAGCGGGGAGGCCGTGGTTTATGAGAGAGAAGGAGAAGAAGAAGAAGAAGAAGGAAGAATCATCCGACGAGCGTCAACGGCGAATCAGAAACGCGGCCTCGCCTTCCAGCACCTCGCGGGCCTCCTGGTCGAGCCGCACCACCCTGGCTGCGCTCGGCCCCCGATCCAGCAGCGTCATGAAGCTTGCAACGACCTTCTCGTCGCCCTGCACCTCGCCCTCGACCTAGACGCGAGATGGTCAGCCGACCGAAGAAGAAGAGAGATAGGACAAGGCCTCGTCCACATCCACGACAGCATTACCTTGTTGTTTGGCAGGTTGCGCACCCAGCCGGTCAGCCCGTGCTCGTTGGCACGCCGTTGTGTAAAGTATCTGGCGAAAGCCGTTGTTGTCTCAGCGGCGAAGAAGCGTCCACGGGGATTGGGCAAGGATACTCACCGGTAGCCAACGCCTGGTGCCTGTCGTTAGATATTGCATTTAGAGAGAGGCCTGCGGACCTGTGACGCACCTTGCACCGTTCCTCCGTGAGCGAGGAAGTAGACCTTTACGATCAGCGTCGAGTTCGAGACAATCAGGATGAGATATCTAGCGTGTCATTTATACCCGTTTCACAGCCATAGCATAGGCGATGGGAGCAGAAGAACGTCGCGTCAGTGCAGAAGAATCATGCGGGAGACGGCTGACTGGTGGACAGCGAGAGCGGAAAAGCGAAGAGACGTGGAAGTTGGGCGATGTCAATAGCGCTAAAAGATAAAGCGGTTGCATTCGCGGTCACGTGATACCGTGTGATGTCAGGTTACAACACAAACAAGTTGCAACTCTGGCAAACACCATGCTGAACAACCACCAAACAGCACGCCTAGCACGCCCCGACAACGACGTGACTTGGCCCGTATTATGGAGTCGGCAGATTCACAAGCAGAGGCCATTGTGCCTGTGGTCTTTGGCCGCGCGAACAAGAAGAGGAAGATCTACCGGCAGCGAGGCGTGGACGCGGCACCAGCAGACGGCACGCCACCGCGTGAAGACCGCGCGGGGAGCCGGGATGGCAGCGTGGTCGTGTCAGTAGGGGCGGGAGGCGTCAGCGAGCAGAGGTCTGTCGCGCGGGCAGATGAGAGCGTTTCGAAGGGCGACGATGGGAAGGGGGACGAAGACAAGGACGAGGGGGACGACAACGAAGTCAACGAAGGGGATGACAACAAAGACGACGACGACGACAACAAAGACAACGGCGACGACAACAACGACAACGACGACAACGACGACGACGATGCGGGCGTTACGGTTGCGGAACTCATCCGCCGGCGAAAGGCGCGTCGGCCAAAGATTGGAGGCGTCGAGTTCCGAGACGGCGACAGCGACAATCGACTAGGGGCATCGTCTGACCGGAGTGTCATATTGTCGCGGCTAGACGACCTGGACCTGGACGGCCTGGACTTTGATCCCTCAGAACCCGTTACCATGGGTATGCGCTTTGCGCCGCAGACTGGGCTCATCGGAGAGCTAGTCAACAGGCACATGTACATCTCTCTCGTCTCCCCCCTTCCTTTACACGGCTAACCCATCAGGGAGGAATATGTAGAAGCGCAGTTGGCTAAACGACACCAAGCTGAAGCCGCACAAGCAGGCGCACAGCGGTCTGGCCAGAGCGGCAGCGGCGCCGATGCGGCCGGCGGCAGTGGCGCATCATCGGGCACCGCCCTGAGTGACGCCGCGCGTGAGCAACTGGCCAAGATGGGCAAGCTGCATGAAATCGACCTGGGCACCGAGGCGCGGGCGCGCAATATCGCCATGACAGAGCGTGCAACGCAGCGCCTCCGCGGGGCGGGTGCCGGGGTTGCAGGCGACGCCGCTGGTGCGTCTGGTGCGTCTGGTGCGTCTGGTGCTGCCTCTGGTGCAGACAAGCCGCGGCCAGGCCGCGACGACCGTCCGCAGACCCGGAAGCGGCGCGGCAGCGACGATATCAAGCGCGACGAGTTGGTCGAGCAGTTCCTGCACGAGAACAAATGTATTTCTCTCTCTCTCTCTCTCACCCCCCCTCTCCTTTCTAACACAACAGTCGACGTCGACGTCTACGACGTGCCACGCGAGTCTGTCCCCACGCTGGAAGGCCGGCCGACAGACGACCGTATCGCCGAACAGTTCCGCCGCGAGTTTATGGAAGCCGTCGCCCAGAGGATGCGGCGCAAGCGGCGGCCGCTCGGCCCTCCAGCCAAACCCAAGCCGCGCACCGAGGGCGAGATTCTCCGCGGACCCAAGCTGGGCGGCAGCCGCAACGAGCGGTCGGTCATGCGCGACCGGCTCCTTCAGAAGCAGGAGGAGGAGCGGCACAACATGCCAAAATACGAGCAGCAGTTGCAGGAGCAGAAGCGGCGCGCGAATCGGCGAAGGTGATGCGGTGGTGAGTGGCCATGTGGTTTCTGTGCTTGCGGTTTTTGTGCTTGCCGCGCAGACTTCTCACTTTTTTGCTGTACGGAGTAGCGGTCGAAGCAAATGGAAGAGCAGTTGTCTACGTCCTGCTTGTCCCGTGTTGTGCCAAAGACGTCGACCCGCAACAGATTGATTGTGAATCTGCCTTGCGACACCTCGCTTCGTGTCGATGGTCCGACATCATGGTTGTGTCGGTGAGTTGCGAGAGAGAAGGAGACAGACCGTCTACGGATGAACGGGGGACTGCACAGCCCACGCGACCTCCTTGCTCTACCCCCGTTTTCTTATGGATCCCTGACGGCATCTCTTCTTCTCTCATCGCATTTTCACCTCTTTGCCATCCTCAATGCTACACCCTTCCCCACTCGTCTGGGCGACACGACGCACCCCCCCCCTTTCCCTCCCGACGAAAGCACAACTCCCCGGTCCCAGCAACGTGCCATTCGGCTTCAGACCTAACTAGACCAAGCGAATATGAGAGCAACTAAAGACTCCCGTTTTCAAAAATGCCTTCCACGCTCGAGATCCTGTGGATCCCGACCGTCTGACGCAAGCTAAGCCTTCCCGTCGACGGCCTTCTGTCCTGGAAACCCAACTTTGCGCTTTGCGAGACGAGATACGACATGGCGTTGCCACGGCGCCAGGGGGCCTGCACCGAAAAAAAGACGAAAAGAAGAAAATTAAGAAAAAATAAAGAAAACGACGTTCCTTTTCTTCCCGCCTCCACACCCGCCCGCTCCAGGCCGCAGTTCCTGCCGCCCTTCGTGCCGCGCCCTCGCACATGGCAAAAAGAGCCGCACTCGGCTTGTGTACCGCTGCCCCTCCATGACAGCTGTTGTGCGACGTCAGGCGCGTGCTATTGACTCCCGAGGGGCTGGCTATTCATAGACATCACGATCTTATGTCACTCTTCGCATCTGCCCCCGCGAGAGACAGCAGAGAAACAATATGAAGAACAATGAGGTGATACGATGCACGAGCTCTCGAACAGCTTTTGTGACATGCACGGCTTCCTCTTTGTCTTGGCTCTAAGCAAGATGTTGCCCATCGAATCTGTTTGTTCCTCTTGTCTCCTCTTGTCTCCTTTTTTCGGCACTGCCCCGGCGAACATCAGCCGGAGAATTTATGCAGATATTTGTCAGGCTTTCTCCGCCAAACGACCTTGATGCCATGACGAACTGGCCTGGGCACGCATAGCTGGGACGGGACGACCGAGGAGGATCGACACCTCCACGGCGACATGTCACTCTGAGCGATCTGTGTTTCGCAATGGGCGAGTTTGCCAACGCCAAACAACACAAGATTGTGCTCACGTTCGACGGCGCACTTCTCCAGGAGACGCGGTCAGACACCAGCAGCATGACCCCCGAGAGAATCACCACCCCGACGGTGACCACCCCGACGGTGACCACCCCGTACCCTCGATTGTTTTCCCTGCTAGCCGATCGGCTACCAGGATCTCGCATCTGCGGTGGAGGAGGAGGGGGGGCTTCCAACAGGGATGCAGTCGCACCATGCCCCTGTGCGTTCCACATATGGCTATCCCTGTCTATATAGCACATTATGCTGACCCGGCGCGACTGAAAGTGAACGAATCGAAGAGCCAGGCCAGCGAAGCATCTCGAATCCCAGAAAGAAGCCTTGTGGCTATCGCCTGGGCAGTATCTCGGTCTGGCCAGCCGTCTTCTCTTTTCGAAACATCACTACCCTTCACCCAGCCTCATCCCAGGAGCTCTCTTCAGTTCACTGCCTATACACAGCCTCGCGCCCTTGTTTCGATCTTGCCTTGGCGGCGCTTTTCCGCCATCTGCCACGTTGGGTCAAGTGATGAAAAAAACGCCTACGAGCACTCTCTCAGAGACGGTGCAGAGCCGTTTCTTGGCAAGTGCTGGCCGAGGCTGATGGCGACAGTTGCTGGCGACTGGGGGCACGAAAGGGTTTCTGCTACACGTCTTTGTTTCGGATCGTCTACACTTGCACCTTTAAACGTCGACAGGAGGAGTGCACAGCCGATGTGCGCATGTATGTTTGCACCCAGCATCCTGGCATTGTCGGCCGGCCGTTTCTCAGGCCAGATCGATGACCATGACCATCGCAGCTAACCGCACTCGAGAGCGGAGAGCTCATTGATGCTGCGCCTTGCCCGGACAGGGACATAGCAAGGCAGAAAGCATCCATAGAGAGCAGGACGAGCCGACAAGAACCCCGTCGTAGCTGACGGGCAGTGGGGAGCAGTTTCACTGTCTCTCGATAGACACTGACGCCTCTGCATTCCTTACGGTGATCGCCATCTGCCGCGTGCTATGCCGGCATTGCCATTAACAGGGTGAGCAAGGATGCTCGAGTGTCTAATTGGGGCCTCTCAACACTCGAAACAGCAGTACGGAGTACATGTGTATACTCTGCATGCCAGCAAACAAGCAGTGTTCGCAAAGCCACTCTGCTCTCCCCCCCAACCCGCGGATCGTCGTCCTCGCCTCGTCACGAGAAACCCTTGATACTTTTTTGAAGCTTTTTGGACCGAGACGATCGCCATGAGCAGGAATCAGGGCCAGATCTGTTTCACTTGCGACAGTCGCAAAATACTCCGTAAGACGGGCAATCCAACAAATGTGTCTGTGTGTCAATGGGGGGGCAGCACGTCTGTGTTCCAGCTCCACTCCTTCGACGACTAGCAAAGGTTGTCGTGGGCCCCATTTTTGCTCGTTTCCTCTTTTGCTCTTTGCACTTTGCACTTTGCTCCTTGGCAGCGGAGAATGCCAGAATGCCTTGCAAGGAGGACAGTCTGGAAGAAGGGCTTCTCCTTTTTCTCGATCTAATCCACCTTGCAGAAGCGGGCCACTGCCCGGCAGTTCCCTGCGGATGTCCCTTGTTAGTCTCTGCCACTCTTGTAGTGCTTTGTACTCCGTACTCCGAACTCCGAATAAGCTTTTCGCGCCAGGGCAGCTCGTCGTGCTGCTGCTGCTCCCGCCTCTCGACGACGGCCCGTGCTTCCATGGTCAACAGGTCGAGGCTGATATCGAGCGTCGTTGCTGTTGAGAGATGGCCGGTCTTCCCGTCTCGCCCTTCAATGCCTGGCCTTTCCCCTTTAGAAGAAAGATGTTGAGAGGGACCCCGCATCGTCATCTTGCAAGGCTAGACTGCACATGGCGCACCCCTGTCGGCCGCCAGACCAAGCGCCGAGCCGTTGCATTTCTCGTCCCAGCAAGACGGGGCGAGAAGCTAAGGGCCCCTCCGTCCCTCCTTGACACCCACACCTAGAACCATAGACCGCACGGAGAAGACCATACGGAGTAAACCACCGACCTCTGTCCAGAAGACCACCTGGAGTCCTGGACCACCTGGAGGCTCAGCCGTTCGAGGCGAGTCGAGTGCTGGGTTGCAGCTCTTGCTGCATAAGCCTCAACTGCATGGGCTCAGAAACCGCAACTCGCCCACAGACAAGGGTGTGCTCTACCAACCCGCGCTCTCCTCCAACACTCGACTCAGTTTGATGCCTGTTTGGGGCAAAAAGAAGGGTGGAGGAGGAGAAGGGGCTGGGGAAGAGGGGGGAGGAGCCACACAGCTGCTGCACTCATGCTGGTCGAAACATCCGTCAGGCTGCTCTGACAGACGTTTTTTTCTTCTTCTTTCCTTCGACACCTCTGCAGCGTCCCATCGAGAATGGGCCTGGCTGGCAAGGACAGGAGTGAAGAAAGAAGGGGGGGTAGATGCAATGGACGATCTGCCCCAGGCCCTCGACTCCCGTTATCGGGATCAACCCGCGTTCTCAGAGCATTCCAACTAAGAATGCCATCCAAGTCATGGGCCCCAGGTACGGAGTAGGCATTCTTTCTTCTTTTTCCTTCTTCCCCGTCCTCGCGTAAATTTGCTTTTTTTTTTGCAAGGGGCAAGCAGACGAGGCAGCCAGAACTCCTCGAACTGGATTGAGCCACGCGAACACACGCCCCCCCTCCCCTTTTCTCCTTGCCCTTTTGCCCTTTGCCTGCCAGTTTTCACCAGAAAGCGGATCAGTACATAACGCCGCTCACAACCACTTCCTCACCCCGCCGTTGCTCTTCTCCCCATCTCCTATGCCCCCTTTGACTTCTTCTTCCACTTTCTCTTGCCAACCGCATGATTTGCCACAAGAGCACATCTTTGTACCCTTTAAGCCTTTTGTTCTTCCGTCATCCTTTGGCTTCTTCCTCTCTCGTCTCTCCCCCTCACTGCTCGCCCCGTATCGACGACGGTCAAGGACTACTAGACCGCAATCTCGTTTCTTCTAGAAGCAACCCCTCAGATTCCATCGGCTAAGAGAAGACCAGTTCAAAAACCACCGTCTGTCCGTCACATCTAGTCCCACGACCTAGAATAGCCCACCCGGCAGAGAAAAAGACAGCAACGTCAAAAGGTAATATGCCTGCCACACTATTTTTGGAACTGGACTTCCCCTGTTCCCTGGTCCTCTTGGTGCACTTGCGCCCTCACTGCATATGGCATCATCACCTGCAGCCTACACACTCGAACGACAAAGCACGCTTGCGGCCCTGTCCCGACGAGCAGTGCTCGTTTCTTTCCACCGCTCTCTCCGTTCTCCAAAAATTTCGTCCCCTCTAGCCCTTGCCGCCTCCCCCTCGTTCGTTCTAGTCCTGCTGCAGACTGTGCGCAATTTTTTGTGTCTGTTCGTCCAAAGCTAATTGGAGGCGATGACCGTTAACAGACCAAAAGAAAGAACGAAGCAGAAAAAATGGCGAAGCTGTTCATCGGGTACGAGAAGTCCAGAGTGCAAATGCAAAGCGAACGTTCTTGTTTGGCTGGCATCAGGTAGCAATGTTTGCTAACAGCTCCTTTCCCCTAGCGGCCTGGCCTGGCACACGGAAGAGACGACACTTCGTCAGAAGTTCGAGGAGTATGGTGTCGTCGAAGAAGCTGTACGTCCACCAGTCTTGATGATGTCCTGATGCCGTCCTGATGCCATTCAATGGGAATTCCTGTGGGCCTTGCAGGGGCACATCTGCGGCGTTCTGCTCAGGCTCTCGTCATCAACCCCGATCGAGCACAAAGCCACTCCTTCAATGCCAGTCCTCTAACCATGTCTCTCTCTCTCTCGACTAGGTGGTTGTCAAGGACAGAGACACTGGTCGCAGCCGAGGCTTTGGCTTTGTTCGATACACAAACGATGCCGACGCCCAAAAAGCGATCACGGCGATGAACAACGTCGAGTAAGAGACAAGAGAAAAAAACCCATGTGTGCGCGCGTCTTATTATACAAGACACTCTCTGCAGCTTCTGACTCTCGGCTTTCTTGGCCGCTTGGCACCTAGGTTCGACGGACGTACTATCCGCGTTGACAGAGCATCGGATGCCGGTCCGAGAGGGGGCTTTGGGGGACGCGGTGGCCAAGGCGCCTATGGTTCGCGGGGCGGAGGCTACATGGGCAGCCCACAGATGCACCAGATGCAATACGGCGTCCCTCCGCAGGGGTATGCCATGTCAGGTCCGCAGATGTATGCGCAGCCATACGGCCGGGGTGGCTACCACCAGCAAGCCGCGCCGTACGGAGCACAACCGGCACAAGGTAAGACAGTCAGACTGCAGTGTTGGTGTTGAGACCGTCAAAAGGACCTTCAAACAGGACAGAAGAGGGGACTGAGGGGTAGCAAAGAGACGGCGTGAGAGGCGGCGTAAGGGCTGGTGGAAACAAAAAGAAAAGGCAACAGCTGACTGGTCTTGTGTAGGATGGGGTCAACCGGTGTACGGCTACCCTGACATGCAGCAGGCACCATCCGGTCAACAATACGCGCCTCAGCAGCAGCAGCAGCAACCGCAGCAGCAACAGCCTCCCCAGGGTGGCCAGGGCTACTAGCCCTACACCTCCCGGACTTGCTGGAGGCGAGTTCTCGGATGTTATCGTTCGAGACTCGACGAGGGCCCAGAGGGATCAGCCTCTGATGGCTCGTCGTTCGTGGAGGAGCCTAGGAAAGCACCGGGGCTTGCCCGCTTTTCTTGGTCTCCGTCGTCGTTATAAAGAGCCAGACGAGTGTAAGATCACGAGTGGCTGTGTTTCTCGCTGGAATCGACAGACATGATACCCTAGTCATCGAGGTTAGAGGCACACGGTGGCACATGGTTTCGCTTCCAAAATGGCTGCCTTCGTTATCCAAAACGGCATTTCCCAACCTTCCCTTTCCGCCTGTCGTTGTTTACCTTGTGTGAAAAAAATTGGTTGTTCTCGCTTCTTTCTTCTTTTCATCAACATCTTCTTCCTGTTCGTTTTGGATTTCGAGGCTGCCGCAAATTGTTTGATTTTTGTCCCGCAAAAATAAACCAAAAAATGAAAGCCTCTGTTCTGATATGTCGCGTTACCTTAATGAATCGCAGAGCAGGGCATGGCTGATCGTAACGAAAAAAGAGAAGAGGGACAGCAAGTGAGAAGGATCTCAACATAGGTTGGGCTGGACACGAGAATGGGATCTGGCCGTCGAGAGTTGTTGAAAAAGTCCATATAGCCTGTCGACATGTCTGGAAGACGATTTGCTGGTTTCCTGTTCTTTTTTTCTCTTCAAGGAAGATTTTGTTCTCCAATTGCTCAACTACTGGCTGACTCTCTTTGACTGACTCTTTCTCGCGAGAGAGAAAGGAGGATTAGATCTCTGATGACTGAAAACAGGAGGAGGCGCACGCATGATGTTGAGTTGTTCTGGTTTGATCTCGTCATGCCACGGAGGACCCTCTAGTCCATCCGCTCATGATTCCCTTGCAGCAGCAACAGCAGCAGCTTTATCTGCTTCCTTTTCTCCACCCTGCCGCAATAGAGAGGCCTGGCTGAGAACTCGAACACGGTTGGAAAGATCGGTGACGTGCTCATCTCCACTCTCCGGACTCAACTCGTTCAGGGCCGTCTCCAGACCCCACAGGTAGTCTCTGTTCCGGCCGCTCGGTCCCGTCGACCGGAAGATGTGCTCGGCTAAGGCTTGTGCGTCCTGTGGGCCGGTAAATTGAGGGTTTTCCGGCGTACCAATGTACGCCATGGTGCGAAACGGGGGCGAGCCATCGGCCGGATAGAATGGCGTGTAGTGGATGGTGTATCCGTTGATCTCGCGGATGTCAAGGTACTCCCGCACCTCGGCCGCGTGCGCAGCGTCTATGCGGTATGCCACACCCCATACCTTGTCGGACGTAGAGTCGTGATGGTCGGTTAAGGTCTCCCAGAAAGAGCGCTCTATCAGCGTGGCGACACGGCCGGGCGCTTCGGGTGTGCCACGATGGTCCTCACTAGATGGGGCCATGGTCGGCGAAGAGCCAGGATGAAGTGGACGGAGAAGCAACCAACGTACCTTGCCTTGGAAGAGAGTCAGCAGCGCCACAGGCAAAACAAGAGAGACGTAGCCGCGACATACCTGCCAGAACCTGCGGACATATCCCGTGACCCATCCTGGTACTCTGCGGTCTGTTGAACAACGCCAGTCGCCGAATCAGTAGGGGGTCTAACGACGAGCGAAACAAGGCAAGGGGAACTGTCCAAGTATACCGTAATGGGGCGGAGGCTTCCAGATTAAACTCCTGTGAAGCAAAGCAGTTAGAGGTGAAGGAACAGGTGTTAGGCTACAGCTCAGCGGCCCGCGTACGCATAGCCAAAGATCCAGAACTCGCCGGCCACAGCCGCAGCAGCTGTAAGCGCATTGTCGAAGGTGCCGTCTGGGGGGTTGGACGGCGAAGGCTCGTTCCCTGTCATCGGACAGGGCTTTCAGCAGACAAGGCGACTCAACAACCACGCGAGCCAGGTGAGCGGGTTTCTCGACTTTATAAAGAGGTTCGGGATTATGCGCCGGTATTGACAGTTTGGTTCAGGGGCAGTGGATCGTCCGGGTTGAGCGGATGGCGAGATTGGCTGTGGCTGAGTGTTCAGGGAGAGACGGCAGACGGACAGGGACGGTATGATATGGAGATTTTTTTCAATCGATAGAGAATAAGAGGAGGCATCACGGACAGTCTCAGGTAGATTTGGAGTAACAGACGTCCACCGGCTTCGGCGGGAAGCGCGTTACGGAGTAGGCGCGATCGAGCACGCAAACCAGAGGGGAAAGAGCGATCAGGACCCGCCCAACCTGACCAGAAAGGTACGGAGTACAGAGTGCGTGGCTTGGTATTACCTGGGTACCTTGGGTACCTGTTACCTTAGGTACTCCGTCCCTTTGAAAGAGACCGTCCCTTAAAAAAGACCACTCAGCCTTGTTGTGTGCTTTGTGTCTCTATGTCTATGTCTTCCTAGGTAAAACGAAGGCACAGCTTTCTACGGAGTAGAGCGGGACATATTCGCTGCATGTGACCAGAGAAGAAGCCGCCACCGGGTTGCTGCTCAGCCCTGTACTCCGAACGGTTCGGAATAAGCTTCGTGGCTTTTGTTCTGCCCCTCAGCCTCCGCACTCGTGAGGAGTTTTTGCAACGGTCAGCTGCGGTTATGCGCTATGTTTGGTGCAGCTATCACTTGCAGACGGTCCCCACGTTGGGCTCCCACGTTCCCCTCCAACAAGTCAGCCCCAAAACGGGAGTCGGACGACCTTAGGTTCTGCCAAAGCAAACCCAGCTGCTGCGTCTCTGCGCCTTCTGCGTCTTCGTCGTCTTTAACACATCACGGTTTCATCTCCAACTCCTAAGATATCTTTTAAGCCTCCGACGCGCCTCTGAACGTCTTCCCCGTCTTGCCGCCCCGTTCGACAACCCCGTTCGCGCAGGATCTGAAACTTCGGCCCCTTCTTGACCGCGGGCAGCTTCACGGAAGCGTTGACCCTCTCTTCCCGTATCTTACCCACCAGACAGCAACGATAAAGCACATATCCCGCGCGCAAGCATTTGCGCACAAGCTCGCCTCGTCGCCAAGTCAAGCAGAGCCTGAGAAGAACAGCGATCTTCCCCACGATGGCATACCGCAATCCCAACAACCCGGATGCGCTCCCGTTGTACGTCTAAGCTTCTTCGGTCGTTTTGGCAACGTGTTTCTGTTTACTGATTGCACTATTTATACCAGGTTCGCTGAACCCGAGAGGGTAAGCTGTCGTGCATTTGTTACCTTGTGTCTCCAGAACCTAACGAAGGCCGCATGACAGCGAGGAGGTGACAGGCAAAACTCTGCGCAACAACCACAGCATCCACCGCCGCAGCAGTCGAACTTCCGCCCCCAAGCATACCCCGTGCACCAGCCGCAGTCGCAGCCGCAACTGCAGCAGCACCAGTATCCGCAGCAGTCACCGCCACCGTCGCAATACCAATACAACCAGCAACAGCTGCCGAGGCGGCAACCCGAGCCGGTGTATCGTCAAGATGTGCGCCCGCTGTCGCCGGCCGTACCGCCTCGCGACGCTTACAACGGTGGTGCTCGTGTCGGTCTGCCCAGCGGGCCCAGGAGCGGCGCAGGCTCGGCACCTCCGCCACGATCGCCGATCCCGCCACGGTCGCCTATGCCACCGGTGCAATCGCCAGGGCCGCAAAGTCCTCAATCAAGAGTTTTGTTTCAGGGGGATGAGGAGCTGACCACGGAGCAGCTGCGGGTCATATTCGACGGTCTTGATGTACACCGTACGTGAGAAGATCTGCCCGTCTCTTGGAGTACGCCGATTGTCCATCGAGCTGACTTTTTTTCTTTTTCCTCTTTCTCTAGGCGTGGGCTTCATCACGGAGAAGCAGCTGGCCGACAACCTCGTCAACAGTGACAGGACAAAGTTCAACGCGTACACGGTGCACATGATGGTGCGCATGTTCGATAGCGACTGTAACGGAAAGCTCAGCTTCAACGAGTTTGTGGGCTTATGGCAATTCCTGGACCGCTGGCGGGCCATTTTCAACCGCTTCGACGCGGACCGCAGCGGCAACATCTCGATGGAGGAGTTCAAGAACACGCTGGTCTCGTTCCAGTACCGGCTGTCTGACAAGTTCGTCGAGACTGTCTTTGACGCGTACGATCGTGAGCAACGAGGGGTGATCACGTTTGACATCTTCATGCAGTCATGTATCACCCTGAAGCGGATGACGGATGCATTCAAAAAGTACGACCACGACCGCGACGGGTTCATCACGATCAACTTTGAGGACTTTGTGTCCGAGTTCCTCCACCAGATGAAGAGGATGATGATTGTAGATGATGGCAGCGGCTCTGCGCGTTAGGTTGGTTCCAGGGAAGCTGGCTGTCACATTTCGGATGTTTTATTCATGCTTTTCATGCTTTGGTCTTTTGGGTTTCATATAGGTTCTTGCAGCTTATTTCTTGTGTTGTTTGTCCGTCGAGTTACCTGGTGATGTGGATGTTCGCCCAGCCGGTCTTTCTTCAACAACTTTGTCTATGCGAACCAGATTCTCGGGATGAATGAAGCTACGGTCTTTGGCGAACAGTGCTGTAGATCGGAAAGCCCTGCGAAGTGGGTCATCTGCTCGAGCATCCTGAGCTCCGGCATCGCCAGCGAGAGAGTGTTGGAGCAGCGTTACGAAAGACGTCGTAACGCAGAAGCCGCCATTGGCACTGGCAGCTCTTCCGTGTCAGCAGCACAACGCCAAATGGGGGGAGTACGGAGTAGCTTTGGTGGAGACGGCGAAGTTTTTGTTTTCGGAAGCCCCACCCACGGAGCACTAAAGCATGTCTTGAACACAGCCATGCCACAACCCGTTCCCTTGAGGTCGTCGGCCTAAAGGTTTGCAGAAGCCGGAATGTTGCGAAGCTAGAGAGAGCTCTGACAGAGCAGCCAATCAGCTGTTGTCTTGTTCGAGTCATCTCTGGCCTCGCCGCTTTCCAGCTGCCCGTTTTCAAGGCTTCTCCACTTATTCCGTAGATAGCTGCTTTTTACCGCTTTTTATGTAGCGGCAAATCGATGAGGCGAAAAAGAGAAAAAACTTGAGGAGAAAGAAGAAAAAGGAAAAGAAAGAAGGAAAGGAGGCAAGAAGAAAGAAAAGAGGGAAATAGGGAAGAAAGAAAAGAAAAGAAAAAGAAAAGAAAAAAGAGAGAAGAGCTGAGCTTGCACCGAGAGAATGGCGGGAATAAAATTCTGCCGGCCAAAAACGAACAAAGAGCAGCTCTCTCCGTACCTTTCCCTGTCTAATACGGAGGGAGTACGGAATACTCCAAACGCAGTACGGAGTAATAGCCTTACCCCTCCAACTCAGCCACCCACACCCCCCTGCCTTTGACGACATGCAAGCTCCCTTGCTCAGCTCTCAGCTATCTGCTCCGCTCTCGCCGCCTCATCCCCGCCATTTTAAATCGCCTCTCTGCCGAGTTGCTACTCGTGCATTTGTAGCCAGGCGGGAATCCCGACTCTTCTTCCTCGTGCTCGGTTGCTCCTTCCTCTGGTCCTCTGGTCCTCTGGTCCTCCCATCCCACCTGAAGCCCGAGCTAAACCCACCCCTCTCTCCTGATTTTGCCCACCAAAGCTGCTTTAACGTTGCTGCGTAAGCTCTTCAACAGCCCCCGAGCTGCCACCCACTTATGCGCAGCTGCACTGCACTTTATTTGGTCCCTGTCTCGGCATGCCCACACTGAGGTTTCTCCCCACCAATCCTCGCGCAACGTCTCCTATGCCATGTGAACCTGAACACACAGACAGCGTCCACCGCCTTTCACTGGTCCGCTGAAACTGAACCGCCAACGACCGACCTTGTGACTTGGCCACTTAGCTTAGCTAGCTCTTTCATCCGTTCCTCGTCTTTTTCCCTACTAAGCTTGTCTTCCGCTCTCCTCTTTTGTTCTTTCCTCATATTTTACTTTGTACACTGTAGATGCCCTTTGGCCCCCTTGTAGCTCTTTCATTTATCGCTGTTTTCGGCCATTGCTGTCTTCTGCTCTCTCTGCCTCCCTCTTTCTGTCTCCCTCTCTCCCTCTCTCACTTTCCCCCCTCTCCCTCTCTTTGCCTTTTCCTCCTCCCCCCACCCTCTACATCCTCCAGCTCCCGAGTTGCATCACTCCGTCTTTTCTCCCCTTTCTCCTTTTTGCTCCCAGGCCGCATTCTACCGCAGCTCGAGTCATCCCACCCTCGACATTTCAACTCGGTCCACCAACCATTTACCGCCCTCCACGGCCGAAACGCTTCCTGTTACAACCCAGAACCCCAGAAAGGATCCAGCTGTCGACAATACCCATTCGGATCCCCCTCTCCATTCGCATTGAGTCTGCTCTCAGAAAACCCGACAGGCATCCAGGAGCTTGGAGAGCTTCGTCCATCCGTCGCTCTCCCTTTTCTCCCATCTGCCGCCCCTAACGAAACACCGCCACCCGATCGACCTATCCAAAAAGACGGAAGCAAAAGAATAGAGAACGGAACTGTAATCTGCGCAGAGCTATCTGTCTCCTCCGCCCTTTTCTCCTCTATCTCGCTCCTCTCAGAAGACCTCTCGCTCTCTCTCCTCCATTCTTATCACCCTGACACAAGTCCATCCCACCCATCAACAGCTACTTTTACTCGCCAATCCGAGCTGCATCTCGACTGCCGTGGATATTTCGCCCGCGTCATCTCTATTTCTTAGGTGCTTCATCCCCGTCTAATGCGCCAGCAACAGCTTCAGCTTCAATTACAGTCCCCCTCGCACCATTTCGCGCCTCCCTCGATTTCATTCGACTTTTCGTGGACGTTGCAGCTGCTTCGCCTTCATTCTGAACCGCTGTCCACATCATCCGCATTGCCGCTTTCGCTATCGCTTTCTCGCCACTCATCTCTTTCGTGCGCAGCTCTCATTCAAACCTTGCATTTCCAATTTCGCCATCGTCCGTTTCGCGACGATACCAAGAAGCGACCCTGAATTGACGTGGGACCTGCCGCCAGAATCGTCACCGCCTTCTCCCCCTCGTCTTATCGGAAAGCTATTATCGTGAAGCCAACTTACCTCCCCCCGCTGTTGGTGCCCGCAATTAAATCATCGCAATTACCAACCAGCGCCGACGGAGCTGTCCAGCTTCCAAACAGCTTCCTTTGTGAGTCCTTGGATCTCGTCGTTCCAACTGTAGATCAACGCCCTTCGAAACCCCCCACAACATCGCATGGTGGGGTCAAGATGCCGCCGAGACCTACCCTCACCTCTTCCTTCTCTATTACCGACTCGAACAACGAAGTCGTCTGTCCCTTACGGAACCAGGATGGCTCAAGTTGTCGCAAGCGGTGCATTGGCGTAAGTTCTTGCCTCTGTCTTGCACGTTGGAATTGCTAGTGGTCTCTGAACTTCCATACTGACCCGCCCTCTGCGTCCAACAGGAGAAACGGTATCGGTCAATGCAAGAGCACATCCGCCGCGCGCACCCTGAGCACTACATCTCGAAACTGCCAGCCACAGAAGAAAGCTTCCTGCTCATGATCAACACCCCGCCGAGTGATCGACCGCCGAGCCAACAGAACTCCGATTCTCTCCATGGCGGCCTATCTGCTGTTCATGGCGGCCTCAACCCCGGTCTGAATGGTCCCCCAATGCACCATCACATGGGGCCTGGCGGCTTGAATCACAGCAAGCCGTACCTCTACGACAATGGTCCCCTCCAGCCAAATACCCAGGCAATCCCCAGAAACCCCGACGAGTTCATTGCTGGCACGGCACTCCCTGCTGCGAATGCCGCAGCGGCTCTTGCGCAGTTGCACAATCACAAGCTTGACCGCGATTGGGATGAAGGGGTAAGTCTTAACATTGGAGATGTAAGCCATCTACTACTTGTTCTCTTTTCTGGCCCGCTCAGAAGACAGTGACTGACGTTTCCAGGGCTGGAACTCGGACTCGGAAAAGGGCCGTCTGCCACGCTCCTCCGTTGAGCTGCCGCCTATACACCTTGCCAACCCCGACATCACGAGTGAACCATTTCCCGGACTCAATCACAACAGGCAACGCGAGATCTTGCCCTCGATTCTCTCCACATCGCCGCCTGGTCGGTCGTCTACTCTCCCCCCGTTGCAGCGTCCCTTGGGCCCTGCTCGGCCGAGAAAGCAGTCCGTCACCAAACGGTCGCGCGAAGCACACCACAAGAAACAGAAATCCAGGGGCTCTGCCTCCGACTGGCTTCGCCGAATACAAAACGAGACGACTACAGACCGCTTGCGTCCTGGCGGCCCCATCAAAGCCATGTCTGCCGAACCATCAGACCTCGGAAAACGTTGGGAAGACCTCATCGACGCCGCTGCCTCTGCGACGGAGGACATTGACGATGACCGGACACCTGTAAGAATGAAAACTGCAGGAAAATGCGAAAGTACGAAAGTCTAACCTTTTCTTCCTCTTGTACTCTAGGTGCCACAATCGCCGATATCTTTCCATCGTGCTTCCCTGCCACCCTTCCCACACCATGCGTTCCAGCATCAACAGGTACAGGGTGGCTACCAGGCCTCCCCGTTACAGCAGGCTTTGACACCGCCGTCGTATGCGCAGGAGGCGCCTGAACCGTTCCCATCCGTCGAGAGCAACGAGAGCGGCGACGTCTTCAACATGGAGTCTCGGGGTCTCTCGGATTCATCTCCGGTCTACTCCACGCAGAACCCGCAAATATACTGCGCTGCTTGCGGAAATATCTCGCTTTTGAAAGAGTCCTATGCATGCACGGAATGCATATGTGGACTCTGCCAAGCTTGTGTTGACATTCTCATGGGAGAACAAGGGGCCCGGCGAAAGTGTCCTCGCTGCCATACCATCGGCGGTCGCTTCAAGCCATTCCAGCTCGACATACGGTGACAAGCGTATGGTCAGCACCGCCTTCAGCACCCTGTCGCAACGCCATGTCAGAAGTCTCTGTGGCACTCCCCACGTCAACCTCTGCTGATCTTCCTTGGCTCTTTTTTTCTTTCACTCCCTTCTTTTGCTTCAAATCTTTATTTTTCTATTTCTCTTCTTTTTGATTACCCTTATTGCCTCGTTTCCCTCTACACTTCTGTTTCCTTTAATCACATAAAGTGGCAACATATACATGGCGTTTGTACCATTGGAATATCCCCTGGGAGGCTTTTCTTTATTTGGCTATTCCCTTTTCAAAGGACCGGCTGGGGAGCAGCTCGGCCATACTTCCTGGCGTCATTTTTGTTGCGGTCTACTTCCACACTTGGGTGGCTTTCCCCTTGTCATGATTTTTCAGGAGGCTTTTTTTAAATTTTTGATTTCACCTTTGATTTTGCTGTTTGGGGCGTTTTGGTAAAGATCCAAGGGGACGCCGTTTTCCCCTTGATCTCAGCACGATTCTATCAGGATTACCACGATCGTTACACAAGGTAGAGCTGTCGTGATTATAATAGTCATGACAGCTCGGACAGGATTGGAGTTCATGTTTATGTTTTGGGCCAGACGACATCTCCTTTTGGATATTCTATTCTATTCACACCGCTCGTTTCTGATAAAGAATATATGGAAGCTTCAGTTCAAGTTCATCTAATGGCCTCACTACTCTCTACACATACCTACCTAGGTAGGTACCTAGGTAGATTTCCGCCCAGTCTCTACAATTCGTACTTTCTAAACCTCACTGGATGCGCCTTGATTTGATGAAATCGTCACTAGGTGTAATAATTATCCCATAAATACTTTACAGCTGGCAGACATGCGCCAGCACCCATAAACAGGTCGCCCCCGCAGATCAATAACAAGTCCCAGTTGCTATCCAGTATACAAATGACGCCAAGAACAGTTGTGTAGTTATGGGGCGTTCTCCTGCCTCCTCTCTCGTTCGAGCAGGACGGGGGAGGGTGAGCAGAGAAAGGAGAGGTAGAGCAAGTTTTATCTTTTTCGATCCCTTCACCGCCCGCCAAAGAAACGGCTCGCGACGCCGCTGGCAATGGTGCCTGCCAGGTTGGTCGACGACAGCGCGGACCCGGCCAAGGTTGACGCCTGGCCGAACTTGTCGCAGCGCGAAAAGGCCAGCGCGTTGGTGATGGTCAGGGCCAGCGCAATGGCCAGCAGCGGCAGCCACAGCACGCTGAAGCGGAAGACGGCAAAGACGGCCAGGCCGGCCCAGGACAGAGGCTGCAGGTAGAGGGCGAGCCAGAAAAAGCGGCTGTCGGTAGCGTTGGTCACGCGGCCGCTGGCGGGGTCGCTGCTCTCAAAGACCCAGTGGCTGTCGCCGGACTGGCCGTCGACCTCGTTCCACCAGCGCAGGCCGACGAGGCGGCGGCCAGCAATGTTCTTGAGGTAGTAGAAGTCGGCGGCGAGCAGGAGGACAGTGATGATGAAGACGAGGACTCTGCGCGGAGGACGAGTGGTTAGACGGCAGTGTTGGTGACCAAAAAAAAAACGTAGAAAAAGCGACCTACTTGTTGGCGGTAAATAGCAGGCCAAAGAGATAGACAAGTAGACTCGCTGGATGCCGGTAGAGGAAAGCGTGTGTTAGCCAGGATAGCCAGGACCAAGACGTTCTCTCTCTTTTTCTTCCTCCTTAAAACAGACCAATTCGAAAGGCTAAAAAGGTCAGCAGCGTAATGGGGTGGGAGCTGAGGCGCCAGTGCAGCGCGCCCGGCAGCGGCTGCTGCTGCTGGGGAGCGTCCATGACGAGAGGACGAAAGGGGGGAGACGGGTGCGCTTAGGAGACGAGGATGTCGCGCGTCGCCCGGTGGAGGTCGAGGAGAATCAAAGATGGAATAGGCCGGTTCGTTACTCGTCGTAGGAGCTCTGTCTGGAAGGTCTCGGCCAGGGCCACGCGCAGGGGTCGCGCAAGGGTTGAATGCGCAAACCGAGTCGATGCGATTCAAAGGGAGGATGGGAGAAGGACGTTCGGAGCTGATGAAGTTCATTACGTGTTTAAGCTAGGCTCCACTGTGATCCCGGTTGGCAGAAGGCGGTCAGAAAACGGGCAGAATGGTGCCTGGGCCCTGGGGCACGGCTGTTCGCGCCTGTTCGCGGGCGGGGTTTTGGCTCCTAGCTCAGTCACAGTGCCTGCTCCGATGCAAGAGCCGGACGGCGAAACCCTCAGATTCGGGAACATGGGGTTTGCGGATCTTGTCTTTTTCCTACGTGTTTGGTACGGTCCTTCGTGACGAGGGACACTTGTCGCATCTCACCAACCGGGGGTATCCGTTCGTCGCAATGTCTGTTCTTCGGCGGTCGCTTCTCTATGGTACGTCGTTGCGAAGAGGCAACAGGGAAAGAGCAAACCGGCTGACAAAAAAGTGCCTTCCTCGTCTCCAAGGTTCCTCGCAAAGTCCCTGACACTGGCCTCTGACAACATCACGTACGACCTCGAGGATGCCGTCACCGAGTCTGCAAAGCCAGCCGCGCGCGCCAATCTCAGGGCGCACCTGGAGAGCTTGGCCAAGGCCAAGACACGCCCGCAGAGCGAGATTGCCATCCGCATCAATGCCGTCTCAACGCCGCATGCACTGGCCGACCTGACCGAGCTCGGACCCCTGGCGCTGTCGGCCGTCGATGCCATTGTCGTGCCCAAGACCAACGGGCCGTCGGACCTGATGTTTGTGTCCGACGTCGTCGCTCATCTTCAGCGGCCGTCGGCGGGGACGGGGACGACATCGGCCGGGAAAACGGGACCGAAGCTCATTGGCCTCATTGAGACGGCCCGCTCCGTCATGGACCTGCGCGAGATCTGCTCGGCGGGCGTCGGGCCGGCGAGCCAGCGGGGCACGCCGCTGGACGGCCTCATCTTTGCCGCCGAGGACTTTTCGCTGGACCTGTCGCTGACGCGCACGCCATCGCTGACCGAGTTCCTGTTCGCGCGCAGCGCCCTGGTCACGGCAGCACGCGCGTTCGGCCTAACGTCCGCCATCGACCTCGTGTGCACGAGCTTCCGCGGCGAACACGGCCTGGCCACGCTAGCCGAGGAGAGCCGCGGCGGCCGCAACCTGGGCTTCACGGGCAAGCAGTGCATCCACCCGACGCAGGTCGAAGTGGTCCAGCAGGTGTTTGGCCGCACCTATGACGCGGCGGACCGGGCGGAGCTGGCGTGGGCCACGCGCGTGCTGATTGCCGAGGACAAATCGGCCGCGAGCGGGCGCGGTGCCTTTACGCTCGACGGTGCCATGATCGATACGCCAGTCGTGGGCAAGGCACGGCGGTTGGTCGAGCAGGCGCAGCGGGCCGGCGCAGGCGAGTACCTGCAAGAACTGCGCGAGAAGCACAAGGACCAGGAGCCGGAGTGAGGCGCAGAGCCGATCGATGATTCTGCTTTATGCAGGTACGAGTGAAACGCGCCGTTTTGTTCTAAGCTCATGTAATCGAGACATCCAAAAAGCAGCCCCTATGTTTTAAAACCCTGTGGTGTGCCCTGCCGTCAAGGATGTCGTTGAAGACGATGCCCTGGTTCCCATTCTACTCTTCTTGCATGCGTCTGCATTCTCCATCCCCCGCTCGTTTATGACTATGCCTCCCTCTGCCTCCCGCCCCCGCCCGTTTATGACTATGCCTCCCACTGCCTCCCGCCCCCGCTCGTTTATGACTATGCCTCCCTCTGCCTCCCGCCCCCGCCCGTTTATGACTATGCCTCCCTCTGCCTCCCGCCTACTCGCCCTTCCAGTATTTTGTCGGCACAAAAGGCAGCTTGGTCACGATGGCACGGCGCGTCTTGCCGCGCACGACCACCGCCAGCTCGGTGCCGGTCTTGTGCAGGCCGTCCTTGATGTAGCCCATGGCGATGTTCCGGCCCAGGGTAGGACTCGGGCAGCCGCTGGTGACGCGGCCGACGACGACGGGTGTGGTGCCGGCGGCACGCTCAGACGACCACTGCATCTCGACGATCTCGGCACCTTCGCGCGCGGGGGCGCCGTCGACGACGAGGCCGACGCGGCGGCGCGTGACACCCACGCCACCCTGCGCCTTGGGCCGCAGCTGCTCCAGGATGGTCTCGGCGCCGTGGAAGGTGAAGTCGTTGCGGCGCGCCTTGGGAATGGTCCAGGCCAGGCCGGCCTCGACGGGCGTGGTGGTGTCGTCCAGGTCGTGGCCGTACAAGCACATGCCGGCCTCGAGGCGCAGGCTGTCGCGCGCGCCAAGACCGGCAAACTGCAGCCGCTCCGGCGTGCCCGTGGCCAGCAGTGCCTCGGTCACGGCCACCGTCTCCTCGGGTGGGATGGAGATCTCGAAGCCATCCTCGCCCGTATAGCCGCCGCGGCTGATCAGTAGGGGGCTTGACAGCTCGGCAGCAGACGCCGCGGACGACGACAGCCGCAGGCGTACAAAGATGGACCCGCCAAAGTGCAGGCTGCGGAGGTCGACATCGCTGTCGGCCAGCGTCTCGGCCAGGATATCCTTGGCCAGCGGGCCCTGCAGGGCCACCAGGCCCCAGCCGGCCAGCTCCTCGTGGTGGACGGCGCCGGGCAGGCGCTTGCGCAGGGGCTCGTCGGCCAGCCAGCGCGCCAGGTAGGCGTCGTCCTTTTCGCGGCAGCCGGCGTTGGTGACGACGTAAAAGTGCTGGGGGCCCAGGCGTGTGATGATGGTGTCGTCGACGATGCCGCCGGTGTGCTCCCACAGGAATGTACTGAGAGTGCTGCGATGCGGCTCGAGCGCGGCAATGCCCGAAGGCGTCAACGTCTCGAGGAAGGCAGCGGCGCCGGGACCGGTGAAATGGCGCTGGACCATGTGGCCGACGTCGAAGAGCGAAGCCTTGGTGCGGGTGAACTTGTGCGAGGCGCTGACGGAGAGGCCGGCGTATTGCACGGGCATGTGAAAGCCGCCAAAGGGAACCATCTTGGCGCCGTGGGCGAGGTGGAGGTCGAAGAGAGCCGTCTTGCGAAGGCTGTCTTCCGACGGAGAAGCAGAGGAGGCGGAAGAGGCATACCGCTGGCAAACTCTGGGGTGGTAGACAAAGGTAGCAGGGGCGGCAGCAGCTAGCCGCACGGGGCCGGCGGCCGAGCGGAAAGTCCGCAGAAAAGCGCGGGAAGTGGCCAGAGCGGCCATTGTTGCGGGGGCGGGGGCGAGATCGAGATCGCCGGCGTCTCTGCTTACGGACGAGGTTGGTGGAGACGGAAGCAGCGAAGAAGGCGTCCGCTGAGAATACGGCAGTCAATGGATGGTTGTCGAAGAGAAGAGTGCAAAGTCTTTGGTGTTGTCTTCTGAAGCTTCCGACCGGACTCGTTGGTTCCCCACCTGATCCACTAAGGATTCCGACACGGAGACGTAGAGATCTCATAGAATACTAAAACCGGCTATCGTCTCAATCAAAACACCAGGTACCACTCGATAGCATGGAATGCATCGCATCGAGCGCATCCAATCAATGCCTGCCCCGCCTCAGCCCAGCAATCCCAAGTCGTCCAGATCCCGCTGCTCGCTGCCCTCCTGCAGCTCCAGCTGTTCCGGCTCAAGATCCTCCTCGGGCCACCAGTCGTTCCACCAGTCGCGAACCCGCGGCTGCACCACCTGCTGCCACAGAAAGACCAGCGGCGGCGAGGCGGCCGCGAGCACTAGGCCTGCCAAGGCCCCGCCGATGGCCACGATCAGGATGAACTGCACCACGTAGACCAGGAAGAACATGAAGACGTCGAGCGCAAAGTAGTACACCAGAATGCCTGTGCACGCCGTCACAGCGGCTAGCATTGCCAGGAACACCGCATGCCAGAAGGTCGACACCCAGTCGCGCGCGTACTCGGCGACAAAGTCGGCCGCAAACGTACGGATCCAGTCCAGCAGCGCGCCCAGGCCGGCTAGGCGCCCGCGGTCCGCGTCGGCAGGCCTGAGCTGCTGTTGCTGCTGGCCGTTGGGGATCTGGCCGTTTTGGGCTTGGCCATTGGGGGTCTGGCTGTAGTAATGGTGGTTGTGGGGGGGCGCGACGGCATGGCCGTTGGTGAAGGAGCGGCAGCAGCTGCCGAGAAGCAAGACAGCCGGCGGACGGCCGCCGGGACGGACAAGCGGCAAGCAAGGGATCATTCCGAGAGAGTCGTTGTGATGGACGGGATGTGGGTGAGATCGGACAAAGGAGGCGGTGTTGCTGCTGCTGCTGCTTCTGCTGCTTCTGATGGATGCTGTCGGTGGAGGACGCAAAATCGTCAACTCCCTTCGTCTTGTTGATGATCGCGTCGGCGTCCAGCCGCGCTCGCTCCTTCCCGCCGCGCGCTCGCTCCTTCCCGCCGCGCGCCTAGCCGGGCAACCCCGTTGCCACAGACAGTCAGCCGACGCGGAAGCTACGATCATGCCGCAACGAGCTCTTTCCATCGCTGCGTGCGGATGCCAAACCAGTCACGTGGCTGTTCCCGGTCGGCGAGACCGGCGGCGTCGCCCAAACTCTCGACATCGACACGTCGTGTAACGCAAGTCAGCACATCCGACAACGCAGCCATCCAACCCACACGACCCAACCAGCGGTGAAGTCTCCAGGGAGGGGCATCGTATAAAGCTCCTCTGAAAACGAGAACCACTAGCATGGGCTTTCGTCACATTCAGCTCCACAATGGCAACTGATCCTGACGCCTTCTTCCGCTTCCAGAGCCGCCGCAGCGTCGTTCACAGCGCGCGCGGCATTGTCGCCTGCACGAACCCGCTGGCGGCGCAGGCCGGTCTCTCGCTGCTTGCTGCAGGTGGCAACGCTGCCGACGCCGCCGTGGCCGCCTCGGCCGCGCTCGCCGTGGTCGACCCGCCCATGACCGGCATTGGCGGCGATTCGTTTGCGCTGTTCTTTGACGCCGCCGGTGGCGGTGGCGGCTACGGCCGCGTTCGCGGACTCAATGCGTCCGGCCGCACACCCATGGCCGCCACGCGCGAGGCGGTGTGCGCGTCGCTGGGCCTGCAGCCGGAAAAGCCTGAGTCCGGGCAGCAGACCATCCCCCCCAAGTCCGTGCACGCCGTGACCGTGCCCGCCGGCGCCGCCAGCTGGGTCGACGCTGTCGAGCAGTTTGGCTCCGGGCGCGTGACGCTGGCCCAGGTGCTGGCGCCGGCGATCCGCCTGGCCGAGGAGGGCTTCCCCGTCAGCAAACTGGCAGCCCACTACTGGCGCGTGGCCGAGGACGATCTGCGTACGCGGTCGCCAGCGCCATTTGCCGACGCCGGCCATGTACTCCTCAAGCGCGTACGGCGCGGTGACAGCGCCGACAACGACAGCAGCTCGTCGGAGCTACGGGCGCCGCGCGAAGGCGAGATCATGCGCATCCCTGATCTCGCGGCGACGCTGCGGCGCCTGGCCACGCACGGCAAGGCTGGCTTCTACGAGGGCCCGGTGGCGGAGGCGATCGTGGGCGTGTGGCAGGCGGCTGGCGGGCTCGTGACACTCGAGGATCTCAAGCAGCACGCAGCGCGGCCGCCTGACATCTGCGACGCGCTCTCCATGCCGCTGGGAAGTCTACAGCCCGCCAAGGTGTCGACAGACGGAGCAGACCGGCACCCGCACCTGTCTCTCTGGGAGCACCCGCCCAACGGTCAGGGCATCGTGGCACTGCTGACCGTCGGCATCCTGGAAGAGCTGGAGCGCACGGGCAAGATTGCGCCGCTCCGCACCATGCAACACAACTCGGCGCCGTACCTGCACGCCGTCATCAGCGCGCTGCGTATTGCCTTTGCCGACGCCGGCTGGTTCGTGGCGGACCCAGACGGCGGCACATCGCGCTTCGACCCCACGACGCTGCTGCATCCGGCGTACCTAGCCCAGCGCGCGGCCCTATTCAACCCGCAGCTGGCGAGCAGCGGTCTGGCACACGGAAGCCCTGCCTCTGCAGCGACCGGGACCAGCGGCGGGACCGGCGAGCCCTCGATCCGCGTGCTGGACAGCGTGGCGTGCCTTGCTGCGAGCCAGCGCACGCAGGACTCGCCGGCCACGAGCGACACGGTGTACCTGGCCGTGGCGGACGAGCACGGCAACGGCTGCTCGTTTGTCAACAGCATGTCGGACCTGTTCGGGTCGTGCCTGGTGGTGCCGGGAGCCGGCTTTGCGCTGCCGAATCGTGCGCACATGTTCCGGCTGGGGCCGGCCGACCACCCGAACGTGTTTGCCGGCGGCAAGCGGGCCTACAACACGATCATCCCGGGCATAGTGACGGAGCAGCAGGGGGCGGACTCGGAGAAGCACAGTCTGCACGCCGTCTTCGGGGTCATGGGAGGTTTCATGCAGCCGCAAGGCCACGTTCAGGTGCTGCTGAACATGCACGCGTTCGGCATGGACGTGCAGACGGCGTTGGATGCTCCACGAGTCTGCGTCGCGCCGAATTATTTCTGGTCGCCAGACCGAGCAGCAGCTGCAGCAGGAGGACCAGAAGGGCCGGTGCAGGTACCCGTGGGACAGGTCTATCTGGAGGAGGGCCTGCCGGCATCGCTGGTCGGCGACCTGCGGGCACTGGGCTACCCCGAGGTGGTGGAGGTGCGCGGCTATGCGCGGTCACTGTTTGGGCGCGGCCAGGTGATCCGGGCGATGCATGACGCGGCCACGGGCGAGCGGGTGTATGCCGCGGGCAGCGATGGGCGGGGTGACGGACACGCCGTTCCTCTCTAGGAGGAAGTCTACGGGACGGGTCGTACTCATGTCTTGGAAAGCTCTTTCTTGGACAAGACAGGTTTCCTGGCGGAGCGGTCACGAAAGAGAAAGCCATGTTCTAGACACGGGGCATTTTGTCTTGTCTTTCAGACAATTCTACTTTTGGTCTAATTTTCTGGGTACTCCGTACTCTAGGACGAACAGAGGCGATTACGTGGCGAGGGCGGGTAGAAGGGGTGGGAAAATAGAGTAGAAATCAGACGAAGAGGGGACGAGGCCAGGAGAGGTTATTTTCTGCCGGGAGAAGAAATGTCCGAACAGCCAACGGCTGTAAGAGTGAGAAGAGAAAAGAGAAGAAGCATGGGAGAAGAGAAGAAAACTTTTTGAATAGAGTTCGCCGGACGAGATGCACTGCTCTCACAACTTCGTGCCGTGCTCCGTCACGCACAAGGACGAAAACACCAGACACTTGGCCCTTGTTCCTGGTTAAGAGTCTGTACGAGCAAGGGGAAGACAAGGAAAAGGAAGGAAGAACAGAAACAGGCAGAAACGGCAGTCCTTCTTTTTCTCCCCAGATCCTTCTATTTCTTTCTTTTTCCTTTTCTCTCCCCAGAAACTGTTACTTTTGTCCCTCTCACTCTAATCTGATAGCTAAATTTCAGGGGCGTTGCACGTGTACCTCTTCCTCTCTTCGTGCCGTTCCCCCACAAACAAGAGCTTATTACCCCTTTTCCTATAAGAAACGTTTTCATCCCCCCCTATAGGTAGATCAGCCAAAATACCCATATTGCAATTCTTTTTTCGGACAGACTTTCCAGACCTTCCACCTGGCCTGCGTATGTTTTCCGTGGACTCTCCCGTCTGGTCGGCCTCCGAAGGCGTCGCGTGAACGTGCGACGTGCTAAAACGTGCACAGATGAGCACATTCAGTCCTTGGGAAGACGTGATGGGCAGTAGAGGCATCGAAGCAATGCGGATGTGAGGTGGGAGGCAGGGAGGCAGTGAGGCAGGGAAGCAGAGTCATTGACGATCAGCGATCTCGAGTGGTAGAGTTGTCGAATCGTTGTAACCTCTACCACTTTCCAGCTACTTTCTTTCGTATTTCTTCCATATTTGCTTTTTCGGTTTTTCTTTTTTTCAGTTTTCTTTCCCTTCCACCTCGCTATTTCACATTGCTCTCGTTTCCAATCCTGGACTCCAGTTGCCTTCTTCCTTCTTCTCCTTCGACCCTCGTCGATCTCTTTGGCCTACTTCATCTCCCTCCAGCACCTGCTTTTCTACCGTCTGCTTCTTTTGTCTCTTCTCCTACTGATCCTAGTCCTGCTCTTTACTCTACCCACGTCCTTGCAGCGGGCCTGTATTACCAGTCCCGGTCCCGCCCTTCGCATCGTTCTTTGTTTAAATCTCCTTTTGATTTTGTCTCAGTTACTCTTCCCCCCCGTCTCTTACCTCCTCTCGCATTCCCTGCTCTCCTCACAGCTCTTGTGCTCGTCCACGCCCAGTCCCTTGCCCCTTTCTGTGTCACAGCCATTTCTCTCGCAGCCTGGATCTGCAGCTACCCGGTCGATTGCCCAGCTCTCCGGTGACCCAATCCTGTTCTCGACTGTCCACCTCCTTGTTCTTCCCCGTGTTCCGTTACCTTCAAGCCCGTATTCGTTCAGGCTCTCCTGCTCCTCTGAGCCTCTGACCAAGCACGACGGGACGTCGTCCACAGAGCCAAAGGAAGGAAACGTGCCCTGCTGCTGTGAGCACACCCCCGGCCATCGAAACACGAACGGCCTGCCGGAAAGGAGAACCTAGCAAGGTTTCCGGTCACAAGCCTGGCCGAACGCCTCCTCCCAGCAGTCCATCCGGCCTGGGCGCTGCGCTGGGCGCTGCACAACCCGGCAGATCGTTACATCATCTGTGTCGCTTCTTGTGTTCCTGCAGACACGAGAGGATGACGAGGTAGAGAGCAAAGCAAGCGAAAACCCAAAGAGGAGCAGAAAAGGAGCAGAAGCGGAAAAAAGGCAACAAAACACTACACCGGCCGTGTCCGCTGCGCCGAGCGCGTTTCCGCTGCCGGTGGATTTGCAGAACGACGGGGAAAATATCGAAAAAAAGAAAGAGGACCGCCAGTCGTCAATTGACACCTGAACACTTGCGATTTTTCTGTCTCGTTGTTGTGTACGCCAACCTTTTGTTTGTCCCCCAAAAGCGAGACATCCAATTCACCGCCAAAATCCGGCGGTCGGTCCGTTTCTCATATCGACCGCATTTCGAGCTCGCCGTTTAAGACGGAGAACAGAGAGCGAACAGAAAGCAAGCAAGAACCATTGCGAGCTTCCTCTCCTCCTCTTTTCCTCACCTTTCCTCCCGCCCCATCGCCTCCGCCAACATGGGCGTCTTCTTTGTTAGCTGGCAGCTCTGGGAGGAGATGACCTTTGTGCGTTCCTTCTTCTTTCGTCCACCACCGCTCACCGCCTTTGCCCTCCTGACCTGGTTTTCAACTGTTTTCTGATCTTCTCTACAGGTCCTCGCGTGCGCCATTACCATCGTCTTCCTCGTCGGCCTCTTCAAGCTATGGCGCACCAGTCGTCAGATGCGCCGCCAGGAGGTGCTCGACGAGGAGAAAAAGGCTCGCCTCACGCAGATGCGCAAAGTCGGCGGCGGCAAAGCCTCCCCGACAAAGCGCCAGCAGCGGGCCAGCGAGATCCCCTTTGGCGTGCGCGCTCTGTTGACGGGCGTCGAGGTCGACGGCATCTGGATCTCGCGGCCCACCACGCCCAGCCGCAGCTCGTCGCACTCCAAGACGGTCACGGTCGTCCACGGTCACGGAAAAACCGTTTCCATGGCCACGACCACGACCACCCCGACGTCGACTTCGACGCCCCGACCCTACTCGGGCTCGACCTTTGGCCAGTCAGCTCAGCCAGCCCAGCGCGACGCAACGACGACGACGGCGAGCCCATTTGATCCTCACTCCAACCTGTCCACACCGCTGCCGCAGATCTCCGAGGACGCCTTGTTTACGAGCCGCTCGAACAGAATACAGCGCGAGAGGGACCGACCGCATGGTCAGCAATCCCAGCAGCAGTTACAGCAACTGCAGCTGCAAAACACTCAGCCGGGAACCCTCAACGAGGAGGCACTGCGCCGCCTCGAGGGCTCGTATATGTCAGGCACCTCTTCGCCCACCCTGCTGCAGCATACGCACAACAGCCCCGGCCCACTGCTGCTCAACACCTACATCCCAAGCTCCCGCTTGTCGAGTCCCGGCCCCCCCGCCGCCAGCTCCGACAGCGCCAGCGGCATCCACAGCAGCGGTATCCATAGCCACCGCAGCACCAGCAGCCGCAGCACCACCAGTCGGAGCACGAGCACCCGCAGCAGCGCCTCTTTGCCGCCGGCGCGGCAGCAGCCGGCGCCCCAACAGCAACCACCTTCGTCCATAGACAAGCAGTATCAAGCCACCGTCCCGCGCAGCCACGCACACCTCCATGGCCTGCACAGCCCCTACGGCACGGCCACCAGCGCATACTACAATGTCTCGCCGCCGACATCGCCGCACTCGCAGCCGTCGCCGCACTCGCAACCGTCGCCGCACTCACAGCACTCGCGGCTGTCGCAGCCACTCGGTCCGGCGCCCGGCTCGCTCACGCGGTTTCCCATCAAACTGCCGTCGCATGCAGTGGTCAGCAGCGGCAGCAGCGGGAGGAGGAGGGATAACTAAGAGAGCTATTACCTGCATATTTCATTCCATTTCTTCTTTCTTTCTTCCATCCTTTTTTCTTTCTGTTGGAGGCCAACTGTTGTAAAATGGGAGGAATGGGGGGTCACATTGTATCTTTGAGTCTTTGACAACCTGTGCATCGCGGAATAGACTTTGAATTGTCATGTTGTCATGTCAGATGCAGGAATGTTACACGTGACAGGAGAGTTGTTCACCTCCCAACACAGATTTTTCCATATCAGAAGAGAATTTCCCAGGGCACAGATCCTGGGCACAAATCGTGGAAAGAACAACAACGACAACAACCACAATCAATCACGATTCTACGACCTTCAAGGCAGCATGAACCGGCCAAAGGACACATTTATAGACCACGTGACTTGGCGTGGCCCAGCAGTTTGTCAGCGGCGCCAGTCGCGCTTTCCGCAGGTGGACATCGCGTCAACAAAGCCAACAAAACAGATTGCGGTTGCCTAAAGCAGTTGCCCGGCAGAGTCATGAGTTTGCACTGAAGTGGCCTTTGTCAAATTTTTTTGCACTCACAAATTCACAAACTGCTGCATTTCTTTCTACCCATCTCCCGATTGCTACATCAAACCATCTCAATCATCGCCTATCATGACGCAGGTCGAGGAGTTCGAGGAGGGTGCGGAGGATGCCGGTGCCGGTGCCAATGTCGGCGCACCGCTGTCGGTGTCTGAACTTGAGGTATACTTCTCCTCTCTTCTTCTTTTGAAGGCCCAGTTCGTCGTTTATCTTCCCCATCACTAACGGTTCAGGGCCTGGGCGGTCTCACCAAACGCGACATCCAGTTGCTGCACGATGGCGGCTACTACACGGTCGAGTCCGTCGCCTACACCCCTCGGCGCGCCCTCGAGCAGATCAAGGGTATCTCTGACCTCAAGGCCACCCGCATGATCTCCGAGGCATCCAAATTGGTGCCCATGGGCTTCACAACGGCCACTGAGATCCACCAGCGCCGCAGCGAGCTCATTTGCATCACCACGGGCTCCAAGAACCTCGATACCCTGCTCGGCGGCGGCATCGAGACGGGCTCCATCACCGAGATCTTTGGCGAGTTCCGAACAGGCAAGTCCCAGCTGTGCCACACGCTGGCCGTCACCTGCCAGCTGCCCTTTGACTGCGGCGGCGGCGAAGGCAAGTGTCTGTACATTGACACCGAGGGCACCTTTCGCCCCAGCCGTGTCCTGGCCGCCGCCAACCGCTACGGCCTGTCGGGCGAGGAGGTGCTCGACAACATTGCCATTGCGCGCGCCCACAACTCGGACCACCAGCTGGCCCTGCTGCGCGACGCCGCGCGCATGATGGCCGAGACCCGCTTCAGCCTGCTCATCATCGACTCTGCCACTGCCCTCTACCGCACCGACTACATGGGCCGCGGTGAACTCAACAGCCGCCAGATGCACCTGGGCCAGTTCCTGCGCCAGCTACAGTCCATGACCGACACCTACGGCATTGCCGTCGTCATCACCAACCAGGTCGTTGCCCAGGTCGACGGCGGTCCCGCCAGCATGTTCAACCCGGACCCCAAGAAGCCCATTGGCGGCAACATTATCGCCCACGCCAGCACCACACGCATCAGCCTGAAAAAGGGCCGCGCTGAGACTCGCATTGCCAAGATCTACGACTCGCCCTGCCTGCCCGAGAGCGACTGCATGTTTGCCATTACGGCCGACGGCATTGGCGACCCGGCGCCCAAGGACGACAAGGAGAAGGGTGACTAGATGAGGGACGTGGTGGAGAGTACGTGGAGGAGGGCACGCGATGGAGGTGGCCTTGGTCCGGGAAGCTGTCTTTTCAGCTGGCGTTTGACGGCGTTGTCTGGTGGTATTTTCGGGATTTTCTGCGTTGATTTGATGAGACTTACTCCGTATGGGCGTTAATATATGCTCTGCAGGGCATTTTCGGTGCCTGTGAGCCTGAAGACATAATGTCGCGCTAAGCTACAGCGATATGCACCGCACTACAGCGCTCCTACAATCCCTACAGCGCTCTTACAGCTCCTCGTTCCCCCCAATTGAGCTGATTTCCATTTCTGGCTAGCGTGGGCGGCCTGGCCGTTCTGCCCCTTGGCGACCAGAGACGCGTTTGCAACTGTTTTTTTCACAACCAAAAGTCTCCAACACCAGCATCGAACGCCAGCTCCAACGATACCCAGCGCCAGAATCCCGATCCCGACACACTTCCTTGCTTTGTCGAACAAGGGGAAACCCTTTACCGCTCTCTCCCATCGCCCTCCTGGATGGAGTGGTCGTGATGGCGTCCCGCGAGCTGTTCTACACATACAAGGAGACGCGGATCAGCCTCGAGCCCTCGTCGCCCGCCACCATCGTCCACGCACAGGTCCCCGCAGCCAATGGTAGCGGCCATCGGTTAACCGGCCGGCTGTCCGGCTCCGAAGCGCGCGGTCACGGCTACGGCACCGGGAGCGGCCGCAGCTCCAGCTTCCTCAACAGCATCGGCGGCTCCTCCAGCAGCAACAGGAACGGCGCCGGCGTCGCCAACGGGGGCTTCACTGAGGAAGAGCGCCTCTATCGCGCCAGGAGCCTCGCCTCCGACGCCGGCATCGTCCACCGCCGCTATCACGATGCTCCGCGCAGCTTCCTGTGGCGCGTGCTGGAAGGCGGCACCGTCCTCAGCCTGCGCGCCGTCGACGTCGCCAAGCACCGCCAGCCTGACCCTGCGGCCGCGCCTGACGCACCTTTGACGTTGCACTTGCACTTTCCACGGCCCATCCGTCCCGGCTGCGTGGCCCTGGCCGACCCGCCGCAGCACGATGCCCTGGCCATCTTCGTGCTCGACGACGCCAGCTACCTGCACCACCTGCAACTTCGCCCCGACGTCTTCCGCCGGCGCGCCTTGGCCAGCGAGGCCGACCTGGGCGAGGCCTGGAAGCCGCACCTGTCGGCGTCGTTCAATTTCAAGCAGCCGCGCAGCCTTGTGGCCGTCAGTGCCACCGAGGTCGTCGTCACGCTGCACGACGGTGGCCTCATCAACTTCCGACGGGACATGTCGCACGACGCATCATCATCGTCTGCGGCAGCGATGGCGGTTTCGGCGTCCTCCGCCTGGAAAGAGTCGTTCCACAGCCCTGTTGGCCTCATCCAGGGCCTGCGCAGCATCTTGCCCTTCCAGGGTGGCCCTACGATCAAGTACGAGGGCGCCAACCTGGAGATCTCGGCCGCCGCCGCCGCTGTCACCGCCACGCTGGGTGACGACGATGGCCCGGCCGGCGCCACCGCGTTTCTCTTCACCGTCTGCCTCGACCACCGCCTGCGCATCTGGAACGTTGCGCGCGGCGAGATCACCTACACCGGCGACATCCTCGGCTTGGCACGCGACCCCCATGAGCTCGGCAAGTGGACTATTGACCCCAGCCAGACCAACCTGCTGCGCGTCCTCGTCCTTGACCAGGGCACCGCCGTCCTCGTCACCTACTCGCCCGTCGGCGCCGGCGCCTTCAAGTTCTGGAAGGCCACCGCCACGCCCGGCGGCCACATCGACGTCGCGCCCCTCGACACCGTGCCCGACCCGCTGGTGCCGCCCACGCCGTCCGCCGCCGACGTGTGGACCCTTGCTGATTTTGCCGTTGCGTATGCTGGCCCGCGCAAGCTGAGCCTCTGGGCGCTGTGGAAGAACAACCTCGTGTACCGCGTCATGCGGCTCGAAGCCGACCCCGAAAACCTCGTGGCCGCCTGGCAGGTCGGCTGGCAGGGCGTGCACACCGAAAGCAGCTCGCCCACCGCGCAGACCTCTGGTCCGACGGACGCGACAGAGGCTGTCGAGAAGTGGCTCGACGTCATCTTCTTCCCCGGCCGTTTTTCGCGTGCGACGCTCGAGACCGCCCTAGTCATGTATGAGCGTGGGCTCGGCGCCAAACGGGAGACAGCCATCTCTTCAGCTGCTGCAAAGTCTGCCGTCTCGTCGTCGTCGTCGTCGGCGGCGGCGGCGGCGGCAGTGTCATCCATTACCAACGGCAGGAGCCTGGTGGAGGCCATCTGCTCCGTCCTAGGGTCGACAGCCGCGCTCGAACGCAGCTCGTCCGGCGCCTTGGACTATGAGCTGTACCGCAGTGCCAGCGAGATCCAGTGGCGCCGTTTTTACCGCCTGCTGGTCGAACTGGACAAGCAGCGTGCCGAGGCTCTGTCGCTGGCGCTGGACCCGGACCTGGGACTGGCCTGGGTCGTGTGCACAGACTGCCTTGCCGTGGCGCGCGAGTGCAGCGGGCTCGAACGCGTCTACCACAATGCGTCGCTCCTGGGCCCCGGCGGTAGCATCAGCGGCGGCCACATCAGCAGCAGCTTTTTCAACGAGGCCACCTACGAAAAGGTCGGGCGCCTTCTGGCGGCCGGGGCGACGCTGGTGGACTGCTTCTCAGACGGCATGCTGCAAACGAGCGAGGCGGCGCTGCGGGCTGAGCTATTTGACGACGCGTCGTCCAAGACCGACGAGGAGCGCATCCAGGCGCTGGCTGACAAGGCGGGCTTCTGGCTGACGGACGATGAGTCCGCGCAGATCCTGGACCTTCTCGGCGCCGATTTTGCCGTCGCTGACGACGCCGCCTACCAAGCCCTCTTTGCCCTCTTCGACGACGTGGTCCAGCAGCAGCTGCAGGGCGGCCGCGACGTGCGCTATCCCTTTACGCAGTTTGGCCAGAAGCTGGTCATCCGCGGCATCCAGGACACGGCCGAGCTGTTCTGGCAGGTCATGTTCCGTCAGCTGCTTCTGCTGCTGCACATGGAGTTTGCGATTGAGGACGAGCGCACCGTGCTGCACGCGCGCCTCGACATTGGCCAGGTCTACACACGCCTCATCGACGCGCTCAAACGCCTCGAGCTCGTCAAGTGGCTGTCGCGCACCGAGTTCAGCGTGGCACTGTCCAAGTCCGAGCGCGAGTCGCTGTCGGGATCGTTTTCGAGCGGCGGCGGCGGCGGTGGCGGCGGCTCCTTGTCGGGCTCCTTTTCCGCCTCGGGCTCCTTTTCTTCCTCCACAGCAGTCGCCGGTGCCAGTGCAGACGAAAGTAACCCAACTCAGATCATCACCGTCCTCGAGGGCAGCGTCGGCCACTTGCTTGGCCTCGGCGAGCTGGCCGGCAGCGCGCCGCTGTCGTCGCTGCTGACCGATATCATTGTGGACGTCTGCTCGGCGTGCAGCACCATTGAGCTGGACCCGGCCATGATCCAGTGCATGCTGCTCAAGCGCGGCCGCCCCGATCTGTCGCTACAGCTGGGTGCCTTTGCCAGTGACGACCCCTTTTCAACGTACGTGCAAGGCCGCACGTTCCTGGCTCTGCGCAACCACGACGCTGCCGCGCTCGCCTTCCAGCGCGCTGCGGTCGGCCTCAGCGTGCACCTGCGCCACCCACTGCGGCACAGCGCAGGTCTTATTGACGATGCCGAGTGGAACATGTTTTACAGCGGGCTGCCAAACTACTACGCACACATTGTCGCGCTCTTCGACCGGCAAAAGGCGTACTCGTACGTGGCCGACTTTGCGCGGCTGTCGCTGCAGTTTGTGCGCAGCAGAGCGAATGGACTGGGCCGTGCTGCAGCAGGCTCCGGACTCTCTGGCAGCGACAGTACACACGGAGGCAGTGGGCGGAGCGGTGGACGGAGCGGCAGTTTCGGTGCTGGCGACGCGGCTGTCGAGGTGGCCCAGTTGGCATCGACACGCACCGAGATGCTTAGCCGCCTGTTCACGGCCGCCACGACGCTGTCCCGGTTTGACGTTGCTCATAGCGCGCTTGTCTCCATGGGCCAGCCGTTCTTGCCACCGGTGGGCGCGAACGATGCAGGCGCGCCGGCCGTGGCTGGTGCTGCCGCGCTGCAGCGCAACGGCCTACGGGTGCTGGTCGAGAAAATGTGCGAGGCGGGCGAGGTGGCGGCACTGCTGGCGCTGCCGTTCCCCGGCGCGCTACGCGACAGCGTGGACGAGGCGCTCGAGCACAAATGCCGCACGGCGGTGGAGGTGGCGGCGACACGGGCCGGCACGCCGGCCTGGCACCACATCCTGTACAGCTGGCGTGTGGCGCACAACGACTACCGGGGCGCGGCGAGCGTGCTGCTGGACCGGCTGCAGAAGCTGCAGCGGTCGGGCGAGGGCGACAAGTTTGGCATGGCGGCTGACGGCGCGGATGCAGCAGCCGCTGAGGGCGGCCTCGGCCTTGGCGGCACAGACGGCCTGGACACGCCGGTGACGCGGCAGTACCTGATGCTGATCAACACGCTGAGCTGTGTGGAGCCGAAACAGGCATGGATCTACACGGAAGACCTGTCGGCGCGGCCGAGCGGGCGGGACCACGAAGCGCCAGCAAGGCACGCTGAAGAGTCGTCGTCTGCCTCCAACAACAAGAACGAGAGCCCCATGGCGTCTTTTTTGAAAAAGGCAGCAGCCGCACAGCGGCCGGCGTGGCGCAAGGTGGTGACGCTAGCAGACCTGCGCAAGCAATACCAAGCAGAGCTGGACCGGATTGCGGCGATCCAGAACAACCAGTTTGCATTTGGTGGCGATGGCGGCGGCGAAGACGTTACCATGGACGATTCATAGACTTTGCAAAGGAAGGAGAGAAAAAGACGAGGAGGAGGAGGCAAAACCGGGATTGGATGGCGTTGGGGGAGAGGGAAGCTATCGTTCTTCTTCATATCGCTTTTCGTCTCTATCTGAATTTCACTTTCCCATTAGCAGCCGACATGCCTTTGCTCCAATGTGGTTATGTGAGGCGGATGTCGTTGGTCTTGATCCGAAATAGGTTCTTTTCTTGAGTATGTACAGCTATCTTTTCATAAAGGTGGGAGGTTGGCAATGCAAAAGGAGGAAGCAGCTTCAGACTACGCCATGAAACCAAATAAAAAGGGCGTAAAGGCTGGAGCATCGCATAGTAAAATAACAGAAAAAGCTCAACACGACCGGCTTGAACAGATGACGGCAACACGTTCGACTACCCTCGTGAAGTTTCGACCGGAGCACATGCCTGAAACTCCGCAAGCATAGCGGAAAGGTTACTCGGGTTGGGGCGTCCTGTTGTCCGGCGGTAGAGTCGGTAATGACGCCGGCTCGAGAGCCTCGGCGGCCGCGGCGTCAGGTGCTTGCCGGTAGAGAATGATCTCGGACTGCTTGAAGTACCTCCGGGCATCTGGCCAGTTAGCAACAGAACAAAAAGAGAGCGATGAGGTCACGAGGACGCAGCAGAGACGGGACATACCCTCGTCAATCAGCACTAGACTCAAGTAGTAGCGCGTGGAGAACTTCTTGTTGACGTCGCGGAACGTTGGCGTCAGGTCGAAGCCACCCAGGAACAGGCGGATCGGGATTGTCTCGCCGCGCGACGGGGAGCCGTCCATGATCTGGATTGCCGGAGCGAGCAAGTGTTAGTCAGTGCACCGTGGGTTGAAGGCGGAGGGTACCGATTCCATAACGTACCTCGAAGCGGACGAGCGTCTCGCTTTCGTTGTACTGGTTTGGCGCGGCGCCGGTGGTCTCGCGGCGGATAATGGACAGCTCCATGTGCTTGATCTTGAGGCGGACTAGTAGAAAGTAGATGCGGCCCACAATCACGTCTTTGAGGTGGTACTTGGACTTGCTGTACTCAAATTCAATGTGCAGGCAGTCTTCGATGCCGACGTCCATCTTGATGGGCGAGTTCATCTCGGGCGGGATACGGTAGCTGTAGACCCAAATGTCCTTTTCGCGGATGACGTCCGCCATGCGCCGCGACACCGTCACGCGCACAAAGTACCGTAGCTTGACATTGATGCCGTTGTACGACTCGTACTGCTTCTCGACGTTCTTGAAGTTGAAATCAAATGTCTGCGGGTGCTGCAGCTCGCCGGGCGCCGCCAGCTCCTGCACCAGCGAGAGGAATTCGTAGTGATTGCCGCGGTCAAAGAACATTTCTATAGAAATGTCAGAGGAGAAGAACAGGCAGCAAGGAGACAAAAGGAGAAGAAGAGGCGGGTGGGAGCCAAAAGAAAATAGTGCTCACCAATTGTCCCAATGAACTGCACCTTGATGCCCGTATGCTCGAGGCGCTTGCCATCCTTGGGTCGCACCGTAACTGCACCCTTGACCGACTCGCCATCCATGTACAGTGGCGCCTTCTCGCGGCGGTTCTTGTCGAGGCGAATGTCGACCATGGACCGTTCATCGCTGTTCTCGAGGACAATGTCAATGTCCACAGGCGTGGAGAAGAAGTAGGCCATCGTGTCGGCTGGGCGGCAAGCACGAGGAAGCCGCTGCTAGGCACAATCTAGGTCGGCAGTTTCGGGATAGGAAAGGAGAGCGACTCGCTTTGCCAGTCGGTCTCTCTCAGCCGAACGGTCGCCAAGGCTCTCACAGGAAGGGAAGCTCTTTGAATGCAGCAGTAGGGTTGGCGCAGTCGTCACTATGTTACTTTGATATACCGGATGACTTCGCCCAATTGAAGGTGCCGTCGAACTCGTGCGTTGGATGTGGAACGTGGCGCAGTTGAGAGGATGGTCCGCCAGGTTGACGGATGTCGTTGGGATGGTTCGTTGTCAGATGAATAGGTTGTCCGAATGTAGATTGAGTTGAGTCTAAAGTCCTGCAGAATCCGTCTTCTGGGGAGATGGGGGTGGTCTTAAGCCCTGAGAAGAAGACCTTGGG